>CM039119.1:8494451-8856951 GCA_022036555.1 Microstegium vimineum
TAAAACAACTTTTTTTTAAGGATTACATAGTTTATGATACTCAAAAATTTCCCGCGTGCAGGCATGATGAGGCCCACGTGATCACTCCGGGGTAACAGTTCTAAACCCTTTTAAAGGACATGTGGGGAAAAAGTCCCCCCAAAAAAAAGCCATTTCTTAAAACCTTTGGTACTTTTTCTTGCCCTAAAAACCCCGGGCGACACCTACAATTTTCCCCTTTTTTCCCTTCAATACTACTTTGTCGTCTTCCATTTGTATTTTTATCCCTTGCATAAAGATTTGCAAAACATCCTTTGAAAGTACAAGGGGGTCATCTCTGATTTTGTTTTGGATAGATCAACGGTAGTAAACCCCAAATCCTTGTGGGTGTTGTTTTCCCCATTCAGCCCGAACCCACAACAAAGAAAAAGCAACTTTAAAACTGATTCCTAGTCTAGCCCCCATTTTCTCATCTATGAAACCAAAATTATGTTGCCACCACATGCCGTACTCTCGGGGGCTTGAAACGAACACCACTTTTTTGGTTGGTGCTCTTTCCATCCTTTTTTTTTGTGTAAAATGTAAAACCATTTATTTGATACCCTTTGGTACTTCTTTAAACGTAGTCAAAGGGCCCGGGGGCCTAAGAGATCTACTAAAACCCGCACCTTTCCCCCGGGTTACTTTCAAAAATTTAAAAAGAAAAAATAAGCATTTCTTTTTCCCCCGGAAAAGTTTCAAGTATTCATTCCAAGATTACGGGGTGTAACTCCCCCTTTGGGGCCCGGGGTTTGCATGCCCCAAAGCTGTCGCAGAAAAACCTTTGCTTTCCCCCGGGTGTTAAATCAACGGTTAAGGGGTGTTACCGAAACACGTTTTTATTTAATGTGCATTGGATCAAGACAGTGACGTACACTCAAAAGTGGCCAGTAAGGTAGTTTCCAGAAGATTGATTTTTTCTTCCAGATACTATTGGTTGGCGCTGCTACTGCCCCGTCCCCCTTCCCAAGGACAACATTTGTGAGTTTGCTTAATTGTTGAAGCAGCTGTTTCCCGTCTCGATACTTTGGAGGTCCACGTTTCTCAGTAGTCCCATTAAAATCTTTTGTATTCCTACGGTAAGGGTGATCACGACGTAGGAACCTACTTTGTCCCATGTAGACCATCTTCCTGTTTTCTGATAGATGTGTAGCATCAGTCTCGTCCAAGCACTCGACACACCCAGTGTATCCTTTTGTCTTCTCTCCAGACAAGGAACCTCGCTCTGGTAGGTTGATGATTGTAGCGATAAGTACAACCTTTACCGTGACATGTTCTTTTTTGTACTCATCCCAAACATCCTTCACACCCGTCTCCCACATCTGTAGTAGTTCATCGATCACTGGTTTTAGAAGCACATCAATATCATTACCAGGTTGTTTTGGTCCTCGGATTAGTAATGACATCTGGACGTATGACCGTTTCATACAAAGCCAGGATGGAAGGTTGTATATACATAGAGTCACTAGCCAAGTGCTATGATTGGTTCTAACCTGGTCAAACGGATTCATCCCATCCGTGCTCAAAGCTAACCACAGATGCCTTAACTCTCTACCGATGTTCTTATAGAACATAGTGTTGATAGTCCTCCAGTCCGAACCTTCGGCAGGGTGCCTCATCATTGAATCTTTCTTTCGCTCTTCGCCGTGCCAACGCAACAGCTTGTCCGACTTTTCATTTGCAAACAACCTATGCACTCGTGGAGCTATAGGAAAATACCACACGGACTTTACGGCCCTACTCTGGTCTTGCTTCCATCATTTGATGGCCCTTACTTGTATCGGAGAGTTTTACACTTGGGACATACATCCAAGTCTTTGTATTTCTCTCCACGGTACAATATGCAGTCGTTGAAACACGCATGGATTTTCTCAACCTCGAGGCCAATTGGGCAAATCATTTGCTTCGCAAGGTAAGTCTTTTCTGCTAACTCGGTATCCTTCGGGAACAGTTTATGTAGTATACCTAACAAGTTATCGAAGCCTTTATCACTTAATGCATTCGTTGATTTGAACTCCAATAGCATGATGTTGGCTTTCAGTTTGCTTATTGGGCAACCCGGATACAATGGTGTTTTTGCATCCTTTCTTATCATCTCCAGTTTTTTCAACTGTGAAGCACTAAGGAATCCCCCATGCACATCATGTAGAAGTTGTGAAATGCCATCATTTTCTTCTATGTCATCAGCTAATGTATTCACAAACACATCATCAATGGTAGGCACATCTTCTGTGTAATCATGAACAGGCAATAATGCTACACTAGGCATGAGCACATCATCATTAACATTTTGACCAACCTCCCCGTACAAAGTCCAAATCGTGTAGTTTCTCATGAACCCCCTTGTGATCAAGTGGAAACGTATATGCTCCACGTCACCTCATTTTCTTGTATTCTTGCAGTCTTTGCATGGACAGAATACAAGATGTGAGTCCCCAGCATTGGCTCTAGCTTGCTTGATGAAATCGTCGATGCCCGTCAAGTACCGTGGGTCTGTATGTGACAGATCGTACATCCACCCTCGAGCCATGTTTGCACTGATAAAATAAAATGGGCAGAGCAGAGGAAACATAGGAACATATTAATAGGAGCATTTTTGAACAATATTCTTCGATATAATTTGAATTTGATCGCGCTATAAAAAGTGAGACGATAAATAGATAACAATGGATGCATGGAGTATTAAATGTAAATAATAAATACCGAATCTATTCTACATCCCATCAAATCTTTAAATGCATGTATGGAGTATTAAATGTAAGTAATAAATATAACTAATTACAATTTTTATCCATAATTTTGAGACGAATCTTTCGAACCTAGCTACTCAATGATTGGACAATAATTACCCAATAAAAACAAAGTGCAATAATTTTTCTAAGTAATTTAGGATCTAAAAGCTACAAAAAATGGACACAAATTGCAACAACCCTCTTCTTGATCATGAAAAATAACATAGCTCTAAACTATGGATTTACACACAAAAACAATGTAAACCAACAATTCTAAAGAAATATGCTTGTTACTAATCAAGAGCAAGAAGATATGAGGATCCAAGAGTGAAGAAGAGCCAACAATAGAGTTTAAGAAATCCACCAGCCGCAACAATGGAGAGAGGGAGCTCCTCACGTACTGTTCTGTATTGTTGGGGCAGAGGTGGGAGAGGAGATCGTGTGCTTTATACTGTACACAACATCACTGTCAGTTCTAGCCACCAACCGGCAGTGAAATTCCTCATCACTGCCGGTTGGTGGCTTGAACCGACAGTGATAGGGCCGAGAAGCATCACTGTCGGTTGAAGCCACGAACCACAGTGATGATAAGTTTCACTGCCGGTTCAGCCTCTGCCCCCAATAATTGGGGACCTGTCAGAGCATGAACCGACAGTGATGAAGCAAAACCGGCAGTGATGGACCGACAGTGAATGCCTATTCTGTAGTAGTGATAGGTGGGCAAGTTGTTATCTTCTTTTTCTCCCAATTCACAACGTAATGCTGCTGCGTCACTTTCTTGTAGCATGGAAGTTGAAAAATAAGGACGATATACAGTATAAATTTGTACATGTGTGTGAGAAATTAAATGTTCAGAGATTATGTGTGGTCTAACAGTGTATACATGACTCCTAATGTTTTTCAACTAAATGTTCAGATTAACGACTCTTTCAGTGACAATTAAGTGTTCAGATTATATATATATATATATATATATATATATATATATATATATATATATATATAATAGGGGTGAAGCGTTGGTTATGAAGAAAATGACTTAGATATCCCGATGTGTACCATGCATGTGCAGTGTTGGTTGTTGGTGCATATATATAGGAGGGCCTTTATATCACAAAAATTGTGGTGGCATCGTTGTGAACGAGACTACTGTACTGAGATATATATATTTATATATGGAGGGGAACGAATAGCTAGCTAACAGGGATACACACAGTATACATGCCTACGTGGTGCTCCTATAGTCCTAAACAAAGCACATGCATGTGTCATCACTCGACCATGGTAACTGCGAGACGACCAAACATATAATCTATCTGTTCCTGATGATCCGTAGTATAATTGTACAAATCAATTAAATAAGCACTTTGCACCGTCAATTAACCTCTCCCAGAGGCTACACCCTACACGGCAGAGTTTAAGGCCGGGGAAAACACACTACTGTTGGGACGTACGTAATGATATGTTAGCTAGCCATGTAGCTAGGTAACACGAGATGAGAGATAAAAACAAAGATTATTTTATAGTCTTATTTTTCTATGTACTATATTAGATTTATTTATTTATTTCTTAAATTCTTGAACTATATAAAATAGATCAGTTAATTCGTCACTATTAATTACTCTTTCGTACTTTTTACGTGTCCATGTTATAATAACCAGCCAAATAGAGGACGTCCTGTTATTAGCTACAATTTGGTTGTCGATGGATGACTTTCGGTTGGTGTCCTCCTCGATACGATACATCTCACTTTTCAACGGGCCAATGATTTCTATATAACCAAAAAGTTGTGGACTTGCACGCCATGTACGTGTACATCTCGATCACATGGACATGTATTGTACACACCCTCCCTCTCTCTCTCTCTCCAGTTGTACTGCATGCAGGCCACACACTACGGGAACAGTAGCGTTGTCGAGTGCCAAATATCGGAAACTCGGCAGAGCGCTCGTAGCCGAGTGTAGATCAACGTGACACTCGGTACACGCCGCACTCGGCAAAGCATATTCCTGTGTCGAGTGGTTGCCACTCGGCAAAAAGTGCCGGGCCTAACGGCATCCGTGGCCGTTCCCTTTGCCGAGTGTCTGCCGTTTGCCACTCGGCAAAACATATCCCTTTGCCGAGTGTCACGACCCGCACTCGGCAAATCAATTTTTTTTCGATTTTGTCAACCAATTTTTTTTGTAGCTTTCACATATCACAGTAAAACTAAATAGCATTTGAGAACTACGTATGTTATTTGTGATCCACATGTGAGAACTACTGGTTTCTGAGCATCGTACGTGACAACGTGCTCCGAAACTTTCTCAAATTTTTTTCATGGCATATGCATATGTTGCAACGACACCTCGCCAAGTTTCGTGATTTTCGGATTTGGTTTGAATTTTTTAGAATTAAAAAACTGCCCGCACGTAACTTGGAGGCGTTGCCCCGAGAGCACGTTGATCTAAACTTCGGGCCAGTTTCTGGATTTGGCCTAAACATATACTCAACAACAAGAATAGCATTTTTTGAATCATTGAAATCAATTATTCGATGCACCCGCAGTTCAAACTTGCGTCGTTTGGGAAAATTGAAGAAAATGCAATAAATACAAAATATATAACAAAAAGTTTTGAAAAACAGTAAAACTTGAACATGTTGACCGTTGTGATATGGGAAAGGTACAAAAAAAATTTGGTTGACAAAATCGAAAAAAAAAATTTGTTTTGCCGAGTACAGGTCGTGGCACTCGGCAAAGCGTAACCCTCACTTGGCGAAGAAATTAAAAATAAAAAAAGAAAACCCCTAGCCCACCCACCGGCCCACCCCACCCCAGACCACACACGCACACACACACGCACGCACACACCGAGCAGGCCGCCGCCGCCCCGCCCGCCACCATCGCCTCGCCCGCCCGCGCCGCCCCCCGCGCCGCCGTGCCGTCCCCGCGCCGCCCACCCCCCCCCCCCCCCCCCCCCCCCCCCCCCCCCCCCCCCGTCCCAGCCGGCCCTGCCTGGAGGAAGGAATGAGGAGGAGGAAGAAGAGGAAGAAAAGGAAGAAGAGAAGGAAGAAGAAGTGGTAGAAGAAGAAGAGGAAGGAGAAGAGTTCGTCCCTGCCCTTCGATCGCTTAGTGTAAGTTGTAGTACTAGTAGTAGTGTAATTAGTATTAGTAGTAGTGTAATTAGTAGTAGTAGTAGTAGTGTAGTAATAGTACTAGTGTATTAGTAGTAGTAGTAGTAGTAGTAGTAGTAGAGTAGAGTAGGTTAGTAGTAGTATTAGTGTAGTATTAGTATTAATTGTAGTAGTAGTACTAGTAATAGTAGTAGTCGTCGTCGTCTAGGGTTTACCTTTGAAAAATCAAATTAATTACCTATATATGTTGTGAGTTGTGACTTGGGCATGCAATGCAGGTGGTTGTGGATAACGTCCTCGTCTCGACGACCTTGCCTTCACGTCCCCGTCCCTCGGCCGAGTAGAAGGTAAAACTCAGGGTTCTCGGCCATCGCGTCGTTTTGGATGTGGATGGTCTTCGTGCTTCCCATTGTTGATGTGTCGGCCTTCGTGCCGCAAATGTAGGTGTCGGTCATCGAGCCGATTGTTTTCTTGCAGGTTTTGTGAACCTCCCCGTACAGGGGAGGTTCTGCCGAAATTTATAACTTATGGGTGTTGCTTTATGGTTTTGCAGAGTAGAGGACGTCAGAGGAGCTCCGGAGTAGTCGATCCACTTCATCAGCGTTGCGAGTCTACCTGCACCGCCCCGACTCGCCACTGCCTCGAGTCTCCACTGCCCCGCTATCCTGACTCCTCCGCCACCTTAGGTATAAACAACATCTAAGCTTGTATCTTTGTCGTAGGCCGCGTAAACCAGTTAGGCGTCTCCCATCCGAAAGAGATACGGTTGGAGGCACGTAGATCACTATGTGTATCCGACCGTATCTCTTTTGGATTGTCCACGATATTTGGACAGCCCGCAGATGCGTAGATGAGGTTAGCTTCCATGCTTTGCTCCTGTCCTAGTCAGAGTTTCGGCACCACCTCCCCGTTGTTCTCCGGATACACACTCTCCCTAGCAGGACGTGTATCGGGAGAACTTATCCGACCGTATCTCTTTTGGATTGTCCACGTTATTTGGACAGCCCGCAGATGCGTAGACGAGGTTAGCTTCCATGCTCTGCTCCTGTCCTAGTCGGAGTTTCGGCACCACCTCCCCGTTGTTCTCCGGATACACACTCTCCCTAGCAGGACGTGTATCGGGAGAACAACGGGGAGGTGTTGCCAAAATTTCGTCTTGGATAGGAGTAGAGCATGGAAACTGACCTCATCTACGCATCTTCGGGTGGGATTAGGACCTATCCTTCACCTACTAGATGATAGAAACGCCGTGTAGATGCATGGGCTGGCTGTATTTGTCACTTACGTATGTATATGCCGGAGGATGGAAAATCGTGACTGGATGTACACGGGCTACACGAGTAAGAGCACAGAATGGGTTAACAAGACCAATGCTTTCTTGGAGCATGCATTTAGCGCTGCTGCTAAAGGGTCGAGTCGGATGCCGTGTCCATGTAGCAGGTGTGAGAACAAGAAAAGAAAATATAAGAATGACGTGGGGCAAGATCTTTTCAAGTTCGGTTTCGTTAAAAACTATACCTGCTGGGTCTTCCATGGTGAAGCCGATCGGGTGAGAGATGAGGTGGTGAGACGACGTCTCAAGGAGTATGATGGAGATGCCGGGGTAGCAGACATGATGGATGATTTTCATGAGGCACAATTCGGTGAAGGAATGGAGGAGGAGCCAGAGGAAACCACAAAGGCGTTCTACGACATGATGTCTTCGGCATAGAAGACCCTTCATGATAAGACAATGGTTTCACAACTAGATGCCATTGGACGTCTAATGGGGTTGAAGTCGCAGTATAGCATGAGTCGAGACATGTTCGATGGCATGTTGATAATTATTGGCACCCTGCTGCCGGAGGGTCATGTTCTGCCAAAGAATATGTACGAGTCACAGAAACTCCTTCGTGCCCTTAAGATGCCATATGAGCAGATCCATGCTTGTCCAGAAGGGTGCGTCCTATCAGGAAAGATTTAGATAAAGCAACACACTGTCCAAAGTGTAAAGCCTCTCGGTATGTGGAGGTCGACCATGGTGATGGTAGGAAGGAATATCTTACGATCCCCAAGAAGGTTCTACGCTACCTTCCATTCGTACCGAGGATTCAACGACCTAAACTTATCAAGATTCTTTTCATTTACCGAGAATATCTTACTAAGGTACAAGCCAACTTATCTCGTATTTCATTTCATTTCATGATTCTTTTCATATAACGATATATCCGACCTAAACTTGTAGGCCCGCACGGATCCGGAAATGAGTGATGAGTTGAAACTGGTGGCCAAAGGCTTCGACTGCAGAGTGAAGTCATTCACCGTTTATGATGTGAATGGCTATCGCTTTCACACAAGAAGCTACGAGGAGAGCCGACCAAATCGAAAGACCACGAATAGTGGAGTTCGTACGCCTGGCACCGATGAGAGCGACTATTACGGCATAGTCAAAAAAATATACGAGCTCCACTATCCGGGTAGCAAAGATACCAAAGCTCTTAATCCAGTGGTATTCAAATGCCATTGGTTCTATCCTGATGTCACGAGAAGAGCCCCTGAGCTTGGCCTTGTAGAAATTCGAAAGGATTCCATCTATAAAGGAGATGATGTCTATATTGTGGCTCAACAAGCCTCACAAGTTTATTATCTCTTATGGGCATGCCAACAAGTTGAGGATCTTGTGGGTTGGTACATCGTTCAGGTGGTATTGCCGCATGACAAAGCACCTCTTCCAAACGATGATGACTACAACTTTGACCCAAACACATATACCGGAGAGTTCTTTCAACCTGAGGGCCTAGAAGGGAGGTTTGACATTGACATTACATTGTTGATGGACATGGAAGAGGACAATGACTACGATGAGGACGAGGGTGTTGAGGTGCATAATGTCAAAGACTTAAGAATTCTTGAGTGAATGCAATTAGGATTGGAGGAGGGGGATGAAGACGAGGAGGAGGATGAAGACGAGGACGAGGCATTAGAGTTCAATAATATTGATAGTGATGACGACACACGAGTGCCATGAGGGCCACAAGCCACTATCGATCATGGAGATAATTTCTAATTTATGTAATATTATATTATTTCGTACCATTTATTTCTAATTCATGTCATAAGTACTTATTGTTTAGTTATGCTAATTTATTTTATCTTTGTAATTGCAGGCATTCGATAAAATGCCGGGCGGAAGCAGGCGGTCGCAGCGGTAGGTGTCCTCCTTTTACCGGAGGAGTACTGAGGACCCCAACGAGCCGGCGGCCGAGACGTCGACGAGGACTGGCTGCCCCCGCGGTCGTCCTAGGAGGGAGAGGCCGGAGCCGACTCCTCCATGAGACCCGACGCCCGAGTTGACCCTCAGGAGGAGGAGGAGGACGAGGGCGAGGAGGAGGACGAGGAGAGGGAGGAGGAGGACAGGGAGGAGGAGGACGAGGCCGAGGCTGTAGTAGGAGGTTCCACTTCCTCTGCTACGACTAAGGTGTACCAGCACGGGCCCACGCAGCTCTCGCGGCAGGTTCCCTTACCTCACCGCCGTCCGGTCATTCGACCTAGCGGCGATAAGTAAGTAACCATTGCTGTTATCACTACTTGTTCATATTACATTAAAAAAATCGAACTTCAGACTAACATTTATTCTTATTGACTCTTTGCAAGAACTGGGTAATTGTGAGTGGAGGGGGTGGCAGCCGCCATATCAATGGCACCATGACTCTCCTGATCAAGAAGCACTTCCCTGGCAACATTGAGTACGCCGGGGTTGTCGGCCCGCCCTGGTCATGGGAGCACTTCGTCACCGCGGAGTCCAGTACGCCCGGCATCATGGTTGCTAGGCAGATTAAAGACGAGTTCTGGGTAAGTCTAGATCGCACAACATTTGTCAATACTACGCATTCGTTTTACGTTCTTGAATTAATGAAAGGATACATGATGTATGTATGCAGGAGTGGTACGCGTGCGAGCAGGGGAGAGAGGCCGAGGCGGAGGTGGTGCAAGACAAGGTTGCTAGGTCCCGGCTCTGGGACCTGTACCACGAGGCGAGGATCCAATGCATCGTCACCGCCTTCGCGAGCTGTACGGTGAGAAGGTCAAGAAGAAGCAAGCGAGGGAGAAGATGCAATCCAGGGAGACCGACCTCACCAGGGACCAGTACCTCCAAGTAAGTAGGAAACATTAATACCGATTTGGTTTCTGAAGAATATGTAGGCTTCAATTGATCTTCTGACATATTAAATACTTGACTTGACTTGATCCCATGCAGTTCTGTCCTGGTTGGTGCTAGGCCCACTCGAACTGTTGGGCGGCCATTGTGGACAGGTGGCTCTCTGACGAGTGGGCCGAGAGGCACAGAGATCGCCGAGATTGACGCCTGCAGATGCCTGGGATGCCGCACCGACAAGACAACCAAAGCCTTGACCGATATGCTGAGAGATGGGTATGTTCTATTGATTTATGTTTTTATTCTAACGCTCAATACTCATTAGTTGCAATCATCTTTGATTTTTTTCTCGCAGCCCCAGTCGCATGGTGTCGCGCCATGTAACCCGTTCATGGCGTACACCTTGGCGAACAAGGGTAGGGTGACCGAGCCGGAGAACCAGTACAACCCGGACGATGGCCCTGAAGCTTTCAGCAACCCCAACGCCTACACCAAGATCACCGAGTACAGGACGGCGGCTCGTGCCCATCATGGGGAGGAATTCGATCCGGCCACCCAGCCCCTGGACACGGACCTGCTGATGAGGTTGGGAGGAGGGAGGCCATACGGTCGGTTGTATATGGCCGGCAGCGCGGTCTCCTCGGCCTCCCTTCCCAACGTCGTCGAGGTTTGATTGAGGAGCACGAGCAGATCCATCCCCATCAGACCAAGGCAGCCGACCATGGCGCAGCTTCAGGTACGCACCGTTCAAGTAATCGATCAATTCTTACCTTGTATTTGCATTGTTTAAACCTTACTGGATGAATATTGTAGACCCAGATGCAGGAGGAGATTCAGAGGATCAACGCCGACATGGAAGCAAGGGATCAGGCTTGAGAGGAGGCCCATAGGCGCGAGTTGGCACGGGTGGAGGCCCAACGCCTACAGTTGGAGGCTCGGGACCGCGACTGGGACCAGAGGTCGGCGGATATGGCTACCTTCTTTGCGAGCATGAACGTCCCTGGTATGGTCGTGCCTCCCTCGCTGCTCGCTCCGTTCGCTCCTCCACAAGTGTCGCATCTTGTTGGTCCTACATAGACTCCGGTGAGTTTATATATATGGTTGTTTATTGTTTTAGCTTCTTCGGTCGTTCTCCAGGTACTAACGAATTCGCTTCTCCTTCGTGCAGCCACAGTCACAGGGTTCGGCACCTTCGCCTCCGGGTCAGCCTTCGCCTCAGGGTCAGCCTTCGCCACCGTACGGGTGGCCCCCTCGTGCCCCTCCTCCGTACTATGGGTGGCAAGGTGCACCTCCTCCGCAGTCCGGGTGGTCCGGGTGGTCTCCTGGTCCTAATGCGCCGTCCCAGTGGCAAGGTGGTCCTCCACCGACCGGCGGGTGGCAAGAGTGGCCGCAAGGTGGCCAAGGTGGGAGCTCTTCAGGGAATGGGGGCCAAGGTGAGCAGTGATGTGTTTGTGAGCAGTGATTGATGTGATGTGATGATTTTCTGTGTTGAACTTGTGATGGTTGGATGAATTATGAACACATGTTGTGATGAATGGACTATGGATGGATTATGGATATATTATGCGTATTCTGTGATTGAATGTGGTACTCCATGTGATATATACGGTGTTTGTCTGATGGATGAATGAATATGTGATATATATATATATATGCTGTTTATTGTGGTTAAAAGGAAAAAACAAAAAAAAATTAGAAATTTCCAAGCTTTGCCGAGTGCCACACTCGGCAAAAGGGTCATGACACTCGGCAAAGGGGCCATGACACTCGGCAAATCTGGAAAAATGTTTCCAGACTCGGCCAGTTTGCCAGCTTTGCCCAGTGCCGGCCAGGTGGCACTCGGCAAAGCAGCTCCCTTGGCCGAGTGCCGTCCAGGTGGCACTCGGTAAAACATTTCCAAAAAAATAAATAAAAAATCATCAGCACTCGGCAAAAAAATTTCAAAAAATAAAAAAATAAAAAAATCCTTTGCCGAGTGGCTGCCATGTCAGCACTCGGCAAAAAAATCTGTCAACCGTCAATCGTCGTTTCGGTTGTCGAGTGCTGACTTGACACTCGGCAAAGCCTTTGCCGAGTGCCCGATATTTGGCACTCGGCAAAGCGGGCTTTGCCGACGGATTCTGTGCCGAGTGGCCTTTGCCGAGTGGATGTGAGCCTTTGCCGAGTGCCTCGCGTCTGTTTCCAGTAGTGACAACTACACTACAGTACACACAACAAACAAAGGTGTCCACATTACATTTTATTCGCAGCATCCATGCATGATATATAGTAGGAGTGTTATGTATTTATGTACGTACGTATCATTACAGATCATTTGCGTGTGCATACTTGTATATATGCATGTGTACAATATATGCCAGCTATTATACAGACGACACAATTCAATTCATATTCGTCGTGCGTCTCGCTTTCTCTGGTTATGTTACTTGAAATTGTTTGCTTGCATTGCATCGTGACCAATACAAAACCACCGCGGCTAGCTTTGCGTCAAAAAGGAAACTAAACAAAGAAGGGAAAGATCACCAAAGAAGTTACTTATTATTACGTCGTCATAATTTTTCATATTTCTCTTCAAGAGTTGCAATTCAAATTAAGTCCCTTGTGGCAACACATTTCATTTTTTTAATTTCTTGGCCTTAATTAGGTCTTTTAATCGTGATAATTAAATA
The DNA here is from genome assembly GCA_022036555.1 of Microstegium vimineum. NCBI lineage: Eukaryota > Viridiplantae > Streptophyta > Magnoliopsida > Poales > Poaceae > Microstegium > Microstegium vimineum. Next base: position 8,507,120 of record CM039119.1, read on the forward strand.
TCTGTCCACCGAGTTAAACAAAATTAAAGCGCAGTCCATGTTGTAACATTTCTCAGCACTACGCGTAATGTGATTATATATACAATTTTTTCTTATTAATTATTGTTTTCTCTTGGACTTACTACTTCTTTGGTTGACTTTTTTTTATAAAGTATACATGTATTAATTAATAGAAAAATATGTCCAAATATAAGTACACCGAAAAAGGATACGAAGGACAACTGTCCAACCTATATTCTACGAGAAAGTAAACCGGCTGCAATCGCTGCCGACGAAGACCGCCGACACCAGCCGACGCCGCCAAACCTGAATCACCAGAAGCCGGAGGAAACCACCGGCGTTGAGGTGGACTGCAGCAGACGCTCGATCTCGCAGAAGCGAAGAAGTCTTTGAGTGCCCATCCGTCAAGATTACAATCCAGATTGAAACGACGAGAGTGGTGCTGATGATGACATCCGTCGTCGCGGTGAAGCCAAACTCGCTCAATCCCGATCCGTGCCGCCGGTAGATCGCGTTCGATCCACCGCACTCCATCTTGCCGCCATGCCCTCAGCCGCCACCGTATCCTTGACCTTAGACGCGGCACGAGCACCGCCGCTCCGCCGTGACGACGAAACAGCAGCCGCCGCAAACTCCTAACCACCTCACAGGCCTCTCATCGTCACCGGAGTAGACGACGACGAGGTGGACGAAGACCGGGAGGACTTTATTCCACCATGGCAGCGCCGCCACCTGCACCAAGCTCACGTCGCCGAAAAACCTAACCCTAAAAATTTAATCCACTAGAGAAACTTATTAAAAACAATGGATCCCCACTACCTTCAGCCCCCGGCGAGACGCCGAAGGGGAAGGGAGGGGGACCAGCGACGACGGCGGAGGGGGGCGGGCGGCGGCGGCGGCGTCCCCGTACCTGGCTTTGATTGCGTGGATTCCTTGGTTGACTTACTATTAGTTCCTTGTTGGTTTGTGCACTCATACATATAACTTGTAGTGTCAAAAAGAATTGTGAAGCTATGGGCCAGGCAGTACAATTTTGGCCCATTTATTTATGTCACCAAGGCCTTCCATAAGAGCCATAGACTTTTTTTAGACACTAATAAACTGTTTATTTATGAAAAGAATTTTGGTTTGACAAAGTTAAGTAGTATAGTATATTATTAATATAAGTACAGTACTACATACAAACCTGTTAGTTGGGAACTGAAACTCAGAAAGCTTCCATAAGTCAGATTATGACGCATTAGAGCTATGCAAGGGTAGGTAGGTAGCTAGCTAGCTAATGCAGGTACCTATTTTAATTTTATGCATGCGTAGGTTGATTAATTGCGTGCATATAGTTAAACAGTATATTTTTTTTCACAAAGTCTAAGACAAAAGGTGGTGGTTAGGGGGGTGTTGAGGGTGACACAATGTATATATTTGCCGGCCGTTGGGACCACCACGTTAGTTAGTTGTTACATCAAACTAGCTAGAGCAAGCTAATAAGCAATCCTTTCCCTTCTCCCTCCCTAGCTACATAACCACCAATATCAAAGCCTGGCCAATCACATGATTTCCTGCCACGGCTATATATGCTAACCCTATCTTCCCACCCTTCTTCCTCCTCGCATCCAGCAGCTTCTTCTTTCCTTCTCTCTCTCTCTCTCTCTCTCTCTCTCTCTCTCTCTCTCTCTCAAAATGTTGTGGTGCATCCTCTAGTAGCTGAAGCTGCCAGCATGATCTGAGTTGTGGTTTATTTGCTAGTTGGCCACAGGCCCACAGCATGCATGATGTCCCCAAATCAACGACGATCAGATCATGCTGTGCAGTTTCATCTGCTCGTGGATGCACAGCGGATCGATATCATACTGGGCCAGCGTTAATTAGTTCAAGGACAATTCAAGAGCACCAAATCGACAATTCAAGAACTGAAGATGAAATGAACAGGTAGTTAGTTCCTTTTCAATTTCGAATATGATTCCTTCTTCTCGCCTCTTGCAATGTTGATGCATTATATATGACTAGCTTCAATTCCCCAGATACTGTTCTTGTTTTCACGATCGCCATGATTTGCAGGTTTTGCATGTAGTGGTCTGATTGTGTATTAGATTGTTCTGAAGAAGCTATATATATGTATATATGATATCATCATCATCATTTCGAGTGGTGTATACCTGTTGGAGATGGAGATCGTCATACAAGCAGGAACGAAGGATATTGAATTGAGAAGTGAATAATTGACCATTGCCGAATGAATTGAAGGAGTATTTCTTTTGCATGCATACTTAATTTGTGGTGTCAAGCAATTTCTAGCTAGCTTTGCACTCTCTATACCACCTGCATAGATATGTGATTGTGTGTGTATGAATGTAACTACCTGAAAATATTTGCACCTTTTTCCTTTCATTATCAGCTAGTACTACACCACTAATCTAATGCCACACACCATAAACTTGGCCATTTAGAATTAAATAGAGGGCCTAATAATTAAATACAATTGAGATTGATTGATTAGTCGGTTGATTGTCGTGTACAACATTAGATTCTCTGTCCCTTTCTACTATAGCCGAAAGTTGGGTGTACTCTTAATATCCCCATAATGCCAGTCCTCCTCAGTGGCATATGAGGGAGATCCGTGACAGATTGGTAGTGTAGATAAACAAAGCTATATAAACGTATGGAGAGGAGATCCAAACACTGATTGGTGAAAAGATGGCTGCAAAAGATTATTGTGGCAACGGTAGCTCACGTACTGCATACGGCTGCAATAACTACTTATTGCAATTATTTGTAGCTAGCGTCTTAATCTATCGCCCAAGTCGAGTAAATTGATTGCTCATGCACGTTATTAATCTCTTTTTTTACTATCAAATTCAAAGAGAAAACAGGTACGCCATATTTAAATTATTCTTCGCCATTGTTGATCTCTGTATCCATTCAGAGAAAAGGCCACCAGCGAATTAATTATAAGGGTTGTTGCAGTTTGTTCTTTCTGAATTTAAGAATTCCAGGGTTGCATTTTGTTCCTTAAATTAAGTAAGTAATAGTATTCTTTAAAACATTTTTCAGATTTATTAAGTAAGTAAGTAATAGTATTCTTTAAAACATTTTTCAGGCCACCATCTCTGTTCCTTATGAAATCCTTACATTTTTTATGGTAATTTATTAACATAAGTTAATGAGAGTCCTAGCTAGGTACGGTATAATACACCATCATCAGTGGCATGCACCCAGCACCCTCGATCATATGCATGATGAAGATAGGTTTGTTTGAAGCACTACCGGCCTTCATTCATTCCACTTCTCTTTTCATAACAATCACAAGCATAATTTAATCTATGAACTTTACAGGTATTTCTGTACGGCATGTCCCAAAAACATTTTTGTGTATGGGGCCGGCCTCTTGAGTTTGACGTTGCTTTCATGCATCGTGACACGAGAGTCCAACAACCTATTACAATATAATGTCATGGGAGCATGCAATGCAATGCATGGCATGCCTGACTTTTCCCTATATTGGAACCTGACCCTTTTTCCTCGCTCCCATTCACCATCCATCCTTTGAGTCTATCTACCACATTCACCCGTAGCGAGCATATACATATGTAGCCTAGTCAAGCAAGCAAGAACGTTCCAGGTTAATTAGTAAATAAATCTTCCAGCTTTGCGGCAATTAGTAGTGCATGCTTAGTCCTTGCCTGCCAGTAAGCCTGACGCTGATAGATAGATAGATGGATGGACGTGATGACCAAAGCTGACCGAGCCATCAGATCAACTGTTTATATTCAGAAACTGTTCATTGTTTATAATTAGAAACAATACGAATACGATGATCGGGTTGCATCGGCGGGTCATTGCAAAGGGCGAGAACCTAGCTCATTTCGTATTTGGGACGATAAATTAAGCTGTCTTTATCTGAAAAGAAGGATGACACTAGGCGGCTCTGGGATTCAAAAAGGCTTCTAACCTAACAGAACTTTATTCTTATTATTTAAAATTTAACGAAATGACAAGTAGCTCTTTTGCAATGCTCCTCTAAAGGGGGAGAGGAGAAAAAAAAAAACTTGACCCTACCTTTGTCCATCGATGCCTTGTGGGTTAAGCTCCTTAATTAGCCACTGTTAAAACCTCAAAGCAAACAGCCTTTATTTTGCCTCCAAGGATGTCATTTGTATTTGCAAAAAGCCAAAAGTTACACCTTGTGTCTGGTGCCTTAATCAGCTAAGTGAAGCATAATTGTCTTCACAAAGCAAGTGGTAGCCATACTTTGTCAAGTGGGCTAATCAGCTTTACGTTTTATCACTCCACTAGTTTTGCCTTCCGATATCTGGTCTGTTCGTTTGACAGGATTATGCACTGTTCCGATAGGATTATTTACTGCCGGCTGATTTCTTGTGAGAGAAAAACACTGTTTCGGCTGAATTCAAGCCGGCTGAAAAGCCAAGCGAACAGGCTCATCGTTGGAATGGTTTAGCAGTTGGACTATAGTTCCATCCATCCCGGAAGTTTCGTGGTCGAGAGAGGTCACCCAAATTTCAGAAATGTTTAACCTGAAATCCAAGTTTTGCGTTGGCGAGATTTAGTCCACTCCACCAGACGCTGTCGCAGCAGGATCATCCTGTCCTGTTAGGTAACCTCCATCCTCTGCTAGCTTCTGGCATGATGATAGCTACTTGCCCTGCGTTAGCTGTCAGCCTGATATCTTCTTTGCAGGGAAATGATGTGTTTATGAATGAACGGGCCTACAACGATAAATCAACCTCATAAAGGTCCTCATCACCGGTAGCCATGCACTATTTGCTTCTAAAGCTACACCCAATCGGTTGCATCCATCTGGCAAGTAGAATTGAAACCAGCATCAAATACCAGAGACCACGCACGCACAGGAGAAGCCAGCATCACCCTGTCACCAAATGCAATCCAAAAGGTAAAAATAAATATAACAAAGAGACAGGGAACAACTCCATTACGGTTTACGCTTGTCGCAGGGAGGGTCCCGCGAACGATCAACAACTCGCATCACAACAACGCCCATGTCGCAAATTATTGGCGAACAATCAAGAGGAATGTAGGCAAACATGCACAGCAGCAACCCATCTGCATCAGGATGCATTAACGGTTATACCTAATACCTAACGCTATGTGAACAGTCGTGCCCATGTCCTGCATGCGGTGGATTGGCCCCAACCTCCACTCCGAGATGGGCACATAACTCACACTTCTGAGAGAGAACATGGCAGACGTTTAGTATTGAATTGTGTTACCAAGCATGTAAGGTTACATATCATAATGACATGTCATCTGTAATATATCATGAGGGCAAGCAACGCTCATTTCATAGATTGGATAAAACAATAAGAGTTGTAACTTTGTAACCACTTGACTGACTAAATTTTTGGGTGTGATAGGCAGTGATTGCACAAAAGGCAGCAGCTACTGTTGTAGTAGCAGCCGATCATGCGGTTTGTGTTCTTCAGTCATTTCAAGGGCAAAAGATCTTAAACAAGAAAAGACACATCTATGGATATAGGTTCTGGGTCTCTTCGGAAAATTGCAGATTACCTCTAGATCGACCTTGTAGGTTGCACCACATGGATCCCACTTCGCTATCAAGTGTCAACCAGCCAGAATTGATCTTTCACATCGTCCAGGTGATGCTCAAACTACAGAGATTGTTGTAAACAAGCAACCTGAGATAAATTTATACAAGATGTGAGAATGAAGAACCAGTGGGTGGCATGAAACTGTAATGATGCTTAAAATTACGAAACATTGATTAAGTTAGAAGTGTATACCTTTGTGCGAATGTTACCAAATGGATTTAACTCATGTCCAGTATTCCGTGATGCCCCTATATTTGAATTCCAGTATTCTGTGATGCCCGTACATTTTCCAAAGGCAGTTCTAGCAAATGCATGGACCAATAATTATAAAGTTTATTAGTGACAAGATGCCCAGAAGGCCATAACAGAAGTGAGAGAGACAAAAATGAGTAAATTAGTGACAAGATGTAGCTCCAAACAATGATGAGGCATCTCTAATTGATCGAATAAAATCTGATTTTTTAAAATGTTACAAACAAATAAAATCGGTTTTCTTGAAGAATTCTTAAGTTCATTAGTACAGCTTTTCTACCTTATTACAAAACTAAAATCAATAACAACAAGAAATGCCACATCAAACGGAGAGTATCTCTTAAATAAATGCAGAGTTGATTGCTCTTTTTTCTATTAAGTACCATTGCACCGGGACTTGGATCTTGCTACTTAAAGGAAAAAAAAATTACCTACTGCTTCTTTTTGCTTAAGTACAAGATTCAAGTCTCACTTTTCAATGTAGAGACATACAATTTCTCATGTCTAAGGGATTGCACATATATTTTCACTTTTTTCAACTATTTTAGGGCCAGTTTGGTGGCCCTCCGGCTCCAGCAGCAGCTCCAGCACTGGAGCAGGAGGAGCCGCACCAAATGGCGACTCGAGGAGCACTTCTGCGCATTTGGAGGAGGAGCTGGAGCCCTTTTTGCGTACGGACTATGGAGGCAGAGCCACAATTTGCAGCTCCGTCCTCCAGCTCCGGTGGAGGAGCCCAAGGACACGGACCCTGCCAAACACGGCCTTAATGTGTTTTCTAAGAACACCAAATGAAAGGATGATGAATTGCTTCTGATCATACATCATACACCAAGTGGTTGAGATTGGGGAACAAATAGCCCAACTCATCTCCAACTCTCTTCATATATTACATCTGTTTCAGCATATGTATAATACTTTTTGTGTATGGCCGTGAAATATAATTCAAGGACTGAATAGTAATCCCTGCACATGAATACCAAAAAAAAGTAGGGAGGACGGGCCAACGAAGGCAAGAACAAGTTGTGTAAACAGTACACTAACGATAAGCTAAGGTTTTCACCTATGCTGCATATTAGGGAACTTACATAATCCTAGTTACTTACTTAGGTTCAGTGGGAAAGGGTGTTCAGCAGGTTAGCAAAAATGAGGTAGCTTGTCCAGACCCATCCATTTGTATCTCCAATATCTAGTAAACACCTTCAGTGCACTGGGTCTGTGTTATGTATATAGCTCAGTAGTTAGGGCGAGGGACGAGGAAGAGGACGGCTGCTGCTGCGCTACAGTACTCGCACTACAGTACCGCGAGTACTGTTCACAGGGCGGCGACGGCGGCTAGGGTTTGGGGGTCGCTGGGAACGCCGGCCGCGGGGCTCTGCCCACGCCCGGCAAGAGGGAAGGGGTTTCCTTCTAATCTCTTGCTTGATTTAGATTGATACATCTCCTCTCATTATATAGAGAGGATTTACTTGGCCCCTAAGCAAGCGACTAATTATCCCTAGTGGGCTAAGGCCCAATAGGCATTGACTCCTCTAACACTACACCCCACCTGGACATGCATCTCGTCCTCGAGCTGCAACCTAACGATGACGCTATCTATGACTCTGCTAGACCCAAACCTAACACCTGAAAACAAGCCTTTTACATCTCGTCTTATTTTATTAACCTTAAGTCGACTGCGACTCTTTATTTTTGAAACCTAAAGATACCTCGGACACCCTCCGTGTGATGGTCCTGCACATGTGTAGCCACCTGGATCCCATGGAGACCATCTGGACGAAAGAGAGGCACGTGTATGGCCACCCGGAATTGGTCGTAGTGACCAGCGGAGGCGACCACGCGGTGGCCAGTAGCGGAATGCGACAACCCTGCGCGGTGTGCTCCCGCCAGTGACCCTATGCCTTCTCCCCGTTGGATGGTTGCTGATTTTGAGTTCGCCACCCACGGAGAAGACAAGATCCCCGACGCAGCGGACGAAATCGAGGTCCTCCGTGCAGCGAAGCGCAACTTGGAGGAGCGGTGAAGGGGTGCAGGGCTGAATGACTTGCAGATCGCGCATCTCCTGCACCCGCCGACGCGCTAGGAGGCCACGTGCAGCAGCCTGCAGCTGCACTGCCGCCGACACCTGGCGGGCAGTCTCTCGCGCAATCTCCTTCCTCTTCTCGATCAGCAGCAAGGCTGCTGCTGTAGCCAGCTGATTTGCAGGGATGACCCGGCGACGCCGCTTGAAGATGGTGCGCTGTCGTCCCTGCCTACGCGCTAGGAGGCAGTGCGCCACTGCCTGCAGCTGCGCCGCCGGTGCCTGGATGCCATCCACGCCCCCGTAGAAGACGCCATCGCATTCCTGCTGTGGCGGCACGGGGCTAGGGGTGGTGAACGACGGGATCGGCGCCGTTGGTGGTGGCGGTGGGGGCGCAGGCAACGACGGAAGGGCCGGGTGGAGAAGCCCCGCGCAGGCAACCTGTATCGTGGCGACGTCGATTTGCATGGCGGCGACACTGGCTTGCATCGCGGCGAGAGAGCTCAATAGCCCCGCCCGGGACTCCTCGGAGAGCGGCGCCATTGGGGGAGGCGGTGGTGGCATAGGCTGGACAAACCCCGCCCAGGCAGCCTGCATCGTGGGCGCAAGCAGCGGCTGGAGCGGCGGCTGGACAACCCCCGCCCAGGCAGCAGGTATCGCGGGTGGAGGCAGCGGCGGGAGGGGTGGCTGGACAAGCCCCGCCCAGGTCGCCGGCATCGCGACCGGCGTCGCAGGCAGCGGCGGCTGGACAAGCCCCGCCCAGGTCGCCGGCATCGCGACCGGCGTCGCAGGCAGCGGCGAGAGGGGCGGCTAGACAAGCCCAGCCCAGGTCACCGGCATCGCGACCAGCGTCGCAGGCAGCGGCGGGAGGGGCGGCTGGACCAGCCCCGCCCAGGCAGCCTTCATCGTGGCCGGCGTGGAGATGACGGAGATCATAGATTAGGCCGCCGGTGGCGGCGCGGTGGACGGTGGCGCAACGTAGTGGAGGGCAGCGAAGAGATCGAACCTAAGATCTCTGATACCAAATGTTATGTATATAGCTCAGTAGTTAGGGCGAGGGCTAGGGCGAGGGACGAGGAAGAGGACGGCTGCTACTGCGCTACAGTACTCGCGCCCACGAGTACTGTTTACAGGGCGGCGGCGGCTAGGGTTTGGGGTCGCTGGGAACGCCGGCCGCGGGGCTCTGCCCACGGCCGGCAAGAGGGAAGGGGTTTCCTTCTAATCTCTTGCTTGATTTAGATTGATACATCTCCTCTCATTATATAGAGAGGATTTACTTGGCCCCTAAGCAAGCGATTAATTAACCCTAGTGGGCTAAGGCCCAATAGGCATTGACTCCTCTAACAGTCTGGAACTTAACTCATCCCACAACTTTGTCTGGGTATGGATTTTCTACATAACTGTCAATAATGATACAGTATTAGAACCTAGTTACTAAGTAAACTAACACTAGGATCGATCTAATAAGATCAATGAAGAAGTCATATCATCATCACAGTTATGATAATTTCAAGTAAAAATTTATCTAAAAATTTTGCCAGCATCACCACATTAATCCATCATTATATATGCGGCATCATCCATTTGGTGACATTAATATGCACTTGGCACCATATCTGTAACATCTTCATATGAATGAAAATATTTTCAACGCCATGTATGAAACTTCACCCCTATAATGGTTTTGATGTTTCAAATGGTTCAAAAATACCCATGGAAAGCACAACTAATAACATTGTAACACTCTTTTCTCGCCACAAGTTCTTCTAAGGGATGCAAAGGGTAAAAGAGTAATCAGCATGCCACCAACTACCATGGTTGATTGAATGTGCAAATAATGTTTTTGACTTTTTGCAAATACTGATAAAAGATGTGTTTTTCTTTAGCATAGCTCTGTGATCACAGACAGTACATGGCACGCTTGAGGTAACTGTCAAGCCAAATAGCAAGTTTAGATTTGGTGAACGACATATCAGAGCTAGTGAATAACAAGATGAATGCCACATGGGCAACCATGTTGTGTCATGCAAATAACAGTATAAACAATTCACTGACAAAAGTGCTTAAGCCAAAAAAAAAGAGGTATAAACACTTAAGGGATTATATCATGAAGATTCAGCTTGAGAAAAATGTTATGAATGAAATACAAATAGCTGATAACTAGGAGCAAATAAATCTACAGACATCAACTATAGTTAGCCATATCATGCTCCTTGAAAATAATTCTGGTATAAGCAGGTGTATGAATTTCCATAAAGAGACTAGAGAACCAGTTGAGTGGTTCTATCTCCTAAAGAGTGCAACATTAAAGTCACATGATGTCTCATATTATTTCACAAAAAAAAAAAAAAACTCTTCAGACAAATACTACTATGCTTTCCTGAAGAGAGAAAAATAGGATCCCAAAGCACCCTTAAAATGCCTAATTGCTCCTCAGGTGATTAGTCACAAGTTTTCAGGTCCTCTAAGGACTGATAAGAAGTCCATTCACAGAGGCAAGAACTACCAATGCCCTAACACCTGCCAAAAATTCCCGTTCTTTTGCGATCTCGCCTTCCTACCCCATAATAACTCCCCAGTTCCCATGTCTCAGCTAGGTTAACTGGGATGTCATTGCTGGCCTTCGCATCGCAGCGAACTTCCCTACCAATACCTGACACAATCACACTTTTTGGGCTATATTCATAGACATTGAACCAAATCCTTTTTATGTTTGGCATCTTTTCTAACAGACTCCAATAATATTGCCACTTCGTCAAATGGAATAAATAACAGGGTCACAACTGCAAAGGAGTCTTCCTGCCAAAGGTTGAGAGGTTTTCTGTAGCCTGGAAGGCAATCTTGGTAGGATGGTGCCATGGCCCACTGAATCAAATAAGATACCCCCCCCCCCCCCCCCCCACACACACAACCCGTGACTCACACAAACACAGGGAGAGACCAGACGTGACTACGTGAGGAACATGACAACGAATTGACAGTTCATGTACCAAGGGTAATGAACTAGGGAGCTGGGTCCCAGAGCTGAAGTGAGTAATGTACCCATAACAACAATTAGGCTGACACTTAAGTTTGCTTCAAGATTCATGCCTTTTCCATTGGGAAAGCATATAAACACTTGCGGACACTTCAAGTTAATGGCATACATGTGTATCCAATCATTAAAATTTGAAATCAGAAGTAAAGAGAAGAAAATTGTACCGAGTAACTGCATAAATATTTCTTCAATCAATTCTGCTTCTCCATTTCAATTTTGATTCAAGGTCAAAAAACTTCAATCCAGATATCACCAAGTCTGCAGTGGCCTTCTTCAAGTGCTCATTCAGCATGTCCTCGTAGACAATAAAATTGGCTTCCGATAAGATATTTCGATCTCTCATGATAGTGAATACCTGTCTCGCCTCAGTTGAACTTGCATACTTGCAGAAGCCATATATGATGGCAGAATAGACAATTTCTTCCATCGAACAGCCTACTTCAATCATCTCATCCACGACATTAATGACTTTCTCTGGGCTTTTTGATCTGCAAGCTTCCAGAATAGTCAAGGCATATTTAAATTCAGTTGGCCCATTTTCTACATTTCCAAGACAATCTTTAACAAGGGATATGGCTGCGTCGATCTCCCCCATCTTGCAAAGCCCTTTCACAAGAACGCAGTAGGCTGACATACTTGGTATCCAATTTTCCTTCATCATGTTGTTGTAGCATGAGCAGGCCTCTTCGACATTTCCTTCATCAACAAAACATGGGATCATATGACTATATGTACATGAATCTGGTTTAAAATCAACTGAACTTTGCATTTCTTCAAACAGCAAAAGTGATTTGTTCCTATCCTTGATCTTCAGCAGATTTTCAATAAGAATGTTATAAATGCCGACATTACAATACTGTTTTTGTCTCAACGCATCAAACACTTCCATAGCCTTCAATTCACTACCATCCTTTCCTGCAAAGAGCTTCATAAAATCTACTAACATTTCAACAATAGGCAAGCCCAGCTCTGAAAGTTTGTTGACCAATCCAAAAAATGTAACCATGTCACCCTTTTCGGCATAACAAGCTAGCAATGGTGAAACAGTATCAGAACTTGGAATAAACTCCTCCTGAAGAACAATCTGAAATAACTTATGAGCCTTATCCTCCCTGCCTATGCCACACAGTCCACTAATAAGTGTGTTATATATCCCCAGGTCAGCGCGGTAGCCAGCATCAACCAACTCCTTCAACAACCTACACCCATCTCCAACCCTCTCAGCAGCAACATACCCATCAATGAGCGATGCATACACCGACCTGTCCACCAGTAACCCCTTGCTCCTCATCACCTTGAACAATTCTGCTGCTTCCTCCACCATCCCAGCGTTGCAGAGCCCCCAACCATCGTAGCATATGCCATTGTGTCTGGCTCCACCCCATCCTTCTCCATTTCCTCCCACACCCTGATGCAGCCATCCATATACCCCCTCCGCACCATTGTCTTCACCAGCGCAGTGTACACAAAGACATCAGGCCGGCACACCTCGTTGCACATCCTCCCAATCATTTCCAAAAGCCTATCAGTCATCCCTGCGTGTGCTAGTGCACGAACCACAATGGCAAACGTAACTGGGATAGGCTGCACGCCACCTTCCGACATTTCATCGAACAGCTTGAGCGCGTCCTCAACGTGGCCCGCAGCAGCCAGCGCCCCAAGAACGCGGTTGCACGCGTGGACCTGGGGTTGGACGTCGAACTCGTGGCGGAAGCGGCGGAGCGTGTGGAGAGCGCGGAGGGGGCGGCGCGCGGCGGTGTGGAGGCGGACGAGGAGGGTGAGCTGCGGGTGGGAGACGGGCTTGCCGTGCGCGCGCATGAGGTCGGGGAGCTGGTCGGCCGCGGCTGGGAGGCCCGCGGCGGAGAGTAGCGAGGCGAGGGCGTGGAAGGCCGGGAAGCAGTGGCGGAAGCCCTTCTGGCGACCGGCCCAGTGGAAGAACGGGAGCGCGAGCGGCGGCGGCGGGGGCGGGCGCGCGGTGAGGACCTCAGCGACGAGGGATGGCGCGACGCGGCGGAGCTTGGAGAGGTCGGCGACGACGGGCGGGCCCCAGCGCTGGTGGCGGCGGAGCGCGTCGAGGAGGAACCGCGCGAGCGGGGAGAGGCGGCGCGCGGAGGCGGATGTGGAGGCGCAGGCGGAAGGAGAGGACGGAGAGGGAGCGGACGACGAGGAAGAGGGCGAGTGTGGGTCCCAGTCGCGGAGGCGGAAGGCGGTGGCGGTGGCGGTGGAGGGGAAGCGGAGGTCAGTGAAGAGGCCACCGCGGACTGTGGGACGGTGCGGCGAGGCGCGGCGGTGGCCGTGGTAGATGGTGTGCCTGCGGCGGCGGGCAGTGGGGGAGGATGGGGACGGGGACGGGGAGGCCATGGCGCCGGCCGGCGGTGTGTGAGGGGGCGGCGCTGATGCGCACTGGCAGCCAATAGTGATGGAGGTGTCAATTCAATTCGTATTGGGCTGGGTTTCGTATATACAAAGGCCCATACTTGGTCCACTCCATGAATAGGCCTGCAACTGTTTTGGGCTGTTATAAGGTCGGGCTGTCAGTATGACAGTATTCCTTCTTTTCCGTCGTTTTGTTTTTCGAAACACAATCCACGGGCTCTCATATAACGCATGTAAATTCATCACAAGCATGCACAACACACAGCTATAAGACACACTAGGCCAGCAGACAAGGGTGAAACTATGTTTCAAGTTAAGCCCAAGCAAAGAATCAATTTCTCATCTACTAAGTGCAATCCGACTATTTAGACGTTCCTATTTCTATCCAATAGGATGGGCATTGTCATCTAATGGCCCTTATCTGTATATCTCTATCTATCTCTCTATCTCTATATATCTCTATCTATCTCTCTATTTCTCTATATCTCCGGAAGATTGGTGTTCGGAGGAAATGATCGGCGGAAGATTGTTGGCGGCTCTTCTCCAAGCTTCTGTGATCGGTTGTGGGCGAATCACCGAGCTGGAGTGGCGAAGAATCAGCCTGTAGAGAGCACTCTACCCTTGCGCGGGTAGAGGGGGAGCGATACCTTGCGAGGTGCTCCAACAAGGACTAGGGGGGTGTGTCGACACCTCGATACCTCGGGAAAACATCGCTGCGTCAACGAGAATTCCTTTTCCCTAGCTCTTTACATTTCCGCATTACATTCGGTCTTATTCTTTCCGTTGCTACTAGATTTGCTTAGGTTGTTTTTTAATTCCATGAACTGCTACCGCTTTTCTAGCTAGGACACACAACCGGTAGGCACTAGGGGTGATTGGAATTTGATAGGTTTTCATATTTGTTTTAGAAATTTAAAACAAGCCCAATTCACCCCCCCCCCTCTTGGGCATCTTGATCCTTTCAATTGGTATCAGAGCCTTGTTGCTCTAAATTAGACTTCACCGCCTAGAGCAAGATGTCCCATGGGGATGGACCGCCACCCATGTTTGATGGGGATGACTTTCCTTATTGGAAAGTGCGGATGGAGACCTACCTTGAGGCTGTGGATGTCGGCATTCACAAAGCCGCCACCATAGACGGATCGGTGTTCGCCGAGGATCCCTTCTTTGAGAAGAACAATGCTAAGGCGAAGAACATTCTTTTCCGTGGCATTTGCAAAGATATGTTCAACCGTGTGCGGAATTGCAAAACCGCGCATGAGATTTGGACAAACATTTGTGCTTTACACGAGGGCACCAAATGTGAAAGAGAAGAGCGCTATCACCTCATCATTGTTAAGATGAACTCTTTTACTATGCTATCTCATGAAAATGCTAATGAAATGTATTCTCCCTTGAATGTGCTTGTAGAGGAGTTGAATGGCCTTGGGCTTACTCAAATGACACCGGTCGATGTGGTGCGCAAGATACTTTGTGTCTTACCAATAGACAAGTATAGCCACATCGTCACGGTCCTTCATCAAGGCGATCTCTCCACAACTACCCCAACACAAGTTTTGGGCAAGATCAATGCGCATGATATGTACATGAAGATCAATGATGGAAGTTCATCTTCCTCCAAGAAGAAAGAGAAGGAGGAGAAGAAGGACTTGGCTCTCAAGGCATCTTCTAAGGAGAAGTGCAAGATTCAATATGTACTTGAGAGTGCAAGTGATGATGATGATGAAGAAAACATCGCTCTTATGGTGAAGAAAACCACCAAGATGTTGAAGAGGCTAAACAAGAATGGAGTCAAGTTTGACTCAAAGAAGAAGAAATTCTTCACAAGCTCTTCAAGGAAGCCAATCTCCTAAATGAAGTGCTACAATTGCGGCACTCTTGGTCATCTAGCTCATGCTTGCCCCGAAGAGAAGAAAGACAAGTTCAAGAACTTCAAGAAGAACAAGGGCGGCAATGATGACTCAAGTGATGATGACAAGAAGCAAGACAAGCCATACAAGAAGAAGAAGAACTTCAACTTTCACAAGAAGAAGAAGGATGGCAAGGCTTACATTGTAGGTGATTGGCTCACCGATATTGATGATTCAAGTGACTCCTCTGATGATGATAGTGAAGAAGAGAAGGTGGCCGCATTAGTGATTGGTTCTTCTATTCCACCGCCACAACCTCCTTCATCGTCGGGTTCATCCTCTACATACCTATGCCTCATGGCTAAAGGTGACAAGAAGGTACAAAAAGAGGATGATGGTGATGACCTCTCTAGTGATGATAGTGACGATGAAGAAGCACCTTCCTATAATGAGCTATTTAAAATTTGCAACAAGTACGCTAGCATCATAAGGAAGTACAAGGGTAAAAATGACAAACTTCTTGAGATCAAAGAAAACTTGCATGATAAGCTTGACACCTTGTCTAGTTCTAATGATGATTTGAAGCTTGAGATTAACTCTCTCACATCTAGCACTAGGGAGCTCAAAGCCTCTCTTAAGCAAGCTAATGAGAAACATGATAAGCTTGAGAGGTCAACACAAGAGCTTCACACAAGGTATAACTTGCTAAAAGATGACTACAACAAAGTCAAGGAAGATCATGGCACGTTAGTGATAGCAAATGAATTGCTTACTCAAGATCTTACACATATTGCTACTAACCCGTGTGCTAAGTGTGCAAGTGCTACCTCTTGTGAAATCGAGCTTGATGATGTGGCTCTTGAGCAAAGTGCTAAGTGCAAGGGCAAGAGAGTTGTAGAAACCGACAAGTATGATAATTATGTGAAGATGAGGGAAGAGAACTCAAAGCTCAAGGAAGAGCTAATCAACCTCAAGGCAGACAAGCCCTTCACCATCAAGTCGACCAAAGAAGAAGAAGACAAAGATGCTATTACCTTGATCAACTCTCTTAAAGAAGAAATTGCCAAGCTCAAGAGTGACAAGACCAAGCTTGCTAGTGGCCTTGACAAGTTCACCAAGGGCTACAATCTCCAAAGTGAGCTTCTAATGAGCACCGTCATGAAGAATGATAAGACCGGTATTGGGTTCAAGGAAAACCAAGTGATGAAGGCCAAGGTCAAGATTAAAGCCAAGAACTACTACAAGAACAAGTACAATGGCTACAATCAAGAGAAGCCAAAGCCCAAGCCTAAGAGGTGCTTTGGATGTGGACAAATTGGTCACTTCGAGTTTCAATGCAAGACTCCACTTCCCAAGACCTTGCCCAAGCACACTAGGCCATTTGCTCATGATGCTCACTATGTCATCAACAAAGATTCTAAGGGTAGACCACTTGTGATGTTCCTTGGACCACCAATGAAGAACAAGCCTAGGGTTCTTTGGGTTGCTAAGGAGTTGGTTGACAAGGCAATGGGCCCTGCACTAAGGGGGTTCCCAAACAACAAGCTTAACTCCAAGTTGCTTGTGTGTAGGTGAACTACAAGACCGGTGGGAGCCATTGGGTAATTGATAGTGGCTGCACTCAACACATGACCGGCAGCCCCCGGATGTTCACCACACTTGATGAGGATTGTGCAAATCAAGACAATATTACTTTTGGGGATAATTCAAAGGGCAAAGTACAAGGCTTAGGCAAAGTGGCAATCTCCCAAGATCAATCAATTTCCAATGTCTTGCTAGTACAATCATTGAGCTTCAATTTGCTATCGGTTGGTCAACTATGTGATCTTGGATTCCAATGTCTCTTCACTCCAAATGAGGTAGTTGTGACCAAGATTGATGATTCATCCTTGATATTCAAAGGGTTTAGGCACAACAATCTCTACTTAGTGGACTTCACCTCAACTGAAGCTAGTTTGCAAGCTTGTTTATTCTCCAAGAATTCTTTGGGTTGGCTATGGCATAGAAGATTAGCACATGTGAGCATGTCAACCTTGAATAAGCTTGTCAAGAAGGAGATGGTTAGAGGAATTAAGGATGTGGTGTTTGAGAAGGATAAATTGTGTAGTGCTTGTCAAGCCGGCAAGCAAGTGGCAAACACTCATCCAACCAAAACTTTATTGTCAACTTCAAGAGTACTAGAGTTGCTACACATGGATCTATTTGGCCCTACCACCTATGCTAGTCTTGGAGGAAATCTTTATTGCTTAGTGGTAGTGGATGACTACTCTCGGTATACTTGGGTATTCTTTCTTCAAGACAAGGGAGAGACAACCGGCATATTCAAGAAGTTTGCTACAAGAGCTCAAAATGAATTTGATGTGAAGATCAAGAAGATTAGAAGTGACAATGGCACCGAATTTGTGAACACAAAGATTGAAGATTATTGTGATGAAGTGGGGATCAAGCATGAGGTATCCGCCACATATACTCCACAAAAAAATAGTGTTGTAGAGAGGAAGAACCGGACACTCATAACTCTAGCAAGGTCTATGCTTGATGAGTACAACACTCCGGAGAAGTTTTGGGCGGAAGCAATCAACACCACTTGCTATGCGGCAAACCGTCTCTTCGTCCAAAGGCTATTAAAGAAGACCCCCTATGAGCTTGTCAATGGGAAGAAGTCGGATATTTCATTCTTCCGGGTGTTTGGTTGCAAAGTGTACATCTACAAGAAGCGCCAACACTTGGGTAAATTCCAACGGCGGTGTGACATTGGTTTCCTTGTTGGATATTCACTTAAATCCAAGGCATACCGTGTATTTAACAAAGCCACTGGCTTAGTTGAAGAAACATATGACTTGGAGTTTGATGAAACTAATGGCTCCCAAGGAGCGCTTGAGGATATTGATGTAGGTGATGAACCCTTGAGGGAGGCAATGAAGAATATGCCAATTGGTGCTATCAACCCGAAAGAGGTGGAAGAAGTTGAAGATGAAGCAAATCAAGATCCTTCTCCACCACGTATGCCTCAAGTTGATGAAGAAGATCAAGTGAGGGAAGCTCAAGAAGACACTCACATCCCTCAAGATCAAGCCGAGGCCGAAGCAAGCAATGTTGAAGCACCGCATCCCCCTCCTCAAGAGACAAATAGAAGATCAACATCTATCCTTCAAGCTCACCCCCATGATCAAATTATAGGGAGTCCATCAAAGGGAGTTATGACTCGCTCTAGACTTGCATCTTATGTTGAACATCACTCGTTTGTTTCCTTTGTTCAGCCTACTAGTATTGAAGAAGTACTTGCGGATCCAGATTGGGTGAATGCCATGCATGAAGAACTCAACAACTTCACCCGGAACCAAGTGTGGACACTTGAAGAGAAGCCAAAGGATGCAAGAATCATTGGTACCAAGTGGGTGTTTAGGAACAAGCAAGATGATCAAGGCGTGGTTGTAAGGAATAAGGAAAGATTGGTGGCAAAGGGGTTCTCTCAAGTAGAAGGACTCGATTTTGGAGAGACCTTTGCTCCGGTTGCAAGACTTAAAGCCATTCGTATCCTTTTGGCATATGCTTCACATCACAAAATGAAACTCTTTTAAATGGATGTGAAGAGCGCTTTCTTAAATGGTTTCATCAATGAACTTGTCTATGTCTCACAACCTCCCGGGTTTGAAGACCCAAACTTGCCTAATCATGTGTATAGGTTGTCCAAGGCACTCTACGGATTGAAGCAAGCTCCAAGAGCTTGGTATGAGAGGCTAAGGGACTTCCTACTTAAGAAGGGTTTCAAGATCGGGATCGTCGACACAACACTATTCACAAAGAAGCTTAATGGAGAGATCTTCGTTTGCCAAGTATATGTCGATGACATTATATTTGGGTCAACAAACCAAGATCATTGCAAGGAGTTCGGTGACTTGATGTCTAAGGAGTTCAAGATGTCAATGATTGGCGAGCTAACCTTCTTCCTTGGCTTTCAAGTGAAGCAAATGAGAGAAGGGACCTTCATCTCTCAAGAAAAGTACACTCATGATCTACTTAAGAAGTTCAAGATGGAGGATTGCAAGCCAATCAAGACCCCAATGCTTACTAATGGACATCTCGACCTTGATGAGGGAGGTAAACCAATTGATCAAACTCTCTATCGTTCTATGATCGGTAGTTTACTTTACCTCACCGCATCTAGGCCGGATATCATGTTTAGTGTGTGTATGTGTGCTAGGTTTCAAACAAGCTCTAAGGAGTCGCATCTTTGTGCGGTTAAAAGAATCCTTAGGTACATAAGGCACACCCCCAGCATGGGTCTTTGGTATCCCAAAGGAGCCCCCTTCCAACTAGTTGGCTATTCCGATTCGGATTATGCCGGGTGTAAGGTTGATAGGAAGAGTACCTCCGACGGGTGCCACATGCTAGGAAGATCACTTGTTTCTTGGTCCTCAAAGAAGCAAAACAGTGTGGCATTGTCAACCGCCGAGGCGAAATACATTGCCATGGGAGCAAGTTGTGCACAAATCTTATACATGACCCAACCACTTCTTGATTACAGCGTTGTTTTAAAAGATGTTCCACTTTTGTGTGATAATGAAAGCGCTGTAAAGCTTGCTAACAACCCGGTTCAACACTCTCGCACCAAGCACATAGATATTTGCCATCACTTTCTTAGAGATTATGTGGCTAGGAAAGACATAACACTAGTTGGAGTTAAGAGCGAAGATCAATTGGCGGATATCTTCACAAAATCACTCGATGAAACAACCTTTTGTAGGTTGAGAAGCGAGTTGAATGTGCTTGATCACTCAAACTTCACTAAAAGATGAGCTTATGTGAACCATGCATTCATATGTAATATAACATGGTTAATTTGGTAATGCACATAGGCTTGGCTAACGTGGTTGAGATAACCGCCCTCAAAGCGTGTGGCAAAGCTTAACCGTGGTTTAAACTTGCAAGCAACCTAGATTCAAAGTTCGTAGTGCATAGCATATGCATGTGTGTTGCTTCGTCATTTCTTTTCTGTTAAGCTTGTTCATCCTCTAGGCTCGTCACTTAGGGGGAGCAATTCAACGCTCTAGCTTCAGCTAATACCCCTTTTGTGCCCCTATAGTGACCCTTGGAGCTTTATTGAACTATTTTCCTTAGAAAACTAATTCTAGCCTACGACAAACTATTTCTAAATTGAGGGTTTGAGAGATGGTTTTTTATGCCAGGTCCAACAAGTGTTTCTTTTTTCTCTTTTGTGTTGGTACTTGGCTAAGAGAAAAGATTGAAGAGAAAAACAGGAAAATTCAAAGCAAAATCAAGTGTCGGACCACCCACCGGACTACTCTACATGGTCCGACGCCAAGTAGTCCGATGCTCTTATCCTCTCTGCGTGAATTCTTCCAAACACAGAATCTCGTCGGACTACACGTCCGACGCTCCACCGGACCATAGCCGAATGGTCCGGAGCCTCGGTCAGCGGTCAATAGTCCAGTCAAAGGACCGTCGGACTAGTCCGACGCTTCGTCCGAAGCCCTAGTTCGGTGGTCGGGTGCTCTGTGCATGATTTTTTTTATTCTCTGGTTCCGTCGGACCCCTTCGTCGGACCATCCACCGGACCATGGAAAGTAGTCCGACGCTCGAAATTTTTGCGCATATCCCCCGCACCGGTTGTTTCTCTCGACAGTTCCTTTTCTACCGTCGTCCGTACGCCGCGCCGCCTCTCATCGCCACCGCATAGCCGCCGCTCACCCGCGCCCTCGCCCTCGCCTCTCACCGCCGGTGAGTTCCTCACCGGAGCACCGCCATCCTCGCTGCTCTTCTTACCCTCCCCGCCGAGCAGCAACAGCACTAGCCCTCTCCATCGCCGCCGCCCACAGACCTCGCCGTCAAGGTTCCTCTCGCCAGGACCGAGCCCCACCTCCACTGCAATACCCCCCTTTCTCATTCCCCAATCCTCATCCACATTGCCAGCCGATAAGAAGTTTCCCCCCTAGGGTTTGCCTAAACTTAGGGTTTGGGGATTTGTCGTTGAATCAGTCCAAATCCGACCTCGTCTTCGATCGTCGACTTCGCTTCATTGTATCCTAGGGTATGTCATTGATCATGGTTTTAGCGTTTTGACTAGCTATTGATCATCTCATGCCTTAGTTCTTATACCTTGATCATGCAATCAATCTCCCATTCTCTAATTCATCGTGTCAATTGTAATTCACAGTTGGCAAATCTCTTTTGGAGTGTGGTTCGTCACTTGAGTTGCTTTGATTAGATACGCTCGCTTACCTCAGCAGTCAGTGGCAGCTTAAACTCGGTGCAAAGCTCGCGAGTATGGATTGAGGCAAAGCCTCAGAAGGTTCAATCTAGTGGCTTGCAGGCCTCTCTGTTAGTTGATGCTTAGTTGATCAGTTTGCAGTTGATTGTGACAGAAGCAGTTGCTCAGTTGGCAGTGTTTCTTGTGATTTGTCAGAGGTTCTCGCAGTTGTGTCTTGACAGTGGTTAGTGGTTCTTGTCAGTGGGCAGTGACTCTCTTATTGATCAGTTATGGCTCGTGGTTCTCGTGCTCGTGCTAGTGGCTCAGGTGATGACACTCCTCCTCCTCCACGTCCTTCAAGAGACAAGGGCAAGAAGCAGATTGTTGAGAAGCCCAAGAAAAAGAAGCGAAAGCTTATAGAGGCTGAGAAGGCTAAGGCAGTGACAGATGTAGCAGACCGTACAAAGCGAGGTGGTCGTCGAGGTTCTGTTAGACTTGGCACCCCTCCGCGGGAATTACCGTCTACTCCTACTCGTCACAGACAGAGGACGCTCCAGAGGACCAAGAGCTTGTCATAGAAGCTCTTGGTACACCGTTGGCACCCCTTTCTTAGGGGTGAGCTACTTGTTCTCAGGCAGCTCAGTCTCCTCAGAGTGCCTCAGCAGCTCCTACGGCAGCCTCAGCTTCAGTGCATCTTGATTTGAGGAACCTCACCGCAAAGCAGGTGAAAAAGGTTTGTTTTGTGGCACTTGAGAAGTGGTGCCCTGATCAGCGAGACCCCAGAGCTTCACCAGGATGGCACACACCTCTCATGGAGGATTTCTACAGAGCGGCTCAGCTTTCTAGCATTCAGATCAGACCTCACAGAGTTTGCTCCTTGGAGAGTATTGTTGAGTTGGCTGGAGAGGAAATTCGACCCTTTATCACGTATCTTTCGGGACTCGCCGACCTTCTTGGTCGTCCCGGGACTTACATTGAGAGGTGGGTCAGGGAGTTCTACGCTTCAGTATGGGTTGATCCTCTTCATAACTTTATACAGTATACCTTCAGAGGAGAGCGCTACAGGCTTTATATGACTCGGCTCAGAGAGATTCTTCACCTCACTCAGACAGCCGGAGAGCTCAACCTTCACTATGATTGCTACAGAGGAGTCTCTGTGCCTCGCCGAGCTCGAGGTGGCCGTACTTTGACAGTTCAGGAGGTTGCTCCTTTCTTCAAGCCACCTTTCACAGAGGGTTCTCGTCGTACCCCGGCAGAGCTCCGTCCTACCGTTCACCGTTTGAACGACGTTCTCCGGTGTACCTTGCTGCCTCGCACTGGTTACAAGGAGGGTTTGACTAACATGCAGCAGCTTCTACTTCAGGCCCTCGTCTCTCAGACATCGTTCGACATAGCAGATTTTCTAGTGTCAGAGATTGAGGATGTGATCGCTGATTGTATGAGGGCACGACGTCAGTTTCCATATGCCCATTGAATTTCTTCTATCATAGCTATCGAGCTTGTGGGAGCCAACCCCGGACTCCGTGACTTGCTGGATCAGTGACCGACTTCCTTCCCAGCATACAGAGTTCTAGGTTCCTTTGACAGCCGGTTCGGGAACCAAGTGCTACGCCTTGTTAGGCAGCGGACTGCTCCAGCCGACAGAGATGATGTGGATGCCCAGGATGAGGCCATCAGAAATATTGAGCAGCAGGAGCTTCATGACTTAGAGACTGGAGAGGCAGAGGGTGACTATGCTGACACTTCTTCTAACAGCTCAGACGCCGACTTCCAGCCAGTTCCTCCTATGCCCCCACGGGCTCACGACACTGAGGCTGGCGGCTCTGGCTCAACTACAGAGACTATGATTCTGAAGATACTTGATCGTCTCAATGAGCAGCAGAGTTCCTTAGTCACTGCAGTCACTCAGGTCCAATAGAGACAGGATGAGATTCAGAAGCAGTCTGAGGAGTGACACTTTGAGATGCAGCGACAAATGCTCGCTATGCAGTTAGAGTCCCAGCGCCTACAACTACAGTCTCAGCAGATCCAGCAGCAGAACATGACCTTTATGGCCCATATGATGCAGTGGACTGGTGCTCCTCCTCTTGAGTTCCTGGCTGCACCTAAGATCCAAATGATGAGTCAATCTCAGCCCTCTCAGTCAGTTGGTCAGATAGCAGCACCACAACAGTCAGTTGGCCCTTCAGTGGCCCCTCCCAGTTCAGCCGGACAGACCGTCACTCCCACCCAGCCATACAGTCTAGTGGACTTCAGGGTGCCAGAATGACCACCTCGTTCCAGTCCCCGGCGACTCAGGTCACTCAGTGGTTGGACACCTTAGGCCTGACTCAACAGTTTACCCCTCTCACTACCGGTTTCACGCTGATGTCTGCTACGATGGGTGCTACTGCCACATATCTCTCAGCGTCGTTCAGCAACATCACAGGGCAGCCGTCCCCTACTGGTCAGCAGATAGCAGCAGAGATTGAGGCAGAACTGGTTACACTGACAGCTGGTCAGCACCATTCTTCAGTTGCTTCCTCGGAGGCTACACACGACAGTCGGGCTCCAGCCGTATCCACTCCACCCATAGCTGCTGTTGCTACCGATGCCACTGTTGTTACTACGACTCTAGTACAGCCTCAGCAGCCTCCGGTTATTCAAACTCCAGTCGAGTCCATGCTTGAGGTACAACCGGACCCCGTAGCTCCAGAGGCACCAACAGAGACAGTGGCAATGGATCCTACTGCAGCTCCAGCACCAGCTCCTGCTCCAGAGTCCTCAACGGCAAAGGCTGCGAACACGTCAGCTCATGTCCCCCAGACCGCTCCGCTTCCAGCGATAGACACTCAGGGGGAGGATTCAGATGATGAGACCTACTTGTCAGAGTTCAGGGTGCTTGACCGCTCCACGGCTGCTCCCACTCCGCCTCCAGACCCTTAGTTTTGGTGCTTCGATGCCAAAGGGGGAGAGGGAGAGTCAAGTAGTTGGGCTAGCTTTAGGGGGAGCTAGTAGGATTCGTTCTTTTGATGTGTATTTTCTTTATCGCATCATGCATCACGTTTACCGTCTTTATGCATTGTATGATTTGTGTGTGGTGGTTGAGACTTGATGGTTGTGTGACATGTGTGGACCTATACTTATATATATCATGTCACTTGGTTATGCTATATTGCTTCCGCGCTAATCTCTGATCTTTTGGCTATAGCATATCCTTCGAAATCAAGTACTATTCTCAATTTCATATCCTTTGTGCTTGTCATGGCTTGAATGGTTTAGGCATGTATAGGTCTTTCTTATCACGAACCCATGCCTATATCATGTCAAGTCATGTTTTCTCTTATCACAATTCACTCATTATTCTCTACTCGAGCTTGTATTGTCGTCAATCACCTAAAAAGGGGAGATTGAAGAATCATGGTCCCTTGTGTTTAGGAGATTAACGACAATGCTAGGTCACTATGACTAATGTGTGTTTTGCAGAGGCAAAGTCATTTGTGTTAGGTCATTAGTGATACAATTTGAATGGGCTTAATGGATATTCATGCCCCCAAGATGGAAATCGTTTCGGTTTCAAAGGATGATGATACAAGTTGAAGACTAGGCTAGTCCTTAGTGCCATAAGGTTGAGAAGGGCACTAAGTATAGCTAGGGCTTTGTTTTTCCTTTGACCGTACTATTAAGGGGGGTATGAGATTAGTAGCTTGACCTAGGAGAGTTTAGGAAAGTGGGTATATGCACACTTGTCACAACCAGTCCTAGAGACCCTGCTATAATCCCTTGGTATGCCTTAAGTTGGTAGGAGCAAAATCCCTTAAGAAACCTTAGTGATAAGAGTTGAAAAAAGGGGAGAAAAGAGTTCTGGACCAGTTTGCTAAGGAAGCGTCGGACCAAGGAGAGGAGTCCGATGGCCTTGCCTTAGAAGCCAGTTCAGAGACAGAGCTCTGGACCACCTGTCTGGAAGAGCACCGGACCATAGGCAAGCGGTCCGGTGGCCTCTGTCAGTGAAAGCCTGCCCTGGGCGTGAGCTCCGAACTAGTCCAACGGAGGGTCCGACGGGTAGTCCGACGCTCACAGGAAGAGTTGTGATCCAATTCAGTGAGCTCCCTGGCTTCAGACCTGCGCGTTGGGCCAGGGCTCCGGACTAAGGAGAGTGGTCCGGAGGTTCGAAGAAGAGAAAGTGTTTTCACTCAGTGAGCACCCTGGCTCCGGACCAGTGCGTCGGACCAGGGCGTTGGACTAAGGCAAGTGGTCCGACGGGGTCTGTTTCGCAGCAGAGAGTGAGCTCCGGACCAGGCTGCTTGGTCCGGTGGCTTCGTAGAGAAGAGAAAAAGCAGAAAACAGCTAGTTTTGTAGGTGTGGACTATTTATAGTTGCCCCCTTCGTCCTTAGGACCTCTCTTGGCCTGTGTTACACCTAAGGAACCTTGGAGAGAGTTCTTGGGGAGCCAAGTGCCTAGTGAGGGAGAAATTTGAGAGATTCCATCTTGTTCTTCCCTCCTAGAGTGATTAGGAGTGACTTGTGTGCATCCATCCACCTTCCTAGCCTTGAGTTGGTCAAGTGAAGGTCTTGTGCTTGTTACTCTTGGTGTTCGACAGCACCTAGACGGTTTGGTGGTGTTCGGAGGAAGTGATCGCCGGAAGATTGTCGGCGGCTCTTCTCCAAGCTTCTGTGATCGGTTGTGGGCGATTCACCGAGCCGGAGTGGCGAAGAATCAGCCCGTAGAGAGCACTCTACCCTTGCGCGGTTAGAGGGGGAGCGATACCTTGCGAGGTGCTCCAACAAGGACTAGGGGGTGTGTCGACACCTCGATACCTCGGGAAAACATCGCTGCGTCAACGAGAATTCCTTTTCCCTAGCTCTTTACATTTCCGCATTACATTCGGTCTTGTTCTTTCCGTTGCTACTAGATTTGCTTAGGTTGTTTTTCAATTGCATGAACTGCTACCGCTTTTCTAGCTAGGACACACGACCGATAGGCACTAGGGGGTGATTGGCATTTGATAGGTTTTCATATTTGTTTTAGAAATTTAAAACAAGCCCAATTCACCCCCCTCTTGGGCATCTTGATCCTTTCACGCATCTTGAATGTCAGAGCTGATCCATATTTATATTTCCAGGTTAGGGTTTATTCATACTTATGCACCAACTACCATATAAGACACAGTAGGCCAACAGATAAGGTTGAAACTATGTTTAAAGTTATCCTCTAGCAAAGAATCAATTTCTCAAGTACGAAGTGCAATCCGACTCTTTAAACATTATTAACCAATAGAAAGGGCATGTTATCTAATGCCCCTTATTTGTTTGTGTTGCCATGAATAAGTGGTTGAATAACCTTGAGAACCATATAATGGATGAAGGAATGAAGTCTTCAAAAATCACCAAAGTAGAAAATGGGTATGAACTCCTTCAATAGTCGTGACACCACCTGCAACCATCATGCTTGTGATAAGAGCACTGGTGGCCGGTGGTGCCACCATGTCTTTCTGCACCATATATAGGCCAAAGAAATGAACTAGCATGTGTGCGTACGTGGATGTGTATGTGTTGTGTGTGTGAATGTGTGTAGTGCGTGTGTGCATGCATGCGCGTGTGGTGTGTGGTGTGTGTATGCATGCACATATGGTGTGTGGTGTGCGCGCATATATGTGTGTACGTGTGTGTGTGTGTATGTGCATGTATGAGTTCTTGTGATTGTATGAGCATGTGTGTGACTGCACGTGCATGTTTCTACATGATTAGTACTATTAAGTGTGTTTGGTTTTGGCCTCATCCCTGGCTAGGCTTCCATAATAAAACTTGGGCCTGTTTGATTTCCTATAGGCCCTACTAGCAAGGCTCCCATAAACCCACGCGAGGGTTTGCCAGGATTCCTAGAAACAGCGGGGGCACTTGATTCCACTGAGCCTGGCTTGTCTTGGCCACACATGGAGGTCCTCATTAGCATACACACAGGATCCAACAGAACCCCGCTTCCACGTCTACTTGCTAGTGTTACCTCTCTCAATCACCACTTAATCACTCGTCACCATTCTCTCGCTCTCGTCTCACTCGCTATCGCTGGTGTTCTCGGTAGGATGCTCATCGGATAAGGTTGTAAGCCCTCCCCAGGTGATCACATGTGAGAACTTGTGGATCAAAACTGAGGACGCATGCTTGATATCTCTCTATTTTGCTCTTCCTCAAAGGGAAAAACATTGTTTTTATAGATCTAGGTGTTTCTTGCCTTTTCTAATGGTGATTATGACAGGATTTACTAAGCAATACAGGTTTCCTTTACTAGCATTCGTTGCTTGTTCTTGGACTCTGTCATACGTACTTGGTTTTTTGCTGAGTCCATGAGAATGGTCGATGATGTTTGTGGATCTAGATGGCACATCTTGAATGTCACAATCGATCCATATTTATGCAGGTTTTGTTGGTTCAATAGCGGACTGGAAACCTAAGCGGGTTTTGTTGGTCAACGTATCAATTTCTACATGTGACATCTAGTTTATTGGAAAATAATAAAGTAGTGAACTTTAAATGCACCTAAGCTTGTTTTGTTTTATTGATCAACGTATTAGTTTCTACATGTGACAACTAGTTTGTTTGGAAAATAATGAAGTAGTGAGCTTTAAATGCACCTAAGCTTGTTTTATTTTTGTTTCGTATTGTGGAAATTGTTTGCATAGATAGCCATAATGGCTAGTTTTAAGCTCTAACGGTTCCGCGTCCCAGCCACTTGCACTCACCATCTCGCTCACCCTCTTTCCCTCACCTCCTCGTGTCGAGTGGTCCTACCCGACACCACCTTACTAAGCTTCGTGCCTCCCTCCACCGGAGACATGTGTGGTGTGTGCGCATGTGTATGCATGTGTGTACGTGTGCATGAAGGCGCTTGTGTTTCCATGTGCGTGTGTGTCTACATGATTAGTGCTATTAGGTGTGTTTGGTTCCCTAGCCTTACTCCTAGATAGGCTTTTATAATATAACCTAGGCTTGTTTGGTTTGTTGTAATGTCCTTCTAGCCAGGCTCCCACAAGCCCACGCATGGATTAGCTAGGCTTCCTAGAAACATCAGGGGCACTCGTTTCTGCGAAGCCTAGCTTCGCTTGGCCACACGCGGGGTCCACATTGGCCTACGATGCGCATCAAACAAAATCCTACTTCTACATCCACCTGCTAGGGTTACCCCTCTCATTCACCTCTCGTTCACTCGCCACTACTTTCTCGCTCTTGTCTCACTCGCCGCCGCTGGGGGTTCCCGATAGGGAGCTTGTTCGAGAAGGTCGTCAGCCCTCCCTAGGTTCTTACATGTGACAAGCCGTAGTTCGAAACTGAGGACGTGTGCTAGATCTTTCTATCTTTAATTTCCTCCTCCTCGAAGGGAAAATTGTTGTGTTTTTTAGATCCAAGTGTTTCTTGCCTTTTCTAGTCGTGAGTATGACTAGATCGGTTAAGCAATGCAAGTTTTCTTTACTTGTTCTTGTACTCTACCATATGTACTTGATTTTTCTGTCGAGCCCATGGGAATGGTCAATCTGGGTGGCACATCTTGAATGTCACAGCCGATACATGTTTATATTTCCAGGTTAGGGTTTATTCATACTTATGCACCAACTACCATATAATTAAGACACACTAGGCCAACAAATAATGTTGAAACTATGTTTAAAGTTAACCTCTAGCAAAGAATAAATTTCTCAAGTATGAAGTGCAATCCAACTCTTTAACTTTATTAACAAATAGAAAGGGCATGTTATCTAATGCCCCTTATTTGTTTGTGTTTCCATGAATAAGTAGTTGAATAACCTTGAGAACCCTATAATGGATGGAGGAATAAAGTCTTCACAAATTTCCCAAGAAAAAAATGGGTATGAACTCCTTCAACAGTCTAGACACCACCTGCAACCATCACGTTTGTGATAAGAGCGCTGCTAGCTGGTGGTGCCACCATGTCTTTCTGCACCATATATAGGCCAAAGAAATGAACTAGCATGTGTGCGTATGTGCATGTGTATGTGTTGTACATATGTGTGTGGTGTGTGCGCATGCATGCGCGCGTGGTGAGTGGTGTGTTTGTATGCATGCACGCATGGTGTGTGGTGTGCGCGTGTATATGTGTGTACGTGCGTGTGTGTATGTGCATGTATGAGTTCTTGTGATTGTATGAGCATGTGTGTGACTGCATGTGCATGTGATTCTACATGATTAGTACTATGTAATGTGTTTGGTTTTGGCCTCACCCCTGGCTAGGCTTCCATAATACAACCTAGGCATGTTTGATTTCCTATAGGCCCTACTAGCAAGGCTCCCATAAACCCACGTGAGGGTTAGTCAGGATTCCTAGAAACGGTGGGGGCACTTGATTCCACTGAGCTTGGCTTGTCTTGGCCACACGCGTGGAGGTCCTCATTAGCATACGTAGAGGATCCAACAAAACCTCGCATCCACGTCTACTCGCTAGGGTTACCTCTCTCATTCACCACTTAATCACTCGTCACCATTCTCTTGCTCTCGTCACACTCGCCATCACTGGGGTTCTCGGTAGGATGCTCATCGGAGAAGGTCATAAGCCCTCCCCAGGTGATCGCATGTGAGAAGTTGTAGCTCAAAAATGAGGTTGCATGCTTGATATCTCTCTATTTTGCTCTTCCTCAAAGGGAAAGACATTGTTTTTAATGATCTAGGTGTTTCTTGCCTTTTTAAATGGTGATTATGACATGATCTATTAAGCAATGCAGGTTTCCTTTACTAGCATTCGTTGCTTGTTCTTAGACTCTGCCATATGTGCTTGATTTTTTGCTGAGTCCATGGGAATGGTCGATGATGTTCGTGGATCTAGATAGCGCATCTTGAATGTCACAATCAATCCATATTTATGCAGGTTTTGTTGGTTCCATAGCGGACAAAAAACCTAAGCGGGTTTTGTTGGTCAACGCATCAGTTTCTGCATGTGACAACTAGTTTGTTTGGAAAATAATAAAGTAGTGAACTTTAAATGCACCTAAGCTTGTTTTGTTTTGTTGATCAACGCATTAGTTTCTACATGTGACAACTAGTTTGTTTGGAAAACAATGAAGTAGTGAACTTTAAATGCACCTAAGCTTGTTTAGTTTTTGTTCCAAATCATGGAAATTGTCTGCATAGATAGCCATAATGGCTAGTTTTAAGCTCTAACGGTTCCTCGTCCCACCCACTTGCACTCACCATCTCGCTCACCCTCTTTCCCTCACCTCCTCGTGCCGAGTGATCCTAC
This sequence comes from Microstegium vimineum, assembly GCA_022036555.1. Classification (NCBI taxonomy): domain Eukaryota; kingdom Viridiplantae; phylum Streptophyta; class Magnoliopsida; order Poales; family Poaceae; genus Microstegium; species Microstegium vimineum. Next base: position 8,537,671 of record CM039119.1, read on the forward strand.
CCGACCACCACCTTGCTAAGCTTCATGCCTCCCTGCACCGGAGACGTGTGTGGTGTGTGTGCTTGGGTATGCATGTGTGTACGTGTGCATGAAGGAGCTTGTGTTTGCATGATTAGTGCTATTAGGTGTGTTTGGTTCCCTAGCCTCACTCCTATCCAGGCTTTTATAATATATCCTAGGCTTGTTTGGTTTGTTGTAATGTCATGCTAGCTAGGCTCCCACGAGCCCACTCGAGGATTAGCCAGGCTTCCTGGAAACATCAGGGGCACTCATTTTGGCAAATCCTAGCTTAGCTTGGCCATGCGCGGGGTTCACATTGGCCTTTTCTAATGGTGATTATGATGGGATCTATTAAGCAATACATGTTTCCTTTACTAGCATTTGTTGCTCTTTCTTGGCCTCTGCCATACGTACTTAATTTTTTTGCTAAGTCGATGGAATGGTCGATGAAGTTAATGGATGTAGATGGCGCATCTTGAATGTCACAATTGTTCCATATTTATGCAGGTTTTGTTGGTTCCAGAGCGGACTGGAAACCTAAGCGGGTTTTGTTGGTCAACGCATCAGTTTCTGCATGTGACGTCTAGTTTGTTTGGAAAGTAATAAAGTAGTCAACTTTAAATGCACCTAAGCATGTTCTGTTTTTGTTTTGTATCATAGAAATTGCTTGCATAGACAACCATAATAGCTAGTTTTGATCTCTAACAGCCTTGCGTGCCACCCACTTTCACTCACGATCTCACTCGCCCCCTTCCCTTGCACCTCCTTACTCCGAGTGGTCATGTGCGACCACCACCTTGCTAACCTCTGTGCCTCACTGCACTAGAGACCTCCTACCACGTCCACCTTCCCACCGCTCCACGTCCTCGGCCTTCTCGTGGCCTAGTTTTTTTACGTCTGTGATTTCAAATTTGACATGCAGCCTTTTGACGTCGGTGATTTGAGGAAATAATCTTGCGTAGAACAGATTGCTTGCCTTGTGTTAGTTAAATATTTTATCCAATGTATTACAACATAGGACGATTAACTGATAAGAGTGATGTGTCATGTTTTGGTGTTGTTCTTATTGAACTGCTTACTAGAAAGAAATCATCTATCTATCGATATGTCTACAATGGAGGGCTTTGTTTTCCAATTTGGAGAACCATTTGGCACCATGGAGCTCATCAATCAACTCATCAACTACTAGGAGAGGGTGCACCAAGGGCTTGTTTTTCACCAACCAAAAACTTGCTAATTTGGTAAAACTTGTCTAAGGTTAAGTGTGGCTGAGCCACACTTTGTCATGTTTAAGATAATATTGTCATATTTTCACTCTATGACATATGAAATTAAAAATATCTCACACAAGTTTAATTTCCCACCAAACTCGTCAATCTAGGCAAACTTGTCTATGGTGAAATGGGACTAGCTATTAGACACACCATAAATGATATAGTGGCCTCAAAAATATCAACTCACACACAAACAAATATTAACTTAAATAGGTAGTTTAGAAGCATTGACTTAACCACATGAAAACAATTAACATTGTATGGTATAACATAAACTGGTTAGCACAACTTAAAAGTAGCTTCCATCATAACACATGCATGATAGTTTGGAAAGGATAGTTGGTTGATGGTTTATCTTTATTTTTAGAGAGGGAAAACTCAAAGTAGTCCTTTCCTCTCCTATGATAAAAACTCTAGCCTACCTTGCATTAATGACTAGATGCACACCAAGAACTACTCGAGGCTATTGTCCATGTAGTGCAGGTGTGGGAACATGAAATCCCCATCGATGTCCATGAAAAAATCACCCATGTCTCTGTCACTTATCATGCCACCTTCCCTGCCAGCAAACGAGGTCGTCCCTACACACCATCTACGACAAAAGTGGAACCACCTGTTGCGCCACCCTGCAACTGGTTGTCTAGATCGGCGGCGACGTCCATGGCAACTTCCAGCTATTGGAGAAACTCTTGAGGGAGCAATGTGTCGTCCTTAAATTGATCGCTAGAAGGGAACATTCCGCGCATGAGGCCAATGTTCCATCCATTTCTATGCTAGCTAGGCCATATGACCACATGAACGATCCATAGATGACATCGTTGTCTCATGCTCTGGGTGGTAGTAGCCGATCACTATTTCGTGGTGCCACTGCATCGAGATCCATGAACGATGCATCATTGCTGCTAAATGCCCCGCCGCCTCCCGCCATTGTTGTCAGCTTGTTTGCATTCGAGTCCATGCCGAGTACCTTACAACCATGAGGCGCGATGAGTGATCCAACAGCGTCATAGCTGATGAAGTTTTCCATGTACAACAATGCCAACACCGTTGTTGCCTCATTTGATGCTCCGCCTTTGCCAACGTGTTGCTGCTAGGGCTCCACAGTGGATAATCGGGGTTGTGATAATGTCTTCACAAAATTGTTGTGTGCCATGGTCCGATGACTGAAGAAGTGAAGCACTGATGACTACAAATGAGGAACCTCGAATAGTACTTTGTGACACCACCTACAACCATCACACCTATGAAAATATCACCGACCAGTGGTGCGACCATGTCTTGTTGCACCACAGGTTGAGGAAGAAGTAGTTTCGTTGTTGCCATATGCTCCAATTGTTTGCGTCTATAGCAGCCGCGGGTGTAGATGGAGCTCTAATAGTCATGCCACCTCCCTCTATCATGTCTGTGAAATATCACCGGCCACTGGTGCGAGAAGCATGTATTGCTATAATAGCACAGACGCCGATGCCATCAACGGGGGAACGGCCCCAACTTCGTCATCATCAGCAATGGAATGACGACGACAAAGATGCAATAGTATAAATTGTATTTTACGACGTGCATTTCTCGACATGACCGTTTCAATTAACCTAACGTCCTCAAATGCAATTTATGCTAAAATTTCACGTGTTATGACGAAAGTGAATCATTAAAAATGAACCACTTCTTGTAGTGGTGTGCATATGCATGCCCGTGTGTGTGCGTGTGTAGTGTTATATACATATAATAAGCAGAGACAACTAAACAACCAATTAAAGCACTAGAATTTACATGATATTGACATGTTATATACATATATCATTTGAGGAGTGAGTTAACAAAGAACATATAACTAATTAACTAGATAAGACTTGGTATTAGTTCGGTTGCATATGCACGTTACCTAGAACACTAGCCATTTTATTATTGTTTACAAGTAGCTTCGCATGCAAAAGTTTACTAGATGAACCAAGGGTGCACCGAATTAATTGTAGTCCACTCAAATTTTAAGGCTCAAATTAGTAGGGCTTGTCTCCAGCTCTGACTTTGCTGAAGGAGCCCTTCAAAATAATTTAGTAGGAGAAACCGTTTGAAGCCGTTTTAGCCAAATGATCTAGCATTGCAAACCATGTTGCAATAATGTACATACCATATAGGATAAGATGGGTGTTACTATCTTGACCGATTTGAGGAACTTGTTGTCATTGTCAACGTTCAATGCTCAAATTTCATTAAGGAACATGGCACACATATCAATATCCATTTGAGACAACTCAAGGATGTTTGATTGATGAATGACAACTGATGAGAAGAGGGAATCTTGTATTTTTAGGCTAGAAAGAAGTTCGTCATTCATAGAAAGGGGTCAATGAGTGAATGACCATTTCTCATTTAGTAGACGAGAGTGCAAGTCTATGTTGCGGGTTCTCTCATATAAATGAGTAAATGATGATTACATACATCTCTCGCTCTATCTCTAATGACTAATGCACTTCTAGATATCTAGTCATATATCATATTCCATATATCAAGGTTAGCAACTTTATTTCTAGTGAATAAACTCTTCGTTCTCGTTCAGTGGTGATGCCTGCCACCTGAATGTTTAGTTTCACTGGTGTTCATAGAGCCACACCCCTAGTGTCGCAAGCATAGACATAGCTAGCATTAGTAGTTGTTGTTACCAAGAGAGCAACATATGGTATGGTGAGACTGCGTCAAAGATACAATTACATGTGATTGACGACTAAGGGCACGTTGAGCTCCTTGATCAACATTTTGGCAGCCATGCCATTTTGGATTTGGGATTCACACCAACTATGGCTTCAAGTGATTGCAGTGATGGGTAGTGGGCAAAGCCAAAGGTGGCGAACAATGAGCACAACCACTTAGGCTAGGATGATGTGTGTGGTGGTTGTAGATAGAGAAGTAGGGAGACAAGATGTGTGTGAGCCTGTGAGGCACCCTACGAGGCATATGTATAGCACGTGTGTACGATAAAATTTTGGCATAAGATGATTTAATCAACATCTTCTATATGCCAAAGTAATTTGAGCTACTCCGGTTATGGACTCAGATGGCCATTTGTATGTGAGGCTTTAATATTGCAAGTTAAGGCTCGGACTCATGTGTGTTTAATTTATTGAGCTCCAGGTTTGGCTCATGGAATAGAGTTGACCATGGATAATTCATGGGCCAAACACTTGATCACGTGGATGGTTATGGTCCATTAAGATCTCTCATGCATTTGTAGCTTGGTGATCTACCTAACTACCTATATTTCTCAAACCTACGACGACATAGCAAATACCAAGAAGATCTAGCAATATGGCCGTTTGGTATGAATTTCAGAAGATCCGGTTCCTAATGTGATTTTTTACTGTAGCGGTATTGTGCAAACCACTGTTCACGAAGCATATTTTCTCTCTCCTCTTGTTCTCACTAACACGAGGAGCTACCGGCCGGAACCAAGAAAACTAGCTTCTCTAGCTCCTTGTGTGTATGTTTGAGAAGAGAGAAAATATATATGCTCCCATGAACAGTATGGCTACAATAAAAATCACATTATTAGGAGCCGGAGCTGCCAAATATAATAGGGGAGAAACTCTATGCATTGGTTTATGTACGTGCATATAAGAGCTTGGCTTCAGCTAGCTGGTTTCTATGTAGTATGTGCATAAGCATACTTGGGTGTTTCTTTTGAGATGGCAAACGCATATTATGTATAATACACACACAAGTTGTTCTGCGTCATTATGTACTAGCTATATATAGTGTTTGACAGCATCATATGTATTATACGTACAACAAACATTGTATATAATACACATTTATTGAACTATATATATACGGCTAGCAAGCCCCTATGTAGGATAGTCTATGTGTGACCCGAAAATTTCTAGAAGGCGCCACCCTTGGCCCCGGCATGGTCTAGTGACATGCATCTACCGTGGCACACCCATAATAATTTATAAGTTCTATTTTAGTATTAAAAATTTAGTATAATTTTTTCTACTAAACGTCTTCTAGTGAAGATACGTATATATTATAATTAATAGTAGTATTTTATTACTACTTTAAAAACACTAAGAAAATGCCACTATTTGTTAGTGGGTGGGGCGGAATATTAACATACCCATATAGTATATCACGTAGACTCATGCATCATCGCTAGCCCTCGACGATCAGTAAACCGAAAATTGCTAGCATGAAGTTTAAACCCAAATTACCATCAGCCACAACTCGTCTCCCTCCTATGTCGTCTTGTACACGATAACACGGGCGAATACGACTTTAACGGTGTGTGTCCATGCCCACTGGCTTGTGGTGATCTGGAAACCTTTTTCCCCACTACTACAAAATCGGCAATCACTGCCGGCCCATGCTCTGACAGACCTCCAATTATTAGGGGTAGAGGCTGAACCGGCAGTGAAACTTCAAATCACTGTCGGTTCGTGACTTGAACCGGCAGTGGTTCCTCTCGGCCCTATCACTGCCGGTTCAAGCCACCAACCGGCAGTGATGTGGTGTTTCACTGCCGGTTCATGGCTTGAACCGACAGTGGTGTTGTGTACAGTATAAAGGCTTCGATCTCCTCTCCCTCCTCTATCCCAACAGTACATAACAGTACGTGAGGAGCTCCCTCTCTCCATTGTTGCAGGTGGTAGATTTCTTGAACTCTATTGTTGGCTCCTCTTCACTCTTGGATCCTCATATCTTCTTGCTTTTGGTTAGTAACAAGCATATTTCTTTAGAATTGTTGGTTTACATTGTTTTTGTGTGTAAATCCATAGATTAGAGCTATGCTATTTTTCATGATCAAGAGAGGGTTGTTGCAATTTGTGTCTATTTTTTTGTAGCTTTTAGATCCAAAATTACTTAGAAAAATTGTAGCACTTTGTTTTTATTGGGTAATTATTATCCAATCATTGAGTAGCTAGGTTCGAAAGATTCGTCTCGAAAATTATGGATAAAAATTGTAATTAGTTATATTTATTACTTACATTTAATACTTCATGCATGCATTTAAAGATTTGATGGGATGTGGAATAGATTCGGTATTTATTACTTACATTTAATACTCCATGCATCCATTGTTATCTATTTGTTGTCTCACTTTTTATAGCGCGACCAAATTTAAATTATATCGAAGAATATTGTTCAGAAATGCTCTTATTAATATGTTCCTATGTTTCCTTTGCTCTACCCATTTTATCTGTGTAGACATGGCTCGAGGGTGGATGTACGATCTGTCATGTACAGACCCATAGTACTTGACGGGCATCAACGATTTCATCAAGCGAACTAGAGTCAATGCTGGAGACTCACATCTTGTATTCTGTCCATACAAAGACTGTAAGAATACGAGAAAATGGGGCGACGTGGAGCATATACGATTCCACTTGATCACAAGGGGGTTTATGAGGAACTATACGATTTGCACTTTGCATGGGGAGGTTGGTCAAAATGATGCAAAAGAAAGCAATGACGATGTGCCTATGCCTACTGTATCCCTAAATGCATTATTGTCTGTTCATGATTACACAGAACATGTGCCTACCAATGATGATGTGTTTATGAATACATTAGCTGACGACACAGAGGAGAATGATGGCATTTTACAACTTCTACATGATGTGCATGGGGGATTCCTTAGTGCTTCATAGTTGAAAAAACTGGAGATCATGAGAAAGGATGCAAAAACACCATTGTATTCGGCCTGCCCAATAAGCAAACTGGAAGCCAACATCATGCTATTGGAGTTCAAATCAACGAATGGGTTGAGTGATAAAGGCTTCGATAACTTGTTAGGTATACTACATAAACTGTTCCCGAAGGGTACCGAGTTAGCAGAAAAGACTTACCTTGCAAAGCAAATAATTTGTCCAATTGGCCTCGAGGTTGAGAAAATCCACGCGTGTTACAACGACTGCATATTGTACCGTGGAGAGAAATACAAAGACTTGGATGCATGTCCTAAGTGTAAAGCTCCCTGATACAAGCAAGGACCATCAAATGAGGGAAGCAAGACCAGAGGAGGGCCCGTCAAGTCCGTGTGATATTTTCCTATAGCTCCACGAGTGCATAGGTTGTTTGTAAATGTAAAGTCAGCCAAGCTATTGCGTTGGCACGGCGAAGAGCGAAAGAAAGATTCAATGTTGAGGCACCCCGCCGATAGGGCGGACTGGAGGACTATCAACACTATGTTCTATAAGAACATCAGTGGAGAGGTAAGGCATCTGTGGTTAGCTTTGAGCACGGATGGGATGAACCCGTTTGACTAGGTTAGAACCAATCATAGCACTTGACCAGTGACACTATGTATATACAACCTTTCACCCTGGCTTTGTATGAAACGGTCATACGTCCAGATGCCATTACTAATCCAAGGACCAAAACAACATGGTATGATATTGATGTGCTTCTAGAACCAGTGATCGATGAACTACTACAGATGTGGGAGACGAGTGTGAAGGATGTTTGGGATGAGTACAAAAAAGAACATGTCACAGTAAAGGCTGTACTTATCGCTACAATCACCGACCTACCAGGGCGAGGTTGCTTGTCTGGAGAGAAGACAAAAGGATACACTGGGTGTGTCGAGTGCTTAGACGGGACTGATGCTACACATCTACCAGAAAATAGGAAGATGGTCTACATGGGACACCGTAGGTTCCTACGCCGTGATCACCCTTACCGTAGGAATACAAAAGATTTTAATAGGACTACTGAGAAACGTGGACCTCCAAAGTATCGAGACGGGAAACAGATGTTTCAACAATTAAGCAAACTCACAAATGTTGTCCTTAGGAAGGGGGAAGGGGCAGTTGCAGCGACAACCGATAGTATCTGGAAGAAAAAATCAATCTTTTGGAAACTACCTTATTGGTCACTTTTGAGTGTACGTCACTGTCTTGATCCAATGCACATAACTAAAAACGTGTGTGGTAACACACTTAACACGTTGATGAACACTGGGGAAACAAGCAAGGATTCTCTCACGACACGCTTGGACATGCAACACCTGGGCCTCAGGAAGGAGTTGCACCCAGTAACTCTTGAGGATGGCCACTTGAAACTTCCGGTGGCAGCATGGACACTGAAAAAGGAGGAAAAAGAAATGCTTATTTCTTTATTCAATGATCTCAAAGTACTAAGTGGCTACTGTGGGAACCCGAAGAGGCTAGTTAACATGAGAGAACTTAATTTTAACTATGGTTCTATGAAGGCCCATGACTGTCATGTCATAATGACTCAGCTGCTCCCAGTTTCCCTGCGAGGTATCCTCCTTGACAAGGTCCGCGCTCCAATCATAAAGTTGTGTTCGTTCTTCAACGCGATCTCTGAAAAGGTCATTGAAGTGGGCAAGCTAGACCACCTGAAGCAGGAGATAACCGAGATTCTATGCAGGCTTAAGATGCATTTCCCATCGACTTACTTTGACATTTCAGTGCATCTACTTGTTCATCTTGTGGATCAAATAAAAGCCCTTGGCCCAATGTACCTACACCAGATGTTTCCTTTCGAGAGGCTGATGAAAGTTTTCAGGCGGTATATTAGGAATAAATTCAAACCAGAAGGGAGCATGGTAGAAGGATGGTCAACAGAGGAGGCTATTGAGTTCTCCACATATTATCTAGACATCAAGCGGGTTGGAGTTCTAGTATCTCATCACGATGGAAGACTAGGGGCAAAGGAACAATAGGTGAGAAAGCTATCAAAATAGACGAAGTGGTCTCCTTCAAACAAGCACACTTCGTTGTTCTCTAGCAGGCCGACGGTGTGATGGCATACATTGATGAGCACAAGCAGTTTCTGCAAAATAAGCACATCGGTAGGTCACATGTTTGGCTTGAGAAAAAACATAAGGAGGAATTTGGTGACTGGTTTCGACGCCAAAGGCTAGGAATGGTGATGGGATGTCAGCTCGATCTCTTAGCCCTGGACCTTCGACTACGCTAATGATGTACCAAGGATATCAAATAAATGGTTTTACATTTTACACAAAAAAACAGGACGACAAGAGCACCAACCAAAACAGTGGTGTTCGTTTCGATGCCCACGATGAGTATGGCACGGTGGTGGCAACATAATATGGTTTCATAGATGAGATATGGGAGCTAGACTATGGACATCAGTTGAAAGTTGCTCTTTTCCATTGTCTATGGGTCCGGCTGAATGAAATCAACACCGACAAGGATGGGTTCACTACCGTTGATCTATCCAAGACCGCATACAGAGATGACCCCTTCGTCCTTGCAAAGGATGTTTTGCAAATCTTTAATGCAAGGGATAACAATACAAATGGAAGATGACATGTAGTATTGCAAGGCAAAAGGAAGATTGTCGGTGTCGACGGAGTGACAGACGAAGAAGAGTACAAAGGTTATGAAGAAATGACTCCTTTTGGGGCGGACGTTACTCTACATGTCCTTGAAGAGGGTGACGAACCTGCTTACCTCCGGAGTGATCACGATAAGGCCATCATCATACCTGCACCGTGAATAGTTAGAGTATCATAAACTATGTAATCCTTAATAGTTAGATTGATGAGTTGTACCACGTTATTGATTGATGTATGCCATGTCAAAAGGGAATTCAAAAACTATAAAGAATTAGACCTTGAGTGTATAAGCAATAATGTAGAGCTCCTCAAAAGTAGCAAAAGCTATTTTGGAAGATTTTCAACTTCTATTCAAATTTTTGGAGTAATTACAAAGGGGGTAATTGAATTTTAAACCCTTATTCAAATTCAAAAGGGAATTCAAAAACTACAAAGAATTAGACCTTGAGTGTATAAGCAATAATGTAGAGCTCCTCAAAAGTAGCAAAATCTATTTTGGAAGATTTTCAACTTCTATTCAAATTTTTGGAGTAATTACAAAGGGGGTAATTCAAATTTAAACCCTTATTTAAATTCAAAAGGGGATTCAAAAACTATAAAGAATTAGACCTTGAGTGTATAAGAAATAATGTAGAGCTCCTCAAAAGTAGCAAAAGCTATTTTGGAAGATTTTCAACTTCTATTCAAATTTTTGGAGTAATTACAAAGGGGGTAATTAAATTTTAAACCCTTATTGAAATTCAAAATGGAATTCAAAAACTATAAAGAATTTGAATATGCTCCTTCAGCAAAAGTTGTAGAGAATGAAAAATTATGCAACTTTTATGTTTGGAGTTTTTCAAGTTATAGTAAAAAAACAGGAGTAATTTGAATTCTAAAGGAAATGACAAATTTAAAAAAATACACACATGACTGCCGGTTACTGAGGAACCGGCAGTGATGTACTCTATCACTGCCGGTTCTTTAGAACCGGCAGTGATGCCTCCCCAATCACGGCCGGTTTCCGGCACTGCTGTGCCCTCATCACTGTCGGTTTGTAATAGGAACCGACAGTGATGAAGCCGACTATATAATGAAAGGGCGCGGTCTTAAAATTTCAGACTAGCGCCTGTTTCACACTTAGCCGTTCCAGCCTGACGCTGCCACTGCCCGAAGCTCCATCCCGACGCTCGCCACTACCGGACGCCGCCGCTCGACGCCGCAGGAGACGCTCCCCGCCGCCGCTCCATCCCGCAGCCGCTCCAGCCCACCGCAGCTCGAGCTCGCTGCCGCTCCAGCCGGCCGCAGCAGGAGCTCCGCGCCCACGACATCGCCGGCCGCCACATCCACGTCACAGGAGCAGGAGCACACGCCCCCTGAAGCACGTACAGGAGCGCGGATTCCGGCCCAAACCTCCACGCGGTGAGCTCCTTGTCCACGCACCGAAGGCGTTCCACGAAATGTCTACATGGATGTGCCCTGCTTTTGCTTGCTTGCTTGGCATGGAGATAGATAAGGAGATGAAGGAGGGAGAGAAAGGGAAGGAGGGAGAGATAGAGAGAGATAGAGGAGGAGAGGAGAGGATGAAAGTGCAATCAAGCCTTAAGTGGGCTTTGGTGACATGACAACATATTTAGAAGACTAATGAGACTTTTCAAGTATGACAAGCAGGTTGAATGAAAGGAGGTTGTTGAACAGGTTGGCGGGCCTCTCCAATTACAAAAATGCATGGCAACAAGCTCAAAAGAGTTTAAATTCATTTTATACTTTGAAATTGAGTTAGGTATGTCGTACTATTAAGAGGGATTCAACACGTATGCCAACAAGTGAACCAAATGCATATCTATCTAAATACATCACACCTCCACATACATAGAAGACAAATCAGCCAACTATTCAAAGATCCATTCTTTACTGGTTCTGCCAGGCTGGCACTGTTGGCCTCCAGGCCGGCAGTGCTGGGCCCAAGGCCAGCACTGCCGCAACTTAAACTGCCCGTTGGTAGTGAGGGGGTATTTAACACCTCCTCACTCCACCCCAACGGCTAGTTCTGCCATTTTTCTCACTCTCAGCCTTCGAAAGAACAGAAAGAGAAGCTCCCTTCTTGCTCTCTATTCTCCCTTGGTGCTCAACTACTCTCCTCCATTGATTTCCAATCAACCTTTGAGAGATTGAGCCTCCAAGCTTGAGAAGAAGCTTCTCCCTCGGATCTTCAACTCCTATAAGCATTTGGTTTGCGTGGGGGTCGGCGGTTTGAGTTCTTTACTCTTGGAGCATTGCTCCTAGCTAGAGGTTGCCCTTGAGCTTGCCTCCTTCGTGTGGCAGCCTAGGGAAATTTGTATCACCCCATATTGCTAATATATTCCTCTCATCTCAAGAGTTCATTCTCTTGACTTGAGACCGAGGAAAGAGCTAGCCTTTGTGGTGAGCTTGAGCCTTGTGTGGCGCACCTCAACAACGTGGATGTAGGCAAGCCTTGGTGGCGAGCTGAATCACGAGTCAAATCTTGTGTCCCCTTGTATTTGTATCTATACTTTGATATATCTTGTTTACAAGGTGATTTCTAGGGTTTGGACCCGATCTACTCGGTGGGTGTGTTGCTACCACTTTCAGGTGGTGCTAGAGGTACCCTCACCTCTAACAAGGTTTCTATTCAAGCACAATTTACATTCTCAGTTTACATTTTGAATTATGCATATCTCTGTTCTGGTGACCAGCACTGCTGCCCTTAGCTCAGCACTGCCGGCCACCCCGGCTGTGCCGGACTTGAGCCCGGCAGTGCCGGCCTAGTGCTAACAGAAAATTGCAAGTTGTTTTAAACAGGCCTATTCACCCACCCCCCCTCTAGGCTAATCAGGTCCTTACAAGTGGTATCAGAGCAAGGTTACCTAAGTAACACTTCACCGTGCGAGGTAATGGCTGACGAGGGAAATGTCGTGATGGTTGACCCCAAGAAAGTGAACTTGCACGATACCTCAAGCAGCGATGAGAGTGCCGACACGACCAGGTACCAGACCACTGCTGGTATATCCGCTAGAGAAATAGCAAGAAGAAAAGAAGCTAGAAGATTGAGAAGAGAAGGCAAAAAATTGCAAAAAGAAGAAAAAGCAATCAATGAAGCTAAGATCTTGAAGCTTGCCGAGAAGCTTCAAAGAAGAGAAGTTAGAGCACTCAAGAAGGAGCTCAAGGCAAAGGAGGAGGAGCTAAGGAAGAGAAAATAGCAAGCACCTCATGTGGAGGTTGATTCAAGTAGCTCCGACGGTGATGATGATGCATCATACCTGAAAGTGCAATCAAGCCTTAAGTGGGTTTTGGTGACATGACAACGCAATTAGAGAACTAATGAGATTTTACAAGTATGACAAGCAGGTTAAACTTAAGGAGGTTGATGAACAGGTTGGCAGACCCCTCCAATTACAAAAGTGCATGGCAACAAGCTCAAAGGAGTTTAAATTCTTTTATACTTTGAAATTGAGTTAGGTATGCCATACTATTAAGAGGGATTCAATACGTATGCCAACAAGTGAACCAAATGCAATATCTATCCAAATACATCACACCTCCACATACATAGTGGGCAAATCAGTCAGCTACTTAAAGATCTATACCTTGCTGTTCTGCCCAGGCCGGCAGTGCTGGCCTCCAGGCCGGCACTGCCGCCACTTGTTTAGCCTGTTGGCAGTGAGGGGTATTTAAACACCTCCTCACTTCCGCCCAATGGCTAGTTCTGCCATTCTCACTCTCACACTTTGCAGCAAACAAAAAGAGGGGCTCTCTTCTTGCTCTCCATTCTCCCTTGGTGCTCGTTCACATTTGGCAATTTTTTTCGACAATATACTTGGGAGTCTCCGAAAGGGGGTAACTACTCGTTCACATTTGGCAATTTTTTGTCAATTTTACTCTTTTGTCTCCTCTTTGGAAACTATCAAGGTTGAGCAAGCTCTAGATGATCCGGATTGGGTGATGGCTATGCAAGAAGAGCTCAACAACTTTGAGCGAAATCAAGTTTGGTCCTTGGTGGAAAGACCCAACACTAATGTGATTGGAACCAAGTGGGTCTTCCGCGACAAGCAAGATGAGCAAGGCGTGGTGACAAGGAACAAGGCAAGATTGGTGGCTCAAGGCTTTACTCAAGTGGAGGGCTTGGACTTTGAAGAAACATATGCACCGGTGGCTAGACTTGAAGCAATTCGAATGCTTCTAGCCTATGCTGCCCATCATGACTTCAAGCTATATCAAATGGATGTCAAGAGTGCATTCCTCAACGCCCCTATCCAAGAGTTGGTGTATGTTGAGCAGCCACCGTGTTTTGAAGATCCCAAGTTCCCTCATCATGTCTTCAAGCTACATAAGGCGCTCTATGGGCTTAAGCAAGCACCAAGACATTGGTATGAATGCCTTAAGGAATTTCTACTCAAACAAGGCTTTGAAATAGGCAAAGCGGATCCTACTCTCTTCACTCATAAAGTCAATAATGATATCTTTGTGTGCCAAATATATGTCGATGACATAATATTTGGTAGTACTAACCAATCCTTTTGTGATGAGTTTAGTAGGATCATGACTAAGAGATTTGAGATGTCTATGATGGGTGAGATAAAGTTCTTCCTCGGTTTTGAAATCAAGCAACTCAAGGAAGGGACTTTTCTATGCCAAACCAAGTACACCCATGATATGTTGAGAAAGTTTGACATGGTGAATGCAAAGCCAATCAAGACTCCCATGCCAACTAATGGACATCTTGATCTTGATGAAGGAGGGAAATCCGTGGACATAAAGGTATATCGTTCCATGATCGGCTCTCTCCTTTACTTATGTGCATCTAGGCCAGACATAATGCTTAGTGTGTACATGTCTGCTAGATTTCAAGCTAACCTGAAAGAGTGCCACTTAATGGCCGTTAACAGAATCTTGAGATATCTAGTCTTCACTCCTAACCTTGGCTTATGGTTTCCTAAGGGCTCCAAGTTCGATCTACTTGGGTATTCGGATTCCGATTACGCCGGTTGCAAAGTAGACCGAAAAAGCACTTCGGGGACGTGTCAATTCCTTGGACAGTCCCTAGTGTCTTGGAATTCTAAGAAGCAAAAATGTGTAGCCCTTTCCACCGCCGAGGCTGAGTATGTTGCAGCCGGCGCATGTTGTGCTCAACTACTTTGGATGAGGCAAACCTTAAAAGATTTTGGATGTCAATTCACCAAGGTGCCTCTCTTGTGTGATAACGAGAGTGCCATCAAACTTGCAAACAACCTGGTTAGTCACTCTAGAACCAAACACATAGACATCCGTCATCACTTCTTGAGAGACCACGAATTAAAAGGAGATATCGCAATTCGCCATGTGAGCACTGAAAAGCAACTAGCCGATATCTTCACCAAGCCTCTCGATGAGACAAGGTTTTGTGCTTTGCGTAGTGAGCTGAATATACTTGATTCCCGTAACGTGGTTTGAACTATAGCACACATTTGTTTTTCCACCTAGCGACTTAGGCAAAACTTTGAAAACTTCAATTATGTGTTTCAAAACCAATTTTGAAAGAAACTTGAATGTGTTGGTCATAGTATGGTTGTTGATTTGCTTACTTAGCAGCACATGGCAAGGGGTATGTGTCCACAAGTGCATAAATATACAGTATGAAGGTGGCATAGTGCCTCACTGCCTGGCCAGGCCAGCAGTGCCGGCCTCCTAGGACAGCAGTGCCGAGGGGGGGGGGGGGGTCCGGCAGTGCCGGGACTTAAAGGAACCGAGCCTGTCGGGCCCAAGTCCTAGCCCTCGGGTTATTCTTTGTCTTTCCAACCCCATCCCGAGGGGACTCCATCCCAACTCATATCCCTTCAACAGAAACACCTCTTCTCTCTTCTCTCAACCCTAAGGAGACCTAGGCAGCCCGGAGGTCCCTCTCTTCTTCCCCGGCAGTGCTGCCCCTTTGGAGGTGCTGCCATTGGAGGAGGTGTGGAGGATCTTCCTCCCTGCGTCAAGCTTCCTTCAAGCCCGACCTTCTTCATCTCCTTCCCTCTATTTCAAAGGTAATAACTTGAAACCCTAGTCTTGGGTCGATCTATGCAATGTATGGTTTTTGAGATGGGATTTAGGTTGTTAGTAGTTGCATTATGTATGGTGATGTATCTCTAGTAGTTAGATTTGGTCAAAACCTAGATTCCATGGCGGATTAGAAAGGCTTGTATTGGGGCTGCCAGCACCAGGCCGGCAGTGTCGGCCTCTGGGCAGCAGCACCAATGCATATGCTCCTCTAATCAACCATTGACTCTAGATTTTGACTTAATATCTCCACTAGAGTTCCAACTACTATTCTAAGTGTAGCAACTTAACTTTCTCTCTTTTAAATGCATAGATGGACGTCGGTGGATCGAGTGCTGGTGCTAGAGGGAAGGGGCCAAGGACAAAGGCTCGTGTTCGAAGAGGAGGCAGAGATGGTGCTGATGATGGATTGAATCCCAGGGAAAGGATCAGGAGGGAGAGTGAGCTGCAGATGGCAGGAAGAACAATCAGTGATGGTGTGTGTCCCTGGACACCTCTAGATCTTGGGTTGTTCAATGCTTACCACCTCGCTGAGATTGATGAGGAGATTGTTCCTAGAGAGCCTCAGGACACCCGGCCCAGGCAAAGGGTGGGTTATCAGAATCAGTGAAGGACTGTACAGGAGCAGAGGGCCATCTATCCCTATGATGTGTCAAAAGACATGGTGTTGACTACAAATTCTAGAATGTGTTCCACTCTGACTACTACTCCATAGTCCTATTCCATGCTGCCAGGCCCAAGATCATCAAGATGAAGTATGTTGATTGGGAGCACTTGGAGAACAAGAGAGATCCTGTATTTGATAGGGTCATTGATCAATGCTAGGAGCTTGACATGTATCACTGGATGGGATTCCAGAATGGGTGGAACTCAGAGATCATCTATCAGTTCTACTCCACCTACTATCTGGACAGGGAGAATATGGTAATGCACTGGATGATAGAGGGCATGCACTACAGATTGGACTATGTGACTTTTGCCTGTCTCCTTGGATTTGGAGAAGATGACAGAGCCTGCTCTAACATTCATGATGAGAGAGGTCTGTCAAATGAGGAGATTTTCCAACTATACATTGAGCCTCAATATGCAGATGGTCTTGTGAAGGGGCTAAGGAGCAAATATTACATTCTGAACAACCTCTTCAGGACCACTCTCTACCCAAGGTGGGATCCGCCTCAAACCTCTATGCATTTTCGAAGAATGTACTTAGGAGGATGAGAGGTGGAGCTCCACCCTTTTCAGTGTCTCCCTTTCTTTGGGATGAGATTTTCCTTGCTGCTGATGATGACAGGAAGAGGCTTCCTTATGCTCCCTACCTGATGTTCATAATTGAGATGGTGACAGGGAAAATCTTCTACAAGGATACAACACATGAGCCCTTCAGAGCAGAGAAGGTTGTCTCTTCCACAGTTCAGGAGGACATTCAGACACCTCCCAGTGGTAGTACCAGGACCAGGGCAGTAGCCCCTGACCTTCCTGAGTCCTCCAGAGCAGCTACTAGATGCAGGAAGAAGGGTAAGCTTGGAAGGATTTTGAAGAAGATCTTCAGTGGCATCTGTTATGCCAACAACCATGCTTATCAGACCAGACTAGAGATCAGGCAGCTCAGACAGGAGCAGGGCCTCAGGCAGATTCCTCCACCTACACCTCCACCAGAGCTCAGTGAGGAGTCTACATATGATGGTGGTGATTTAGATGATGAGGATGATGAGGAGGAGGAGGAGACTCAGCAGTCCCAGACTAGGAGGTTGAGCAAGCGTGCTTCAGCTCCTGGTATTCACTTCTCTTCACCTCCAGATGATGACGAGGAAGATGATGATGATGAGGACCACATGGAGGAGGACAACGACTAGTTTGTATCTCTCTTTGTTTTGTTCTTCTCTCTTTTTGGTGACTTGTTGCCAAAGGGGAAGAATTACTAAGTGAAGGGGGTTACAACATCTTCGACGGTCATGGAGGAGCAGCTGCTGCTAGTTATCTTAGTTTTTCAGTTCTTAGTTTGTGAGATGAGAGAGCAACATTCAAATCTATTTTATTGTAATATTGTCACTTAAGTACTCGTTTATGTTATTTGTGGACATGTACTCTCTCTTATATATCTTGCTTGTCTTAGTTTACTTTCCGTTTTATTTATAGTGCGTTGTGTGGTTGTGCTTGTGCTTCCGCAGGCTTCCTGCCAGCAGCAAGGCCGGCAGTGCTGGCCTCCAGGCTGGCAGTGCTGGGCTGCTCTGATAGCAAGCACTCTGTTTTGTGTTGTGACAGGTTCATATGCATCATGTATATTCTTGTGACACTTTTTTAGCACCCCACAACAGCCATGGATGTAGGGGGAGCCCTATTTCACTCCAATGTGTGAATTTTGATTTTTCATGCCAAATTTGGAAATTCAAATTCCCATTCACACATTTAGGGAGAGCTCCTACACCTATGACTTGCATTGTCTTAGATTATACTTCACTTTTGTAAGCTCTAAGTTTGTTATCATCAATCACCAAAAAGGGGGAGATTGAAAGTGCAATCAAGCCTTAAGTGGGTTTTGGTGACATGACAATGCAATTAGAGAACTAATGAGATTTTACAAGTATGACAAGAAGGTTAAACTTAAGGAGGTTGATGAACAGGTTAGCGGACCCCTCCAATTACAAAAGTGCATGGTAACAAGCTCAAATGAGTTTAAATTCTTTTATACTTTGAAATTGAGTTAGGTATGTCGTACTATTAAGAGGGATTCAACACGCATGCAAACAAGTGAAACAAATGCAATATCTATCCAAATACATCACACCTCCACATACATAGTGGGCAAATCAGCCAGCTACTTGAAGATCTATACCTTGTTGTTCTGCCCAGGCCGGCAGTGCTGGCCTCCATGCCGGCAGTGCCGGGCAGGCCGACAATGCCGGCCAGCACTGCCGCCACTTGTTCAGCCTGTTGGCAGTGAGGGGTATTTAAACACCTCCTCACTTCCCCCCAACGACTAGTTCTGCCATGCTCACTCTCACACTTCGCAGCAAACAGAAAGAGGAGCTCTCTTCTTGCTCTCCATTCCCCCTTGGTGCTCAACAACTCTCCTCCATTGATTTCCAATCATCCTTTGAGAGATTGAGCCTCCAAGCTTGAAAAGAAGCTTCTCCCTCGGATCTTCAACTCCTACAAGCATTTGGTTTGCGTGGTGGCCGGCGGTTCGAGTTTGTTACTCTTGGAGCTTTGTTCCTAGCCGGCTAGCCGTCGCCCTTGAGCTTGCCAACTTGTGTGGCAGCCAAGGGAGGTTTGTAACACCACCAATTTGCTAATACATTGCCCCTCATCTCAAGAGTTCATTCTCTTGACTTGAGACCGAGGAAACAGCTAGCCTTTGTGGTGAGCTTGAGCCTAGTGTGGCGCACCTCAACAACGTGGACGTAGACAAGCCTTTGTGGCGAGTTGAACCACGGGTCAAATCTTGTGTCACCGTGTGCTTGTTACTTTACTTTGATATATCTTGTGTGCAAGGTGATTTCTAGGGTTTGGACCCGATCTACTTCGTGGGTGTGTTGTTACCACTTTCAAGTGGTGCTAGAGGTTCCTTATACCTCTAGGAAGGTTTCTATTCAAACACAATTTATATTCAGTCTTTTTGAATTGCGTTGATATTTGTTCTGGTGACCAGCACTGCTCCTCTTAGGCCAGCAGTGCCAGCCACCCCGGTAGTGCCGGCCTGTTGCTGACAGCAAGTTGCTAAGTGATTTTAAATAGGCCTATTCACCCCCCCCCTCTAGGCTAATCAGATCCTTACAATACCAAGCCTCCAAGATTGTGAAGAAGGATGAGAAGAAGAAGAAGAAGGATGATGGCAGCAAGAAATACTTCGTCATATCCTTTGATTATTCATCTATTTTAAAGCATGAGTATAAACCTCTATTTCATGTTCCCGCCGGCAAGTCGCCTCATTTCGATGGGACTAACTTTGCCAAGTGAAAACACTTGATGAAAGTTTATCTTCTAGGTCTTCACCCCGGTGCTTGGGAGATTGTTCACAAAGGATGTGATCCTCCGGTTGATCCCACAAGTCCCACCACCACCGAGCTCTGTTGCATACAACTCAATGCACAAACAACTAGTGTGTTGCTAAGTGCATTGGATGGTGATGAGTACAACAAGGTGATGTGCTTGGAGGTTGCCAAGGAGATTTGGGACACCTTGCACCTTGCACATGAGGGTGTCAGCAAAGTGAGACAGTCCAAGATTGATTTGTTGATGGCCAAGCTCAACTGATTCGTGATCAATGAAGGTGAAGGGCCACAAGAGATGTTTGATAGGTTGATGACTATAGTGGGTAAGATAAGAGGACTTGGTGGTGAAGAAGTCAATGATCACAAGGTTGTCAAGATCATTCTTGAAGCCTATTCTCCAAGGAATGAGACCGTTGTGACATTGATTAGGAACAAGAAAAGATTTGAGTACTTCACACCAAGTGATGTGCTTGGAAGGATTATGACCTTTGACTTGCAAAGGGAAGAAGCACTTGAGAGGAAGAAGCTTGGTGAGATGCAAGCAAGGATAGAGGGAATGAAGATCAAGGAAGTGGCTCTCAAAGCCAACAAGAGCACAAGGAGATCAACCCCTAGCTGTCATAAAAACAGCAAGCATGCTTCCTCAAGCAAAGCTCAAGCAACCAAGACCATCAAGCATGAACCCGAAGCTTCAACATCAAGTGATGGTGAAAGTGAAGATGAGCAAGCGGAGAACATTGATGACATGGCCCTATTTATGAGAAGATTCAACAAGGGCATAAAGAAGAATGGGTACAAGCTCATGAAGAGAAGATTCTCAAACAAGAAGTCAAGGACATGCTTCAATTGTGGTAGCACCGAATATTTCATTACTGATTGCCCAAATGAAAAGAAAGACTAGTTTGGCAAGAGCAAGAGAGAAGACAAGGGTGACCAAAAGAAAGGCAAGAGATATGTGGGTGAAGCACACATTGGGCATGAATGGGACTCAACGGTAGAGAGCTCAAGTGAAGATGATGAGATGGCTACTATTGCTATTCACAAGCCATCCACTTCACCAAGGCTCTTCAACAACATGTCCGATGATGATGAAAGTTCCCCTCACATTTGTCTCATGGCAAAGGGTGAGAAGGTAAAATCAAAACCGAAACCCATAACTCCTCCCCCCAAAGACATCTCTAGTAGTGATTCTAGTGATTACTCTATTGATGATGAATCAAGTGATGAAGAAATTAATCAAATAACTAAAAACATGGATGAAAAGACCAAGATCTTCATTGCCAACATATTGGATGAATTAGAGGCAACCAAGGCTGAGCTAGCATCTAGAGAGAAAACTCTTATTAAACAAGAGGATCTTTATATTGCTAGTGAGGAAGCTCTTACATTAGAAAGGAGTGAGGTGAGCTCTTTGACCAAGGCCTTGGCCAAGGAAAAATAAGCTCATGCTCTCACTAAGAAGGAATATGGTGACCTCAAGCAAAAGCATTGTGGCTTAGTTGAAAAACATCAAGAGCTTGAGGCACAATACTCTCTTCTTTGGGAGGGCAACTCACATCTTCCTAAAGCAAATGATGGCTCTTCTCCATCCACTAGTCAAGGTTGTGGAAAATGATATAATATTGATTTGAATGATTATTCCACTAACCTTGCCAACATGGAGACCATGAAGAAAGAGATAGCAAGGCTCAATAGTGTCATCTCAGCTTCAAGCAAAAATGACAAAGACAAAGTTGAGCCCAAGAAAATTCAATACAAGGATGGAAGGCATCCATCAATCAAGGATGGGCTTAGACACACTCAAGGAGGTAAAACTTATGGTAGAAAAATGGTCAAAGGCATTGAGTGTGTCAGGTTTGAGAAGAAGGGAAGCATTGGTGCAGATAAGCCTGCACAGACAGCTGCTCTGCTGGACCAGAGGTCGGCAGTGCCGGACCTCAGGCCGGCAGTGCCACACCCCACTAAAGGGAAGGCTACCAAAGCTTCACCTGATCAAGCTAAGGCCCAAGTCCATGCCAAGAGGGTGCCCAAACAAAAGCAGGTTTCTCAGAAACCCAAGGACTCAATTTGGGTGGCCAAGAACAAATATGCCTATCAACCCAAGGCAAGGTCACCCCAAGGAAGCTTGTCTTCGTGCTATATGTTGAAATGCAATGACTATGGTAAAGTCATTGCAGAATTTGTGGGTGATGAGAAACATGATAAAAGAAGTATGAACATTTGAGTTCCAAAGATTGTTGTGACTAACATGCAAGGCACCAAGATTGATTGGGGACCTAAATCTAGGAACTAATTTGTTTTGTAGGCATACTCCTCCGGTGGATCAAGTTGGGTGCTTGATAGTGGATGTACAAATCATATGACCGGAGAAAGGAGTATGTTCTCATCATATTCCCCAACTTCAAATGCAAGTGAGAATATCATCTTCGGTGACAACTCTAAAGGGGAAGTGATTGGTCTTGGTAAAGTTTCTATTACTCTTGATCATTCCATCTCAAATGTATTACATGTGAATTCGTTGAGTTACAATTTGTTGTCCGTTTCTCAATTGTGTGAGATGGGCTACAATTGTCTCTTTATGGATAAGGGTGTGGAAGTCCTTAAGAGGGAGGATTCCTCTATTGTCTTTATGGGTCGTTTGAAGGGCAAGCTTTACCTAGTTGATTTCAACAAAAGTAAGGCTAAGCTTGAGACTTGTTTAGTGGCAAAATCTAACATGGGTTGGCTATGGCATCGCCGACTAGCTCATGTTGGGATGAGAAACTTGGCCAAAATCCTAAAGGACGAACACATTCTTGGACTAACAAATGTTCATTTTGAGAAGGATAGAATTTGTAGCGCTTGCCAAGCCGGAAAGCAAGTAGGTGCACCTCACCCACCAAAGAGCATTGTCTCCACCAAGCAACCATTGGAGCTAATTCACATGGATCTCTTTGGACCAGTGGCCTACATAAGCATTGGCGGTAACAAACATGGTTTAGTTATTGTTGATGACTTTACTCGTTTCACTTGGGTGTTTTTCATGTATGATAATGCACAAGTGCAAGATAAGGTGAAAACCTTCATTAGAAGAGCACAAAGAGAATTCGGCTTCCAAATCAAGAAAGTTCGTAGTGACAATGGAACCGAGTTCAAGAACACTCAAGTGGAGGAGTTTCTTGATGATGAGGGCATCAAGCATGAATTTTTAGTTCCATACACCCCTCAACAAAATGGTGTAGTAGAGAGGAAGAACCGGACACTCATTGACATAGCAAGGACAATGATAGATGAGTACAAGACCTCGGATATCTTTTGGGCCGAAGCCGTCAACACCGCTTGTCATGCCATCAACCGGCTATACTTACACAAGATCTTGAAGAAGACTTCATATGAGTTTCTAACTAGTAACAAACCAAAGGTGTCATACTTTAGAGTTTTTGGGTGCAAGTGTTTCATACTTAACAAGAAACCCAAAACCTCTAAATTTGCACCCAAAGTTGATGAAGGTGTTCTTCTTGGTTATGGATCAAATGAGCATGCCTATCGTGTATTCAACAAGACATTAGGGAAAATTGAAATCGCGATAGACGTGACATTTGATGAATCTAATGACTCTCAAGTAGAGCAAATTGATCAAGTTATTGTAGGTAATGAGGAACCACCATGTGAAGCAATCAAGAACATGGCTATTGGTGACATTAGGCCACAAGAAGTTCAGGCCACAAAAGTGGAACCTCAAGGTGAAGAAGCTACTGCCCCAAGACTCGAAGAAGAAGGGCCAGCAGTGCTCCCTGGTCAGGCCTCTGTGCCTGTGGTCGGCACTGCCGGACCAAGCAGACAGGAAGCAGACAGATCACCAGCAAGCCTAATAAACCTACAACCTATCTTTGAAGAACATGAGTATGATGACCAAGTTGATCAACAAGAAGCCACAAAATACCCAAGATTGAGGCAAACAATTCAAAAGGATCATCCTGTTGACAATATACTTGGGAGTCTTCTAAGGGGGGTAACTACTCATTCACATTTGGCAATTTTTTTTCAATTTTACTCTTTTGTCTCCTCTTTGGAACCTCTCAAGGTTGAGCAAGCTCTCGATGATCCGGATTGGGTGATGGCTATGCAAGAATAGCTAAACAACTTTGAGCGAAATCAAGTTTGGTCTTTGGTGGAAAGACCAAATACCAATGTGATTGGAACCAAATGGGTCTTCTGCAACAAGCAAGATGAGCAAGGCGTGGTGACAAGGAACAAGGCAAGATTAGTTGCTCAAGGGTTCACTCAAGTGGAGGGCTTGGACTTTGAAGAAACTTATGCATCGGTGGCTAGACTTGAAGCAATCCGAATGCTTCTAGCCTATGCTGCCCACAATGATTTCAAGCTATATCAAATGGATGTGAAGAGTGCATTTCTCAACGGCCCTATCCAAGAGCTAGTCTATGTAGAGCAGCCACCGGGTTTTGAAGATCCCAAGTTCCCACATCATGTCTTCAAGCTCCATAAGGCGCTCTATGGGCTTAAACAAGCACCAAGAGCATGGTATGAATGCCTTAAGAAATTTCTACTCAAATAAGGCTTTGAAATAGGCAAAGCGGATCCTACTCTCTTCACTCATAAAGTCAATAATGATATCTTTGTGTGCCAAATATATGTCGATGACATAATATTTGGTAGTACTAACCAATCCTTTTGTGATGAGTTTAGTAGGATCATGACTAAGAGATTTGAGATGTCTATGATGGGTGAGATAAAGTTCTTCCTCGGTTTTGAAATCAAGCAACTCAAGGAAGGGACTTTCTTATGCCAAACCAAGTACACCCATGATATGTTGAGAAAGTTTGACATGGAAAATGCAAAGCCAATCAAGACTCACATGCCAACTAATGGACATCTTGATCTTGATGAAGGAGGGAAATCCGTGGACATAAAGGTATATCGTTCCATGATCGGCTCTCTCCTTTACTTATGTGCATCTAGGCCGGACATAATGCTTAGTGTGTGCATGTGTGCTAGATTTCAAGCTAACTCAAAGAGTGCCACTTAGTGGCCGTTAAGAGAATCTTGAGATATCTAGTTTTCACTCCTAACCTTATCTTATGGTATCCTAAGGGCTCTAAGTTTGATCTACTTGGGTATTCGGATTCCGATTACGCTGGTTGCAAGGTAGACCGAAAAAGCACTTCGGGGACGTGTCAATTCCTTGGACGGTCCCTAGTGTCTTGGAGTTCTAAAAAGCAAAATTGTGTAGCCCTTTCGACCGCCGAGGCCGAGTATGTTGCAGCCGGCGCATGTTGTGCTCAACTACTTTGGATGAGGCAAACCTTAAAAGATTTCGGATGTCAATTCACCAAGGTGCCTCTCTTGTGTGATAACGAGAGTGCCATCAAACTTGCAAACAACCTCGTTAGTCACTCTAGAACCAAACACATATACATCCATCATCACTTCTTGAGAGACCATGAATTAAAAGGAGATATCGCAATTCGCCATGTGAGCACCGAAAAGCAACTAGCCGATATCTTCACGAAGCCTCTCGATGAGACAAGGTTTTGTGCTTTGCGTAGTGAGCTGAATATTCTTGATTCTCGTAACGTGGTTTGAACTATAGCACACATTTGTTTGTCCACCTAGCGACTTAGGCAAAACTTTGAAAATTTCAATTATGTGCTTCAAAACCAATTTTGAAAGAAACTTGAATTTGTTGGTCATAGTATGATTGTTGATTTGCTTACTGACCAACATATGGCAAGGGGTATGTGTCCACAAGTGCATAAATATATAGTATAAAGGTGGCATAGTACCTCACTGCTCTGGCTAGGCCAGCTGTGCCAGCCCCTAGGCCAGCAGTGCTGGGGGGTCCGGTAGTGCCGGCCTGTAGCCCGGCAGTGCTGCGACTTAAGTGGCCCGAGCCTATCGGTCCCAAGTCCAATCCCTCGAGTTCTTCTTTATTTCCTACCCCAGACCCGAGGGGACTCCATCCCAAACCGTTTCTTCCCCAACAGAACTCTCTCCCTCTCCTCTCTCAACCCTAAGGAGACCTAGGGAGCCCGGAGGTCCCTCTCTTCCCCCGGCAGTGCTGCCCCTTTGGAGGTGCTGCCATTGGAGGAGGTGTGGAGGATCTTCATCCCTGCGTCAAGCTCCGTTCAAGCCCGACCTTCTTCGTCTCCTTCCCTCTCTTTCAAAGGTAATAACTTGAAACCCTAGGTTGGTTCGATCTATGCAATGTACCGATTTTGAGATGAGATTTAGGTTGTTAGTAGTTGCATTATGTATGGTGATGTACCTCTGGTTGTTAGATTTAATCAAAACCTAGTTTCAATTGAGGATTGATGGAGCTTGCATTGATGCTGTCTGCACCAGGACAGCAGTGCCGGGCCAGAGGCCGGCAGTGCCGGACCCCTGGTGACAGCGCTGCTGCACATGCTCCTACAATCGTCCATTGACCCTAGTTTTTGGTTCAATCTCTCCACTAGAGTTCCGGTTACTATTCTAAGTGCAGCAACTTAACCTTTTCTCTTTTAAATGCATAGATGGACATCGGAGGATCGAGTCGTATAGGAAGAAAGCTGGCAAGGTCAAAGGCTCGTACTCCCCTAGCTAATGATGGCCTGAATCCCAGGCAGAGGATAATTCAAGAGGAAGAATTGCAAAGGACAGGTAGAATAATCAGAGATGATGTTTGTCCTAGAACACCTCCGGATTTGGGATTGTTCAATGCTTTTCATCTTGTTGAGCATCCTAAGGAAGTGCTTGTCAGAGAGCCTTAGGACACCCATGCAAGGCCAAGAGTCAGCTATCAAAATCAGTGGAGGACTGTCCAAGAGCAAAGGGCAATCTTTCCTTATGATGTGCCAAAGGACATGGGAGTTGATTACAGGTTTTGGAATGTTTTTCATTCTAATTACTACTCTACTGTTCTCTTTCATGCTGCTAAATCAAAGATCATCAAGATGAAGTATGTTGATTGGGAGCACCTGGAGAACAAGAGGGATTCTGTGTTTGACAGGGTCATTGATCAGTGCATGGAGCTTTGCATGTATCATTGGATGGGATTCCAGAATGGCTGGAACACAGAGATCATCTACCAGTTCTACTCCACTTATTATCTTGACAGAGAGAATATGGTGATGCACTGGATGACAGAGGGCAGGCACTATAGGCTGGACTATGTGACTTTTGCTCGCCTTCTTGGCTTTGGGGAGGATGACAGAGAGTGCTCAACATTCATGATGAGAGATGGCTGACAAATGAGGAGATTTCTCATCTCTACATTGAGCCTCAGCATGCAGATGGTCTTGTGAAGGGGCTAAGGAGTAAGTATTACATCTTGAACAACCTCTTCAGGACCACTCTTTATCCCAAGGTGGGATCAGCCTCCAACCTCTATGCTTCATCGAAGAATATTCTTAGGAGGATGAGAGGTGAAGGACCACCCTTTTCAGTGTCTCGCTTTCTTTGGGATGAGATCTTCCTTGCTGTTGATGATGCCAAGAAGAGGCTTCCTTATGCACCTTACCTGATGTTTATCATTGAGATGGTGACAGGCCGGATCTACAACAAGGACACCGTTCATGAGCCCTTCAGAGCAGAGAAGGTCATTCACTCTACAGCAGTTCAGGAGATAGTGACTCCTCCCAGGGACAACACCAGGGCAGCAGCTCCAGACCTTCCTGAGTCCTCCAGAGCAGCAGCAGCATCTAGCAGATGTAGGAAGAAGGGTAATCTTGGTAGGATTCTCAAGAAGATCTTTAGTGGCATCTTCTATGCCAACAACCATGCTTACCAGACCAGGCTTGAGATCAGGCAGCTCAGACAGGAGCGGGGCCTCAGGTAAATTTCACCTCCTACACCTCCACCAGAGCTCAGTGAGGAGTCTACCTATCACTCAGATGACGATGACTCAGATGATGAGGATGAGGAGGAGGAGGAGATTCAGCAGCCATAGACTCGAAGGTTGAGCAAGCGTGTCTCAACTCCTGATGTTCACTTCTCTTCAGCCCCAGATGATGATGATGAGGAAGATGAAGATGATGATGACCACATGGAGGAGGACAACGACTAGTTTGTACTTTTTTTGCTTGTTCTTCTCTCTTTTTGGTGACTTGTTGCCAAAGGGGGAGAATTACTAAGTGAAGGGGGTACAACAAATCTTCGACGGTCATGGAGCAGGAGCAGCTGCTAGTTATCTTAGTTTTTTTGTTTGTGAGATGAGAGAGCAACATGAAAACTATTTTATTGTAATATTTGCACTTAAGTACTTGATTTGTGTTATTCGTGGACATGTACTCTCTCTTATATATCATGTTTGTTTTAGTATGCCTTTAGTTTTTATTTATATCATGTTGTGTGGTCGTGCTATAGCTTCCGCAGGCTTGCTGCCAGCAGCTAGGCCGACAGTGCTGGCCTCCAGGCCGGCAGTGCCGGGCTGCTCTGATAGCATGCAACTCTGATGTGTTGAGACAGGTTCATATGCATCATGTATATTCTTATGACACCTTTTTCAGCACCCCACAACAGCCATGGATGTAGGGGAAGCCCTATTTCACTCCATTGTGTGAATTTTAGCCTTTCATGCCAAATTGGAAACTCAAATTCTTATTCACAAATTTAGGGGGAGCTCCTACACCCATGACTTGCATCGTCTCAGATTATTATTCACTTTTGTAAGTTCTAAGTGTGTTGTCATCAATCACCAAAAAGGGGGAGATTGAAAGTGCAATCAAGCCTTAAGTGGGTTTTGGTGACATGACAACATATTTAGAAGACTAATGAGACTTTACAAGTATGACAAGCAGGTTGAATGAAAGGAGGTTGTTGAACAGGCTGGTGGACCCCTCCAATTACAAAAGTGCATGGCAACAAGCTCAAAGGAGTTTAAATTCATTTTATACTTTGAAATTGAGTTAGGTATGTCGTACTATTAAGAGGGATTCAACACGCATGCCAACAAGTGAACCGAATGCATATCTATCCAAATACATCACACCTCCACATACATAGAAGGCAAATAAGCCAACTATTCAAAGATCCATTCTTTGGTGGTTCTGCCAGGCCGGCAGTGCTGGGCCTAAGGCCGGCACTGCCGCAACTTAAACTGCCCGTTGGCAGTGAGGGGGTATTTAACACCTCCTCACTCCACCCCAACGGCTAGTTCTGCCATTTTTCTCACTCTCAGCCTTCGAAAGAACAGAAAGAGAAGCTCCCTTCTTGCTCTCTATTCTCCCTTGGTGCTCAACCACTCTCCTCCATTGATTTCCAATCAACCTTTGAGAGATTGAGCCTCCAAGCTTGATAAGAAGCTTCTCCCTTGGATCTTCAACTCCTATAAGCATTTGGTTTGTATGGTGGCTGGCGGTTTGAGTTCTTTACTCTTGGAGCATTGCTCCTAGCCGGCTAGAGGTTGCCCTTGAGCTTGCCTCCTTCGTGTGGCGGCCTAGGGAAGTTTGTATCACCCCCATATTGCTAATATATTCCTCTCATCTCAAGAGTTCATTCTCTTGACTTGAGACCGAGGAAAGAGCTAGCCTTTGTGGTGAGCTTGAGCCTTGTGTGGCGCACCTCAACAACGTGGACGTAGGCAAGCCTTGGTGGCGAGCTGAACCACGGGTCAAATCTTGTGTCCCCTTGTGTTTGTATCTATACTTTGATATATCTTGTTTGCAAGGTGATTTCTAGAGTTTGGACCCGATCTACTCGGTGGGTGTGTTGCTACCACTTTCAGGTGGTGCTAGAGGTACCCTACACCTCTAGGAAGGTTTCTATTCAAGCACAATTTACGTTCTCAGTTTACATTTCGAATTGTGCATATCTCTGTTCTGGTGACCAGCACTGTTGCCCTTAGCCTAGCAGTGCCGGCCACCTCGGCAGTGCCGGACTTGAGCTCTACAGTGCCGGCCTAGTGCTAACAGAAAATTGCAAGTTGTTTTAAATAGGCCTATTCACCCCCCCCCCCCCCTCTAGGCTAATCAGGTCCTTACAGAGGAGGAGGGAGATATAGAGAGAGATAGAGATAGAGATAGATTAGAGAGATAGAGAGATAGAGAGATAGAGAGATAGAGAGAGATAGAGATTAGAGAGATAGAGATAGAGATAGAGATTAGAGAGATAGAGAGAGATATAAAGATACAGAGAAAGATATATAGCTTAGATATATATGTCATCGGTTGGAAATAGATAGATATGCTACACTTATATAGAGAGAGAAGATAGAGAGATATATGGATTTTCTTATGCTACAATTATGCTTGTATATATTTCATCATCTTATGCTTGTATATATGATTCACTTATGCTTGTATACCTATAGATAGAGATAGATAGAGAGAAGATAGAAAGATATATGGATTTTCTTATGCTACAATTATGCTTGTATATATGTCATCATCTTATGCTTGTATATATGATTCACTTATGCTTGTATACCTATAGAGAGAGAGAGATAGAGAGAGATATAAAGATAGAGAGAAGATAGAGAGAGATATGGATTTTCTTATGCTACAATTATGCTTGTATATATGTCATCATCTTATGCTTGTATATATGATTCACTTATGCTTGTATACCTATAGAGAGAGATATAAAGATAGAGAGAAGATAGAGAGAGATATGGATTTTCTTATGCTACAATTATGCTTGTATATATGTCATCATCTTATGCTTGTATATATGATTCACTTATGCTTGTATACCTATAGAGAGAGAGCTTGTCCAAGGAAATGCTTGTATACCTATATGATTCACTTATCTACCTATGAGTTAATACCAATAATCGAAATTCATGTCCAGAAATAAGACAATTAAGCGTTGATTCACCACCCGTCGCCCTGCGATCGAAGCGCCACAGGATCCAACTAGTGGTGGTGGTGCTGAACATGACCAAGGAGACGATGACAACTAGCAAGGGGATCAAAGACCTTGGAGCCCTAGCCATATGCTGAACCTATAACAAGGAGACAAGGTAATAACTTAGGTCATACCTAAAAACACGGTAGATATAGCCAGAAAAGATTGATGGAGACGTATTTATAAATTTTGAAGCAGGTTCCGCCGGAAGGTCCAAGTACTGGTGAGGGTACCAGCAGAACTAAGCGTGGTGCAACAAAGCTCCCTCAGCCAAGTAGACGTTGGCACATCTCTTAGTTCGACCAAGTAGGGGAGCAGGTGGAGCTGATTAAAGCACTGGGCCCATACAAGAGTACCATCGGGGCACTTGTAAGGGACTTCATCCCCATCAAATACAGGAAGTGGAATGGAAGTGAGCAAGACCCGTGGAGGGTTCCAGAAATTGAGAAGGAACTAGTTTGGAACAATCTCAGAGGGTATTTCACTTTCCCTAATGATTTTGATAAGGCAACAATCAAGAAGAAGGCCAAGGAAATCATGGGTCACTCCTTCAAGAATTTCAAGGGAAAGTTGCACAAGCTAATCAAGGAGGAAAAAGAGCCAGATTTTGCGGGAGGTCAACTCAGCAAGCAGAGGGACTTCTGGGAGGAGTTCAAGGCTTACAAGCTATCCAAAGAGGTCAGGGCAGCAAGCGAAAGAAATAAAGAAAACTCGCTTAGGGCAAATAATCCTCACCGCCTAGGATCGCGTGGGTATGTAAGGAAGATTCTAGAATGGGAATCCCGACTCCATGAACTAGAGCAGAGAGGCATTACACCTCAGACAAGCGATTGGCAGCCCAGATCAATGAACTACCTACTCGCAAGGGGGGCACAATACAATGCTGACAGAAGCCTTTCCGCCAGCACTGAACCCGTCACCGATCTCCTCCAGAAGATTTCCACGATCACTGAGGAAGTGCATAGAGGGGCCCACAAGTCTGATAGAGAAAATGACGTGCTCACGCAAGCACTTGGAACCAAGGAGCACCCCGGTCGCACTAGAGGAGCCTGGGTAATTCCTTGGGAGAAAGCATTTGAAGGTGAATCTGCTTCCTATAGGAGCCGGGCGAGGGCTAGAACGCAAAGAGAAGAGGAGTTCCAAAGGATGCGAGAGGAGTTAGAACAGAGCATGGAAGCACGGATAGCTGCTCAAGTGGCGAGCGCTATGCAAACCATGTGTTCGAGTCAAGGGCCGCATGCAAGGCTTTGAATAGCCCAGTGCCCGGCAAGGGCCGCAGTAGCTATGGCTCAACCCCTATGCCTGACGACGAAGAGGTCAATGCTCCTCATCCGGTGGACGACATCAAAGAACCTGTGAATGTCAGGTTGTACATCCGTCAGCAGTGGACCAAAGACAAGGTGGTTGTCGGACAAGCATTTCCTAGAGGAGAGAACGTCATTCATGGCAAGCCAGTGCCACTTGGGTATGCCAGGGTCAGCATTGATAAGATCTTGGACAAGAAGTACAATAAGATATATATTGATTTCCCAGTAGAGAAAGATAGGCCGCGTCTAGTTCACAACTTGGGCACTCGTGTTGCTTGGCGCAAACGCTTCATCAAGCTAGATGAGCAGCCATCTTCGGATGATGAGGATGATAGTGAATCATCTCGGTCACCTCCGCGAAGAGGTTTCTCTCCTCGTCAAGATCCACCGACACCTCCTCCACCGTCAAAGGAGAAGACTCCTTCTCCACCGTCAAAGGAGAAGACTCCTCCTCCTCCTCCTCCACCACCAGCTTCAAAGTCCTTAGGACTAGGATCTCGATGGCCTAGCTCTAGATCAGGTTCGACTTCGCAATAGAATAGGTCATCAGCTTCGGTTGGTAAAGATCCCAAGACGACTAGTAAAAGGCAGAAGCCAGCGTCGACTAAGGACAATATTCTACGAGCTCAAATTGCAGAAAAGGCCGCCAAACTTGCCTTGTTTGAACGATTGGCTTATATACCTGAGTACTTATCACAGAGCCAGTTTGAAAGGCAAAGCAAAAATAAAGGTAATCAAGAAAGAGTTAGAGAAATACACACCTTAGAACAGCTACAGATACAAAACTTGGCCATGGAAACGAAAATAAGCATGAAGGAGGCCGAAAATCTATATTTTGGAAGCACCGAATTTTAAAATGCTAAAGTTGTATACAAGTTTCAACTAGGCAAGCCTATGGTCGCCAACGAAAAAGAGTATAAAAATTTGCCAACAAACATGCGACAATTGCATGATTATTACATCATAGATAGTAACAGCAGCAAAGACAAGAATGCAACCTTTGAAATATGCAACCTTTGAAGTATGCATCCCTTCCTATGTGGTTTTTAATCATCCTGAAGAAGTTATGCATACTATTTATTATGAAGACCTCTTTCAACTCTTTCAACGACGCTCGTTGGATGCGCAGGTTATGATGTTATGAACTCTGTAAGTACCATACCCTAACAACGTTATAATAAACTATGTGATATGCATTTGAATATATTCATGTTTATTTTGCAGGTATGTAGCAAAATTTTGCTTTCAAGAGAGAAAGAGCAATTTTGACTTCTTGTACCCCATCTATGTAAATGAGACAACATGTAAAGCCGGTCTCACAGATCCCTATGTATCAAAAAGTTTGAAGATTGAGTTTGAAAGAATGTTCTCAGTCCAGAAAACAAACGCACTGCTAACCTACAACCGCGAGTATTTTTTCTCGACCCTTACTTAAGTGTTTTTTCTTGACATGTCATTCAATAACATGGACTTTGTGATTACAGCAACCATTACGTCCTCGTAGATACCAGTCTTAAAGATTCAACTATCGAGGTGTGGGACTCAAGGAAGAAGCCACTTAAGCTTATCGACCCCCTAGTCACAGTGCTAAATAAGTAAGTGAACCCAACATCACAACACTTTCAATCACATATAATATTGTAATTAATGTCCTCAGCCTTCATACTTCATTTACATTGTCACATAGAATGAAGGCATTACCTGATTGAAAAAATGTGGAGCCTAAGATGCAAAAGAAATGGAGAGCCCCATTCAAAGTGCAGTATATGAAGAGGGTCAAGACCCTAGATCAACCAATGGGGAACAACGAATGCGGGTTCTATGTGATGTGGGCAATGCTTGTCTACTTTGGCGCAAAACTAGGAATAGGAAATGGCATGGTACGTAGACGTCTCATTTTAATTCTATTGTTTTGTCTTACGTATATGCATCTCAATATCATCTTGTATCAATTTACAGCGCCAAGATCAGAACCACAACAGGTTGCTAGATTTTGAGATAAAAGGATTGCAAGAGGAGATAGCAGCTCTTATTCTAGACGAGATAGTGTATAGAAAAGGATCTTTCGCCATTGTGAAGAGTGAGAACTTCAAGAAGAACTACGGAAAAGATCGCCTCGAAAGGTTATTGTAATGCGATATTTAATTTGATACTTTAAGTTTTGTTTGGATGTTTTGTAATAATTATTATAAATGTGTGATGGGTTTGTATTATCGCTGGTCCACAACCACCTTCAATTCACATCGATATCAAATGGTTCGATAGCAAACACCTCCATGACCTCCCACCCCACCACCCCTAAACCCCAAATGAAAATAAAACAATTAATAAAATACAATTTAAAAAATAATATCACTGCCGGTTCAAATAAAACCGGCAGTGATGTGCCTAACCGACAGTGATGGTGCAAGCATCATTGCCGGTTTGTAACACGAACCGGCAGTGATGATACGACCTCATCGAAGTGGTTGTGTCGGTTCAAAAACCGTCACTGAAGGGGGGTTTTGAACCGGCACTGATTTGATTTGGGTTTCGGCAGTAGTGCCCGCGCTTCTTTGGAGAAGGAGCTAGCCACCTAGCCGGTCGGCTACATACGCACGATCTATCCCCTTCGATCCTCTGCTTCGGCATGCCCCAATTTTTCAGAATTTAGCCCTTTTTTGAATTATTTTCACATTTGGACCCCTGGAGAAACTAATTGCAGATTTAGACCCTGGGGTCGGCGCCATACCCCACGACGTCGAGCTTTGCGATCAGAACCAATGTGGCAGCCGACGTGGCAGGAAGGTCGGCGCCGCGGAGCACGGCGCCGAGGTATGTAATACAGAAACGCATGTATAGTCCAGTTGGTCGAGGCTTGAGGTGTTGAGCCTTTGGTCGTGGGTTCAAACACGGATCTATACATTTTGCTATGTTTTT
This sequence comes from Microstegium vimineum, assembly GCA_022036555.1. NCBI lineage: Eukaryota > Viridiplantae > Streptophyta > Magnoliopsida > Poales > Poaceae > Microstegium > Microstegium vimineum. Next base: position 8,572,325 of record CM039119.1, read on the forward strand.
AAGCAATATTTTTTATAGAATACATTTTGTTTATAATTATGAATTAATTTTAATTATAAGTAAGTATAATATTTTTATATGATGTATTTATTTAATTATAATTCTGGAGTAACTATTTATTTATTTATTTATTTATTAGTTTATATATCTCGACTAAAATTTATTGATGGATAAAAAGTTATTTCAAAATCAAAGCATTAGAACAACCAAACTCATTGTTTCAAACATTAAATAAAAAATAAATTATAAAACGGAATGTTTCAAGAGCTTATAAAAATAAATTAAATAATTCTTATTTTGAAATTAAATAAAAACAAATTATAAAAAGTAGCAAAAATTGTGTTGATTCATTACTTTAAACACATGACCAAAGGCTAAAACACCACATGCCTGAACTACACATGTGGTTTTGAAGAAAACTAGAAACAAATATTACTTATTCTATTTACAAAGGCTAGATATATAAATAAAAAACATACCAAAATGTATAGATTTGTGTTTGAACCCACAACCAAAGACTCAAACCTCAAGCCTTGACCAACTAGACTACACATATGTTTCTATATTACATATCTCGGCGCCGTGATCTATGGCGCCGAGCTAGACCTTCCTGCCACATCGGCTGCCACGTTGGTTCTGGTCGTAAAGCTCGGCGCCGTGGGACATGGCGCCGAGCTGTGTTACCTCGGCGCCGTGGGGCATGGCGCCGACCACAGGGTCCAAATATGTAATTAGTTTCTCTAGGGGTCTAAATGTGAAAATAATTCAAAAAAAATGGCCAAATTCTGAAAAATTCGGTCGGCATGCATGCATGGCGCCCTGGCCGTCCACGTTGCCGGCCGGCGACGCGCGCGCGCGATCGCACACGGCACACCCACAGCCCTTGCTGCAGGCTTGCGTTGCCTGTCCCAGCAGCAGCTGAATTCACGGCCGTGAATCGCCCGCCGACGTGGCCCCCGCCGCCGCCACGACGGCCAACCTCGTCACGGGTGACGTTCCGCTAGCCGCCCTCCCCGCCTAGCTACCTCTATAAAGCACACCACAAGCGCACGACAGCAGCAGAAGCAAGCCGCAGCTACCTTAGATCCGTGTGCCACAGCTACAAGCCAGCAGCAGCTCAGCACTTCTCTTCTGCCAAGCAACGACGGTGATGGCCTCCGCCTCCGCGTCCGCGAGCTCCCTCGCCTTCCTCATCCCGGGCACGCGCGCCAGCGCCGCCGGCCGCTTCCCCACCGCCCAGCTCCCGGCGGGACCCGTGGCCGGGCGTGTCGTTGCCCCGCGCCGCCGCGCGCGCGCGCTGCTCGTCAGGGCCTCCAAGCAGTCGACCGAGGACGACGCCACTGCCGCTCCGAAGACGCCACCACCGGGGCTGTGGGACGCGCTGGCGTTCCGCGGGCCAGCACCGGAGCGGATCAACGGGCGGCTGGCCATGGTGGGGTTCGTGTCGGCGCTCGCCGTCGAGGCCACCCGCGGCGATGGCCTCCTCGCGCAGGCCGGCAACGGCGCCGGCCTCGCGTGGTTCGCGTACACCGCCGTCGCCCTCTCCGCTGCGTCGCTGGTGCCGCTGCTCCAGGGGGAGAGCGCTCAGAGCAGGAGCAGCGGGTTCATGACCGCCGACGCCGAGCTCTGGAACGGTCGCTTCGCTATGCTCGGACTCGTCGCGCTCGCCGTCACCGAGTACCTTACCGGCGCGCCCTTCGTCAACGTGTAAATTATACAACGGGCCGGGGGTGTTGCAGTAGTACTTTTATGTATGCATGCATGTCATTACAGTAGCATGGAAATTACTGTATTTTTTTTTTAGGATCCACTGAAAAAAAAAAGTACTGGTAAGAGAATAGTTACAGACTTGCAACACTCGTTTCAGAAATTGTGTTGTCTCCGTGCAAAACCCGCATGCCAAATTTCAGTTTCCTGTACTGTTATACTCCTAGTTCAAATGAATATTCTTCGCAACATAAAAGCTGACATAGCATGATACTTATTCTAAGGGCTTGTTTTGGATGAAATAGGGCTAGTCACTAGTTGAGACTAAAAATAGTGCAAATTAAATTAAACTTTACAACACTTACTACAAATAACTTTTTTGATTAAAATTATAAAAAAATATGATCCACAAATATGACTCCAAATAGGTATATTCTAAACTAAATTATACTCTCTCCGTTCAACATTATAATAAGTCATTCCAACTTTATTGAAGAATCAAACATTCCAAGTTTTGACCAAAATTAGAGAGAATTATAAGTATGACATCAAACACGTGTATTATGAAATACAATTAATGAAGAATTGATTGATATTTATTTAGTATCATAAATGTTATTATTTTATTATATAAATTTGGTTAAACTTGAGATGTTTTAACTCTTAAGAAAGTTATTAAAATAATTTATAATTTGAGACGGATGGAGTATTTCATAACAAATAGAATATTATTTATTTAATATATTATTTTTTTGTATTTTAATATAATTTTGATCAAGTTTTATTTTTTGAATTATCTCTATTTTAAATGATATATTTTTGGGACGAAAGGAGTATACATCAAGAGTATAGTATATCTCCCTACTTATATACAGTAATTGGAATAAAATGATAAAATAATATTATTTTAATTAAAAATAATTTATCAATACGAAGAATGGCTCACCATACCGTCCCCAAACACCCCCAAAGGAGAGACGAGGAAGGAGACAAGAAGCGTGACGACGCTTGAGTCCTGTGATTAACATGATGCAGAGTATCTGAGTATGGGCCATACACATGAGAGGCAGAGGAGAGAGGACAGCTGAACAACTTCATCTTGCGTAGTGCACCTTCAGATGGTTATGCTACGTCATTATCTAAAAGAATAATGATGTTAGCTCAAAATAGTGTTAACGAATCTGCTTAAAAAAGCGTAGAGCAACTCCAACGGTTTTGTAAATAAACTTTGCATTCTTGTTTTAAAAAAAAATTAAAAAATCATATTCAAGGATCTAGCAAATGAGCTTTGTATTTTTATTAACTTAGTAAACTTATTTAAAGAATTGGCATATACGTCTACTATCCTCGCGCTTGGCATTCCTGGGACGCGCTGTTTTCTCCCCGCTGCCCGCGTTTTTTGCGATCGCCGCCGCCGGTGTGTTCCTGAACGAGTGTTTGCTTATTGCTTGGTGCTTGTACGAGCTCCTGTACGAGTGTCAGGTGCTATGCAGACCTGCAGCTGCTGTGCTTCACGGCAGAAAAGACATTCATTTGCTGGTTCTCTGATACAAATAAATATATCCATGTGTGTTGGAAGGAAATCACTGCAAAGGACTGCACCGATTCGGGACTTGATCAACAGCCGGTAGTGATCCTCACTACGTTAAAATCGATTTTACATAGTGTTGCCAAAAATACTTTCGTGACGGACACCTTTCCTGTCCACCACGATAATTCCCTATACCAGCTTTGCTCAGTCGGTAGCCTAAGCGTCCGTTGTGGTTAATCATTTATCACAGCGGACGACATAATGTGACCGTAACGGTTAATGTGTTTACCGCAGCGGTCACATAGGCCTGGAAAGCACTGCCGCTGGGTCCGGTTCCTGGTGTCCGTGTGGTCCTGGCAGACCCCGCCCGGCCGGCCAGAAAGCGATGCTGCTCAAGATCACGCAGGAACACGAGCCGGTGGTGCACGCGCGCGTGAAGAAGCAACATGACCGAGTGAATAAAAAATTTTGCGGCAAAACACCTTGTCCACAATTTTAGCAATTACAAACTCAATTTTCCCAAACCGTTGAAGATTGATTCTTTTTAACTTTGGTATTAAATAAAAAATATAAAATCATTGGAGTTGCTCAGAGATGGAGTCTTCTACAAAGAGGTAAAGAAGGATAATAATTATTAACAACGCATGGCTAGTATTGAAATTTTCAAATGTTTCCGCCTCAAATAGGTCCAACAATATGCGAGAACTGGTCATAAATCAGTTGATAAGTTTGGTTTATAAATTTAAGTGAACAAGACCTTAGTTTTCTTGTGGTGGAACTTGCTCACGCATGTTTAAGTTCTTGACTTGACACTTTTTAGTAGTAGACGTCTACGTCGATAGCGAGGCGTCTATGGTAACTTCGTGAAATTTCAAAAAAAAAATTAACTTCGAAGATACTCATAGGGATATGGTTTACGTACGTATGTTCATAAAGGTAAGTGTATGTCTATGTTATTGACGTTATTGTTATACTGTGTAATTTTTTTAAAAAAATAGACCCAACAATATAATATCTGTGGGATAGAAAACATTGATAAAGTAGCATTCTGCAACTCAAATGCGCTTTGTGCTGCCATATTTATTTGACTCAATTTCTTAAATACGTTTTTTCTCCTATTTTGGAACTCCTTTTGTTACTTGTGGGGATGAAGATGATCGAACACGACTCTCCAATGACTTTATTATCTCCAAGTTTTGAACTCCTTTCGTTACGTGTGGGGAGATGAAGATGAACACGTACCACTCTCTAATGACTTTATTATAACTTTTGTCGTCTTCATGCCCGGCGTCACTCACTATAATGTACTCTATGAGATGTATATATAAATATAAGGCCTGTTTTTCTTCATACCTATATAGTTCCCATCTCTTATACTTACTAGTATACATATTAATCCAACACGGCTGTGGCAAAGAAAAGAATAATAAATGCAATAATTTGTTGGTAACCCAAAATGTTGTTCAAGGATTCACCACCTTTTAAAGAGAGGCGAGAAAAAGATGGGGCCACTACTACAAGAACGCATGGGTAATATCGATATTTCCAGAATTCTCTTCCCGATCTACCATATGTGTTTTGAATAGAAAAACATTGATAAACTACTCAACATATTCAGAAAAAAAAAGATAAATTACTCGATCAACAGAAGATATTTTTTGTTCCATTAAACTACTTTCATCTTATTTTAGTTTATTTTCTCTCTTATAATATTATTTAATCAGTCAAAATTAACCAACTTTTATACTAGACTAATAGAGCCGCCTCCGCGAACTAGCTAGCAGAAATCCGTCGGACGGTTGGAGGTCAGCTCTAGCAGATTCTAGAAAGTTAAATGTCACTCCTAATCGGGTTGTCATTCATTAAACCAGAATGAATGAACGTCATATGTGCGCCTTTGCTAAAATATCACATGATATATACTCTCTCTGGTACAGTACTAACTAACAGTACCTCTCTAGTATAGGCGTATAGTACTGTAGATAGGAGTATCTCCTGCTTGGCCACTACAGAGTAGTGGAGTATGTACTAGCTTGTTCCAAGAGCATCTGCATGCATGTCGTCACTTGCATCCTCGTAAGTCGTAACCCACTCGTACACGTCTCTGGCTCTCTGGATCTGCTGCATGCGTGGTTCTGGAATCTTGTGCCACTTTTCGGCGACGGGAGCGGGGAGCCGGCCGGCCACCTCGTCCTTGCCGAACTGCGCGGCTGCCTCGCCGTCCACGTCGATGGCGACGCCAGCCACCCAGTTCGCCCGTGATCCTGCCTCACTCCACGTCGCCTCGCCTGCATTCCCGCCGACGTGGCCCCCGCCGCGGCCGCCCACCACCTCGCCGTTACGGGCGGGGTGAGCCAAGCCACCAGCCCTAGCTAGGCCCTAGCTCTAGCTCCCCACGCCTATAAAGCCGCGCCACCCTCTGCCAAGTGCCAACCATCCACAGCACACACGCGGACAGCAAGAAAAGCGAAGCAAAGCAGCCTGCACTCTTGCGCCTGCCTGCCGCTACGAGCCAACGACTCGATCTCCACACCACCTCATACACACTCCAATGGCAGCAGCAACGGTGACAGCCGCCTCCGCCATGAGCACCCTCGCCTTCGCCACCGCGAGCGCGCGTCGTGCCGGCGCGGTCCCGGTGGCACGGCTCCCGGCGTCGGCGCTCGCGCTCGCGCCGCGCCGCCGCGCCATGGTCGTGAGAGCGAAGAGCGAGGACGTTGTTGAGCCGCCAACGACGGAGGAGACGACGACGCCGGCGCCGCCGCCCAAGGAGAAGGCGGCGAGCCCGGGGCTGTGGGACGCGCTGGCGTTCAGCGGCCCAGCTCCGGAGCGCATCAACGGCCGGCTCGCCATGGTGGGCTTCGTGTCGGCGCTCGCCGTCGAGGCGTCCCGCGGCGGGGGCCTCCTGTCGCAGGCCGGCAGCGGCTCCGGGCTCGCCTGGTTCGCGGCCACGGCCGCCGTGCTCTCCGTGGCGTCGCTGGTGCCGCTGCTCAGAGGGGATAGCGTCGAGGCCAGGAGCGGCGCCGTCATGAGCGCCGATGCCGAGCTCTGGAACGGCCGCTTCGCCATGCTCGGCCTCGTCGCGCTCGCCTTCACTGAGTTCCTCACCGGCGCGCCGTTCATCAACGCGTAATAGATGTGTGCATGCATAATAGCTGGGCGGCTGAGCCCAAGCCAGCAAACCAGTCGAGGTAGTAAATTCGTACTCGTAGGGATATTTTGTAACTGTGTAGTAGGAGTATGCAAGTAGTAGTACTACTGCCTACCGTCATTCCGTGTACGAGCCAACGTATACGTACAGTTGGACGACCTAGTTTTATGTACGTTTTGGATCAAAAATTCAGAATTAGCTACGAAACATATTTATCAGTCCATCTATTGCCAAAGAAATGCAATTCTAATATATATAGGATCGAGTCAAACTATTTATATTTAACCAAAAATTAAAAAATAATAATATTTATGTTGAGCTGGTTTTTGAAAAGTTAGAAAGTTTGCTTCTAAGAAAATAAACTAAAAGCTGATCAGTGACTTTTTTTTGTACTAATAAGAAGCTAAAATTTATGACAGCTAATGGTGGTTTTCGTTTCTGATAAAGGTTTCTGATGAAGTGATACTTCTGGTCGGTGGTGGTTGTTAAACCTCCGCACACACATGCACAACATTGCGTGCAGCGGCAGCAGCTTATTCGAACAACCCAATTGCAAAAAAAAAATAAAAAAGGATAGCTAGAAGCAAAATTTCATAAACATTAAAACTAAAAAAAATTCAAAAAGTTACAGCTCAAACAAACATGCTCTAAGAGTCGCTTCTCGCTTCCAAACTAAATTTTTTTCAAAAAGTTACAGCTCAAACAAACATGCTCTAAGAGTCGCTTCTCGCTTCCTATTAACGGCCAATTATAGGCCACGTAATTGCGCAGCTAGCTAGTACATTATGTAGCCTTGCTATATCCTCTTTATTTGTTTTTAATTAATCTCAATGTCGTGTTACAAAATCAGTGGTTCTATTAGCATTTCTTGTTTTCAAACATAGTTGTTCACTTTTTTTACGAGCGCACCTTATCTTTACCTTATTCCTTGGTTGCCTGCCCCTTTTGTCTGGTGCTACTCCGGTGTACACAGCCCACCGGAGAGCCCTGGTGCTCCAGCTTACATTGACTTACATGTACGTGCATCCTCTTTGTACTGAAACTCCATTGCTACCCTGAAAATATGCAATACACTTCAACACAATATTTTAGACCTGAGCCCGACCAAATTTCTATGCTCACTGTAGTGCCTTTTCCATTGCCCTCGTGAGTGGTTTCTTCGTGTCCTTTTGTCCAAACTTCTCTTCCTTAATGACTTGAGCCTCTTGTTTGTCTTCTAGGGTCTTCGGTGCTGTCTTTGATCTTCATATGAGGTGTTCTGGTGTTGATTACTTGATTTTCACCTTAGCCTTAGCCTAGCTCAAGTCCATCCTTTCATTCTATGGGCTAATGTAACTTGTATACTATCAAATGTTGTTTGTCCAAATGGTTATATTGGTAATCAACAAACCTTCTTTAGGGTCCATATTTCTCACGCTTTCAATTTCGCTAATGCTTGGTTTTCGTTGAGCGGTTGGTGGCCTTTGCTCTCAAAGTCTTTGTCGTCTTCTTCAAATGTGGCATCGGTGGGGTGCCCTTCGGGAAGGAGTCTCGTTGGGTCTGTTTCATCAACTTGCTCTTCTTTGGTGGCATATGAAATTTTGATCACCAACCACTGGTCGGTGCCAAATGTGAAATCATGGTTTTTCTATGGTAGTGTTTGCATTAAACAATAATAAGTCTATTTTATCCCAGGAAAGCACTATTTATATGCTAAAATAACACTTATTGGTGGGTCGAAATGCCTCTACTTGGAGATAGATTCCAAGCGTATTCCTAGCGTTTTAGAGCATTTTGATCCTTTCAATACAGGTCTAAGGAAGAATACAAATCTGACTTGACTTCTCAAATTAGCAGCCTTCGCATGACCCTCACCCCCTCTCGAAAATACATGCCTTATTCAATAGTTAACACAGTAGGGGTCGAACCCTTTCAAAAGGTAATAGATTCAAGGCGCATCTGGTTTAGGGTGCATCTAGTTTAGCATCCAAAGCCTCATCCTCTCCCTCCCCCTTCGGGCTCCCAAATATGATTTGGCTCAAAGTTGTTGGGTCACCGTTTGGAGACCTCAGATAGAGACTAGAGTTGCCTCTCCATGAGTTCCCTACAAGAGTTGACACTTCAGACCATACCACCCCCCTGCCCCAACACCCAAAGGGTGAGACGCATAAGGAGATCGACATGTGATTAACATAACATGATGCAGAGTATGGGCCCACACACATGATAGGACAGCTAAACACATCCCTTCATCTTGATCTTGTGTTGGCATTGTTGGGAGCAAATAAAACATGATTCTTGTTTGATTATATTGGGGTCATGCCAAAATGATTGTGTAAGATTAACGAGCATTAGTTTTTGTAAGATTAACTAGTTCACCTTCTAATAGTTCATGCTCCATCATTATCTAAAAGAATGATTGCTCATTCACTTCCTTCAGATTTTATTCTTGTTTATGGCCATATGAAAATAGTAGGAGTAGATCAAGAAGCATCACCACTAGGTATGTTCCTCTCCTCAATCGATTGATTCATCATCCCATCGATGGTTGTACGTTGCCGCCCATCCACATTCCAGCAGAAAAGGTTGTCTCCCTCAGATTCTGAAGCACATGTCCAACCCTATTGCTGATCGACCACCATGAATCCAGGACTGTCTAGGCTCTTGACTACTACTGTCCTCTCTAGAATCCATGACTTTACAAAGAGCCATTGCATATGGTGCTACTAGGCAAGTGTAACTTGTGTGGGTCAGATGCCAAAGAACGTCCCATTCTTGCAAATTTTGCAAACTGGGATATCATTTCTATCACTAGTTTAGATGGAACTACATATGATTCATGAATATCCTATATGGTCATTCTCTAGGAGTGTCATTTTTACTATAGTACTGATTAATCTTCTGTTGTAGGACTTCCTACTCTTTATTGTTTTGCACCACATAATTTTCGAGTGTGAGATGGAATTTAATGATCTTTTTACTGCAGAGGACCAATTTGGCAAAAACATCTTATCTTAGTAGTGATTAGCCAACCACATCTTCTACTTCTGCTCTAGTGGTCATAGCTCTGTTTCATATCTCATCTCATATCTAAATATCAATGATTTAATCTAGACAATACTTACGTTTTGAAATGAATGAATGCTCTACATGATGCATTAAATGAATAACTATATTTTTTGATAATTTGTTCAATTTGAGACTCATGTATTAGTGATATGTGCTACATATTAAATCTTGTGAACATCATGCATTAGTGGATTATCACGAAATTTTCTTGCTTTTTTCCATTACAACACATGTTCAAATTAGAATTATAGTGTCATTATTTTTCATGTTGCAACAGGAGCCAATAATCCATACCTTTACGTTGAACAAAATTCTGAATACCACATGATACAACCATAAACTACGCAAACCTATGAGCAACATCTATTTTCTTTGAAAACTAATTATGGTTATAGCAAACGATCTTCTTACAAGAAATAATCTGCACTATTGTTGCTACTTTGCACAAATTAGTTGAGATGGTTCCTTCTATCTAATTGTTGTTTGAATACAAGAACAATGTGGCGTCCTTGATGCAGCTAATGACAGACATAGACCAGGTAAGTATTATGGCATTTGTTCCTCTTTTTTTCCATCTTAATCATGTGAGTTCGGTCTTTGATTTTTGTCATGTTGTGCTGAAATCAATTCATATATCCATCTTTGATTTCCATGATGTTGTTCTGAAATCAAGTCATATATCACCATGTGTTGACAGTTTAATTTCTATTATACGGGCTATGATTTTTTTTGGTCATTTTTTTTATTTTTGTGATGTTGGGTTGAAAACAAGTCATATATCATCATGTGTTGAAAGTTTAATTTCTGTTATATAGGCTATGATTTCCGTTTAGGACATGATGCGGGAATGGTTGGTAACAGATGGACTGCTTACAAAAGGAGCTCAATAAATTTTCTTGAGAAAAACAAATATCCATTCTGAATGTGCTATATTAAAAGAAAAAAGTCATAATATAAATAATATCTTGTCTACAATCTCTATATCTATCTTTATCTCTATAACTAAAAATTACGGAGAGTAATCGTCCCTTAGGTGAAGCATTGCCTATACCTGAATAGATACTATAATGTGCAGTCGCACGAGGCAATTTTTTCGTATAGGTTAAACCGAAAATATAAAGATTGATTTAGATAATATGAAGGATGATTTGGATTTTAACATCCGTAGCAACACACAAGCATTTATATATATCTAAATATTGAAGTGTTTTTTACCACCTTAAAGAAAATCAGAACACCTTTTTGGGGAAATGTGATTGCACAAAATAGATACTCTAGAGAAAGATATCGCCTTTGATGTTTTTTATTTAGTCATATTATTTATTTTGTACTCATCTGCATTTGGAACAATACTTTCTGATCGTCTTATCGTTCCTAATAGGATTGGTGCCGAGAAGATCCACAAATGCGCTACTTGATTGGAACTAGAAGGGAGTAAAGAGGGAGTAAGATGCACACAACAGGAAAGGGATGCAACTAGGCTGCACACATAGATGACAGCTAGAGTGGGAATGAGGATTATTAAAGACTCAGGAGAGAAAGAGTGGGGGTGAGGTATATAAGAGAAATTCTAATAGGTCTGGCCCAAATAAATATAGCGTAGTAAATTGAAGTAGCCCATCTACCTATTTAGTGTTGGTCGACACAGAGACCTAATTGGACAATTAATCGTGAGTAATTGATGATTAATCAGACGATAAGGTTTTTGATCGGTCTAGTCGAATCGGAGGGCCTAATCAAGTGCTAAGTGTCAATAAGGACGAGTAATCGTGATTCATCGAACTATCAGAAAACATTGAATTGGATTTTTAGTGACAATGATGAAGGATCTTTTGAAGATGAAACACAAGTCTATTACATACTTCACTATCAAAAACTTCCTCGGATGAAGATGTATAAAAAAACAACAACAATGGTGAAAAGAGCACAAAATGGATATTATTAGGTAAGTTTTTTACCTCCTTCCTAGTATTTCCTCAGACGAACTTTGAGATGATTGTTGGAATGTACAACCTTTGAAACTTGCTTTCCCAGAGTTGTTCTCTTTTGCCAAGAAAGCTACCTTCACATCATAAGTCAATACTCCCCATCATACCGTTTCACGGACACTATCTCATAATCAATACTCCCTCCACCCTGAGTTATAAGTCATTCTAAGAATTTTGGAGAGTCAAAAATTTTCAAATTTAATGAAGTTTATATAATAGGATAATAATATTTATGATACTAACTAAGTATTATTAGATTCTTCATTAATTATATTTTCATAATATATTCATAATTTTCTGTGTTTTTTCTATAATTTTTTTGTTAAACTTGAAATAGTTTGACTCTCCAAGATATTTGGAATGACTTATAATTTAGAATGGATGAACAAGTGATGTCTCAACTGACCATCACATATTCTCATTCAGCACCTGAATCTTCATGGCCATCAGCTGTGTCACTACAAAACCCCACCAAACCATCACAAGAGTCAGTTTAGCTGACGGATCAAAAAGGCATAAGCTGAAAAAATGAAGTCTATGACACATAACTGCTGCACATTCAATCAGATTGATCCAACTCTAGCTGCAGTGACGATCAAGTTGAAGTCTTAATTTGCCATGCTTTTGCATCTACCAAAAGAAGAGGTACTTTCCAGGAATTAGTAATTGGCAGCTGGTCAGAGTCTTCAGATTAGTCTGTGCTCCTATTTTTATTTTGTTTTGTTTTGTTTTGCTGTGTCATGAATTCAAGAGTTTTTATAATCAGAACTCAACAATGTTTAAGGTTAGGTTTGAACTCTCAACACGGTGAGGTTTGTTTTCAAGAGATGTACCATGAGATCGAAGGATTTTTTTGTCAACACATTATTGTGTGCTACTACGAGTATCGCCTTAGAGCAACTCCAACAGTTTTGCAAATGAGCTTGACATTCTTGTTTTTACCAAAAAGTCTAAAAATATCCTATCCAATAGTTTGGCAAATGTGTTTGGTATTTTTGTTAACTCGGAAAATATCAGGTGAAATTTGACATTTATATGCCAAACTGCGGTTCACTTGCCAATTGCCCAACGCGCTACTCCCGCGAGATATTTTCCTCTCGCGCATACTATTTTTAGTTTTGTCAAGTGAATAATGGAAAACTATTGGAGATTGACTCTTTTTACCATTGTCATATTCACTTGGGACTTGGCAAATTCCTAATTTTGCCAAACAAAAAATGCAAAATTGTTGGAGTTGCTCTAGTCCCAATGAGCCGTCCAGGCACGGCGAGGCACGACTGCGTTGTCGTGTCGTGTTGCCGTGCCTAGGTCGCAGCACAGGTGAAAGGTCCTGATCCAAAATACTGCTCAGGATGAGCATGGTTGCACAAAGCAGAGGAAGGTTGCAAGCGGGCACTGTCAGTCTGTCACTAGTTTGAATGAATCGCTTCTCCAGCCGTGATTCAATTCAAATTTGTCTAAAATCTGAATTTCCTAGCAACGGAATAGAAGGATTAGGGGAAAATAGCCAGGATTGATTTCAATATTTTTTTTTGGATCTGGGCTCACTATTTTTTTTTTTTTTTTGGATCTGGGTCACTGCTCAGCGACAGCAGTAATAGCAGACCAGCAAGCAGAACACGATGTGCATTCGCAAATGCAATCTCACTGTCTCTGCATCTCTGGCCCCACTAGGTAGACAGAGCCGCACACAAGCACGACCTGGATGGTTGAACCGGACCATGTAGTCGCATCCATCCGTCTCATCTCACTCGCCGGCCGCCGGGTTCCGCTTCGACGAATCACCATGGCGGCGGCGGCGGCGGCGCGGGCTCCCCAGGCCCTGATGGACGAGATCGTCGAGGAGATCATCCTCCGCCTGCCTCCCGCCGAGCCCGCGAGCCTCGTCCGCGCCGCACTCGTCTGCAAGCCCTGGTGCGGCCTCATCTCCTCCCCACGCTTCCGCCGTCGATTCCGCGCGTTCCACCGCGCGGCCCCCACGCTCGGCCTCCTCTGCAACATCAGGGAAGGAGACGCCCGCTGCGTGATCCGCTTCGTCCCTACCTCCACCTCCGTCCGCCCGCCACGGCCGCGTCGTCCTCTCCAGCACCGTGGATGCGGAGCGCGCGTTTGAGGATCCTGTCGTCCTCCTCCTTGTTTGGAACCCCATGACCAACGAGCGGTGGCAACTGCCCCCTGGGCCGTCGCTCATGTACCGCTGGAGTGTTGCTGTGCTCTGCGCGGCCATTGGCGCTTGCGACCACGTCGACTGCCACCGCGGGGCCTTCCTCGTCGTTGTATTGACCACCATCGCCTCACTCAAACGGAAGGTGGCCTTGTGGGTCTACTCATCGGAGGCTGGCACCTGGAGAAAGCAGTCCTATGCTGTTGCTGCAAACTTCGAGTTCAGTGCTGATTTGGGGCCAACTGCCCTTGTGGGGAACACAGTCTACTTCCCGGTTAATGACTTGAAAACCATTTGCAGTTATGATTTGGAATCGCGGAAAGCTTCTGTCATCCAAGCACCTCCTATGTCCGGTGATTGTGCTACTGTGACCATGAGTAGTCTCGTCGAGGTTGCTGACGGTGGGCTAGGAGTCGCAAGGTTGGATGGTGACGCCAGACTCTCCATCTGGTCAGTGGAGGCAAATCCCAATGGAGAGAAGGGATGGACACAGACCAGAGTCATTGAGCTTGTGAAGCTGCTTTCTGTCGATGCCCGCTCGATCTGTTCTGATGTTGTTGGCTTTTCCTATGATGCTGGAATCCTTTTCATGGGGACGGATGATGGGTTATTCACTATTGATTTGAAGTCTGGCCTTAAAAAGAAGGTATGTGAGGAGGTGCGCAATAATGGTCGCCTTGATGTTTTCCCCTATACGACATTCTACGCTCCAGGTACATCTTTGATTGCTTTATGATTTTGCCAATTTTTTGAACCTGTAATGCTTCTTTTAATATGAAAATATGGGCAGTATATTATATTTGAATCAAGATTTGTGGGTTTATAAAAGTATGATATTTATAAAATTGTGCTGTATTTGCATGCCTATGCATTTTTGGGGGGATATTAACCATTTTTTTTTCACTGCCTACAAATGCCTAGGAACTTATCAATTTATATGAGATTTTGGTAGTCTTAGAAACCAGTGATGTCATTACCATACACTGCAGATGTCTGCCTCATGCCTATGTATAATGTTGCACATTGCATCACTCTGATTCAGTCTGCTTAACTTGATAAAGTAAAAGATATGGATGATGCTACATGTGTTAAAGAAGCAATTATGTTTCAGGCGTTTTAGTCCTTCTCTTAATAGTTTTGTTCAAGTGTGGCTGCTAACTTGTGGACATGTGGATAATAATAAATAAGTTAATGTTGTTTGCTTTGCCATTAGCAACAACTTTGGGTACCTTGGTTTTGTGAAGAATATTCATCGAGTCCAAATCGATTCTCAACTGCTTAGTGATATTTTCAGGGTTTTTGTATCTTTGCAGTATTGAGAGCTGTCTGTACAGAGGAATCTTTTTGGACTATATCACTCTAGCTAAACCTTGGTGAGATGAGGTGTTAGAAGAAAATGCTTAGAAGTGTGTTTATTCTAGCATGGTCTAGCACCTTGTTCTAGCATCAAACAACTATTTTTCAACAGTGGCAATCGTATTTAGTGCATGGTCAGTAAACTTTGGATGAAAAGTCAATATTGTTATGGAAAGTGGGTACACAACTTAGTGTTTGAAAGAAGAGTTATGCATTGGAGAATTTTAACCATTTCACAAATAAGTGGCGTGTCATATCTTAGCACTATTCTTGTTATATTATACACCGTGGATGCTTGTAAAGTCTTAATGACCATGTCTACCTTTTACCCAGTAACTACCCAGCAGGAGAGAGATTTTATTTTCTATTTTATTAAAGCCGTAACCAACATGTGCTTCTACATTTCACATGTTAACATCCATGATCTATGTCACTTAATAAATATAGATAATTGTATTTGTGCTGAACAGAAAAGTGTTTCTTTTTGGAGTTATATGTCCAAATTACTTTAATGATCATGTATGACTGTTACCTTAAACTAGAGTTATAACCAAGTAATTAATTTATTTTGTATCTAGTGAGAAGCAATATTAATGGAGGGGAAATTGGTTCTTAACAAGCTAATGCTGTTTTTTCTGAATCTGCCCATTTCTGCAGCATTGAGAGCACCAGCAGCCTCTACAGGTGAGGGGCCAAGTACTTCAAGTGCATCAAAGGCTTAACGTGATGATCTGTGGACTTAATGGTCGAGCAGAAGCTGGGTGGTTGTTATGCTAATTAGTGTAAGCTTTACGATGCAACAGTGATTTAACACTAGCTAAGTTAGTTTATAGTCTTTATTTGCCTCTTAAGGGCTATTTGTTCCTTTTTTTTAAGGGGTCGTATCTCCTATAGAATTGTTAGCCTAGCCATCGGCCTAAGCTGGCTCCACCTGCCCGTCGTAAACCTACTATGTGTGCATTTCCTGAACTTTAGCTTGCTCCAAATCCTGGAATGAATATAGTTCTTTCTGTTGAAAATATCTCGTTAGTGGGAATTTTCAATTAAACTCTGCAAGGCTGATGTACGGAGACTGAATACTGACTCCTGACAGTAGAAAGCACTGAGAAACGTTGAAATGGGTAGCTGCATATATATGCAGGCACAAATAGGATAGTATGATTAGAGATATGAAAAAGGCAAGGAGAAACATCTTTACTCAATGCACGTGTCTCTTCTGAATTGATTCATGTTTCTGTAGTAGTAGTATATGCCATGGCTAACACACACTCATCAGCGGAAGTGTGAGAACATGCAATTCAGTATTGTTGGATGATCCCACTCTGTCGATATCTACACACAGTATCTTCTGAGTTTTGACAAGAACGACATTAATTCTGAATGAAATTTTGAACCATGTGTTTATGAATGTGGAATGGAAGGAAATCTCTGATGAGTTTGTGACGCTGTTGACTCCACCACTCCCTCCAGCAATGCATGGCATTTTGATGACTGCAAATCACTTGCTGCAATTTGTAAACTCGAAACCTGAGAAACTGATATTTAAAATCGTACATGGCATTGACATAAGACGCAGTTGTCTTGATTCGTGAAAGGCAGCTTTGTGGATGGGCATTCGTTAAGACAATTTTAAATAAATTTAATTATAGGATGTACTGTATGTAAAGATGCTCGAATTCTCTAAAACTCCATTAAAAACTCTGAAATTATATCAATTTATGCGAAACATGGAGATGGATGTGAAAGAAAGCTGTTCTGTCGCTGATTCTGCACACCTGTCTTGTGGTTAGGACCGTATAATACAACTGTTTTTAGTGTGTAACTAGTCTGAAATACTCTGATGTCTCAAATATTAGTATTTAAAACTAATTGGGTTTAATATACCATGGCCCTTCACCTGTTTAATATGCAATATCAAATGACCATGGCCCTTTCACCTGTTTAATATGCAATATCAAACGACCATAACCCTCCACCTGTTTAATATACTATATCTTTTCATTATTAGTATTTAAAACTATTGGGTTTGAATCAATGTCTAGCCAAACTAGATATATAGACATATATGCAGCGTGCTGTAGCATTGTTTTGTTTTAAAGTAAACAATTTATTCATCTTGTTTGTTTGTATTATGGACGCAGCTATATTTCAGTGGGCCATAATATTGATGGATCGCACTGGTATACCATTTATATACTATAGTATACGTGCAAATTATTATATTTATGTTGCAACAATGCTACTGTTCTTTGCCCTCCCGCGGTGCTTCCTCCTTCCGGCATCTTCTCCCTCTCCGACAGCCTCGGCCATGCATGCTGCCATATTATTATTTTTTTTGTTGTACATGGATATTTTTTGGTCAGATTTATATTATAGCTAGCAAAAAATTTGAACTAAAGCATATCATATTATATGTTTACTGTATAGATCACCCAAATGAAGTTTAACAAAAACTAGATTTTCTAGTTTATGATTTTTCTACGATTTACTGTGTTTTTCAAAGATTTTGTCGAAATAAATATATAAAAAGAAAAAAAACAGTGCCTTTGGTGCAAAACTATTGTGCAAAACCAGTCAGGGATATGAAACGTACAATTTTCAAAGTTAGAAGAGGAAAATTTTTTGGTTTTCAGCATGCTCAGTTGTTCTATTCAGCTGACATTAACTCGTACAACCAGCTATGAAATAATATTTTTGTTCACAACAAACCAACCGTATAAATCAGCACAAGCCAAAATAATATCAACCGATCACGGAGTTATAATTTGAGAAGATAAAATAGACACGTGTAAAGTTGATGGAACAAAATTATACTTTTTTTCTTTTGGAATTTTTAGAAAAAAATTTTGGGCCCACGCCCTTCCCCGAAACGGGCGCGGTGTCATCCTCATCCCCTCGCTCTCCGGAAAAAAGTTAGGTGAAGACCATCCCTACGGAAATATGGTAGGAATTGTTTGGTTTACATGTGGAGTCACGTGTTATTATAACAACACACATGTCCACCATGTTTGTAATATGATCCACTCGTCAGCTACACATCCCCACCGTGTTGTGGTGAGGACCATCCCTACTGATGAGGACATCAACACCACACCAACACCATCTCCAGCACCACTTGGTCCTATTACTCATGCTCGTGCCCGTGAACTCAATCATCAAGTAAGTTTATTATCAAACTCTTGTCCATTATATTTAGACAATGGAGACACGTGCACTCTTGTTTTGCTCAGGAACAATGGAGAGGATCAGCGGGACACGGGATGGGCGCTAGCTGGATTTGGACTGCAGGACAGCACCAACTTGTGATGGATGCCACGACTTCATACGGACTCCGATTGGGACATTCTCGCACTTTTTGGAAAGCTTATCAAGTCTACTTTCCAACGGATCCAGAAGCATGGCTATACCTTATCAGATGCGTCCAGACTCATCGTTTTTGTACCGAGACCTTTTCTGTCCACCGGTGCTGCGTCACCTTATTTTGGGCCTGTGGCCCATGTATCAAGTTGGGTCCATTAGGGACGCGTCCTAGGGTTGGAGAACGACCCCAACACCCTTGTGGTCATCCTCCCAACTCCTTATAAGTCTTTAGAGCTGCCACAAACAGTTTAGGTTTTGTTTCGTCGAGTTAGCTATTGCTACCGCCTTTCAGCGCGCGTGTTGGATCAACCGTCCGTCTGATTGTCATCAGAACCTCACCATATTGTGTTCTCACATTGAAACATTCATATTCATCTTGCAATTGAGTGCTTGTTCATCTCGTTCTTGCTGGTTCTTCGATTGCTTGCAGGACGGGAGCCCTAGTGGCTGGTTGTCGCGCCGCAAGATCACGGCAGCCATCGGAGGTGGTGTATCGGTTGCTAAGGCGCAGCGTCCTTGGACGGTTGTAGTCGAGCCGTGAACGTCATCTCCATCCACAAATCGAGTTATCCACCAACTCTCATCGAAAGATCGAACTTCGAACCCCACGGGTCGTCATCAGTTGGTAATCAGAGCAAGGTTTATCGGTGAGAGACTTCCAATTCTTCACAAAATTTTTTTTTTCCTATAGTCCAGAAAAGCCAAAAAAAATAGTAGATTAGTTTTCCGTAATCCCATAAACCCGTTGAGCCTTTGCTAGTACTACTTAGTTAGGGCTTGTTGAGTCGTCGGTTGCATCGGTTGTGTCGAGTTGCTGGTTTTAGTTATAGTCCTTTAGAGTTTCGAGTTCTTGTCACGTTCTAGTCCGAGTCTAAGTAGTTTTCGTTGCTGTCAAGTTCGAGTCCGAGTACTACCCTGGTATTCGCGGCTGTCCAGTTCGAGTTTGAGTTGTGTTCTGGAATCGCGTCCGAGTACTACCCTGGTATTCGCGGCTGTCCAGTTCGAGTTTGAGTTGTGTTCTGGAATCGCGTCCGAGTACTACCCTGGTATTCGCTGCTGTCAAGTTCGAGACGGAGTTGATTTCGGGAATCGAGTCCGAGTACTACCCTGGTATTCGCTGCTATAAATTGCCTCCGTCCGAGTTGTTGTCCATAATTCAGTTCACGAACTACAAGTCGGGACTACAAGTTTCATACCATATTACAGCGAAGCTTACTTTAGAGAGAGAGAGAGAGAGTGTGTGGTGATTTGCTCTTTTGACATCTCTTTGTTCATATAATCAGTTTTGAGGATCCCTGAAAAAAAAAAGCAAAAAAAAAGCAAAAAAAAGCAAAAAAAAAAAAAAAGCAAAAAACAAAAAAAAACAGAAAAAAAGGGGGCTGATCTTTGTGTTTTTCCCTCCTTTGGATAGGTGGTGTTTGTGAGTTCCTTTGTGTCCAGGCTCGCGTCTCTAGCACGGTCTAGGCTAGGACCAGCACAGTACCACCTTTGAACGATTATTCAACTTGCTTTTTGTGACTAACGTGGTGCTAGTATCTATCCTTGTCCACAACATTGGCCACCTACAGCTCCACATATTCGACTACAACTTGACAGGTGTTGTGCTACGGTACCGATACATTCACTTCCAAGGTTGCAGGCTTGCTGTTGTTGACCCCTCTTGTTTGAGCAAGGTAAGAACTGGTAAGAGCTTGAGAAACAGGTTGAGAGCGAGTGCCTTGCTGTAGCCACATCCTAATAGTTGTAGGGCTTTTATTTCTTCACCTGTTTTCTTGTTGTTCTTGTCTTCTAAACCATGTCAGGAACAGAGGATAATAACAACATGCCGCAATCTCCACGCACCAAGGGCATCATTCAACATTTTACAAGGCAAGTGCAGCTGCATACAGAAGGCCTCGATGGAGATTTACAGGTGACCAATGACAAGATTGGGCAACTAGAGGCCGCCCAACTTGCCACCACCACCAAGCTTACAGGAGTCGAAGCATCGGTTGCTCGTATGGACAAAAGCCTTGCCGCTCTTCTCCGTCGTTTTGATGACTTCCACACAAACGGCAAGGGTCAACATCAACATAATGACGCCCACAAGGATGAGGAACGAGTCGAAGATAATGACGAGGATGCTTACTCTGGTGATACGGACCTTGATAACAATGACCTTAGTGATCGACATCGCCTACGCTTCAATCGGAGAGGTATGGGTCACCGTCGACGTGAGGTACATAATAACAATGATGCTTTCAGTAAGATTAAATTTAAAATACCTCCTTTTGATGGTAAGTATGATCCTGATGCATACATTTCATGGGAAATTGCTGTTGACCAAAAGTTTGCATGCCACGAATTTCCTGAGAATACACGTGTTAGGGCTGCTACTAGTGAGTTTACTGACTTTGCTACTGTATGGTGGATAGAGTATAATAAGAAAAATCCTAATAACATACCACGTACTTGGGATGCTTTAAAAAAAATCATGAGGGCTAGATTTGTTCCTTCTTACTATGCACGGGATTTGCTACATAAACTGCAACAACTAAGACAAGGTGCTAAAAGTGTAGAAGAGTATTATCAAGAATTACAAATGGGTATGTTGCGTTGTAATTTAGAGGAGGATGAGGAACCTGCTATGGCAAGATTTTTGGGTGGGTTAAATCGTGAAATTCAGGACATCCTTTCATATAAAGAGTACACTAATGTAACCCGTTTGTTTCATCTTGCTTGTAAAGCTGAAAGGGAAGTGCAGGGGCGACGTGCTAGTGTTCGGAATAACTTTTCTGCAGGGAAGACAAATTCATGGCAGTCCCACACACGTGCTACTATGCCACCCTCAAGTGACAAGCCTAGTGCTACTCCCACAAATTCAGTAGTCAAGACAGCCCAGAAGCCTAGTGCCAGTGCTTCGTCCGTAGCATCGACAGGTAGAACGAGAGACATTCAGTGTCATCGATGCAAGGGATATGGACATATGATGCGCGAGTGTTCAAGCAAGCGTGTTATGATAGTCAAAGATGATGGTGAGTATTCGTCTGCTAGTGATTTTGATGATGATACACTTGCATTGCTTGCGGCTGACCATGCAGGTAATGAAGAATATGTGGAAGAACATATTAATGCAGGTGCAGCCGACCACTATGAGAGCCTCATTGTACAACGTGTGCTTAGTGCACAAATGGAGAAGGCAGAGCAAAATCAGCGACACACGTTGTTCCAAACAAAGTGTGTCATCAAGGAGCGTTCATGTCGCATGATCATTGATGGAGGTAGCTGCAACAACTTGGCCAGCAGCGACATGGTGGAGAAGCTTGCGCTTACAACCAAACCACACCCACATCCATATTACATTCAATGGTTAAACAACAGTGGTAAGGCAAAGGTAACTAGACTTGTGCGCATCAATTTTTCCATTGGATCCTATAATGATGTGATTGAATGTGATGTTGTGCCTATGCAAGCTTGTAATATTCTGCTAGGTAGACCATGGCAATTTGATAGGGATTCTATGCATCATGGTAGAGCAAATCAGTATTCTTTTCTATACCATGATAGAAAAATTGTGTTGCATCCTATGTCTCCTGAAGCCATTATGCATGATGATGTTGCTAAAGCTGCAAAGGCTACAAGTGAGAACAATAAAAATGCCAAATCTGTTGTTGATAAGCAAACTGAGATTAAATTGAATGGGAATTGTTTGCTTGCTACTAAATCTGATGTTAATGAGTTGAATGCATCCACTTCTGTTGCTTATGCTTTAGTATGCAAAGATGCATTGATTTCCATTGACGATATGCAACATTCCTTGCCTCCTGTTGTGGCTAACGTTTTGCAGGAGTATTCCGATGTTTTTCCAAGTGAGATACCAGCGGGGCTGCCACCAATACGAGGGATTGAGCACCAAATTGATCTCATTCCTGGTGCATCTTTGCCAAACCGTGCGCCATACAGGACAAATCCAGAAGAAACGAAGGAAATTCAGCGACAAGTGCAAGAACTCCTCGACAAAGGTTATGTGCGTGAGTCCCTTAGTCCTTGTGTTGTTCCTGTTATTTTAGTGCCTAAGAAAGATGGTACATGGCGCATGTGTGTTGATTGTAGAGCTATTAATAATATCACCATTCGATATCGACACCCTATTCCACGTTTGGATGATATGCTTGATGAACTGAGTGGTGCTGTTTTGTTTTCCAAAGTTGATTTGCGTAGTGGGTACCACCAGATTCGTATGAAATTGGGAGATGAATGGAAAACTGCTTTCAAAACTAAATTTGGCTTGTATGAGTGGTTAGTCATGCCTTTTGGGTTAACTAATGCACCAAGTACTTTCATGAGATTAATGAACGAGGTTCTGCGTGCTTTCATTGGAAAATTTGTTGTAGTCTACTTTGATGATATATTGATTTACAGCAAATCTATGGATGAACATCTTGATCACTTACGTGCTGTTTTTAATGCTTTACGAGATGCACGTTTATTTGGTAATCTTGAGAAGTGCACCTTTTGCACCGATCGAGTGTCTTTTCTTGGCTATGTTGTGACTCCACAGGGAATTGAGGTTGATCAAGCCAAGGTAGAAGCTATACAGGGATGGCCTGTACCAAAGACTATCACACAGGTGCGGAGTTTCCTAGGACTTGCTGGTTTCTATCGCCGTTTTGTGAAGGACTTTAGCACCATTGCTGCACCTTTGAATGAGCTTACAAAGAAGGGAGTGCCTTTTAAGTGGGACAAAGTACAAGACAACTCCTTCAACATGCTGAAAGATAAGTTGACACATGCACCTCTCCTCCAACTTCCTGATTTTAATAAGATGTTTGAGCTTGAATGTGATGCTAGTGGAATTGGACTGGGTGGTGTTTTGTTACAAGAAGGCAAACCTGTTGCGTATTTTAGTGAAAAATTGAGCGGGCCTGTTCTAAATTATTCTACTTATGATAAGGAATTGTATGCTTTTGTTCGCACATTAGAAACATGGCAGCATTACTTGTGGCCCAAAGAATTTGTTATTCATTCTGATCATGAATCTTTGAAGCATATTCGTAGTCAAGGGAAATTGAACCGTAGACATGCTAAGTGGGTTGAATTTATTGAATCTTTTCCTTATGTTATTAAGCACAAGAAAGGGAAAGAGAATATTATTGCTGATGCTTTGTCTAGGAGATATGCCTTGCTGAATCAACTTGATTACAAAATCTTTGGATTAGAAACAATTAAGGACCAATACGTTAATGATGCTGATTTTAAAGATGTGTTGCTGCATTGTAAAGATGGGAAAGGTTGGAACAAATTCATCGTTAGTGGTGGGTTTGTGTTTAGAGCTAACAAGCTATGCATTCCAGCTAGCTCTGTTCGTTTGTTGTTGCTGCAGGAAGCGCATGGAGGTGGCTTGATGGGGCATTTTGGAGCTAAGAAAACGGAGGACATACTTGCTGGTCATTTCTTTTGGCCAAAGATGAGAAGAGATGTGGAGAGGTTTGTTGCTCGCTGCACGACTTGTCAAAAGGCGAAGTCGCGATTAAATCCACACGGTTTGTATATGCCTCTACCTGTTCCTAATGCTCCTTGGGAAGATATTTCTATGGATTTTGTTTTAGGATTGCCAAGGACTAGGAAGGGTCGTGATAGTGTTTTTGTGGTTGTGGATAGATTTTCTAAGATGGCACACTTTATACCTTGTCATAAAACTGATGATGCTACACATATTGCTGATTTGTTCTTTCGAGAAGTTGTTCGTTTGCATGGTGTGCCAAATACAATTGTTTCTGATCGAGATGCTAAATTTCTTAGCCATTTTTGGAGAACTCTATGGGGTAAATTGGGGACTAAGCTTTTATTTTCTACCACATGTCATCCCCAAACTGATGGTCAAACTGAAGTTGTGAATAGAACTTTGTCTACTATGTTAAGGGCTGTTTTAAAGAAGAATATTAAGATGTGGGAAGATTGTTTGCCTCATATTGAGTTTGCTTATAATCGTTCATTGCATTCTACTACCAAGATGTGCCCATTTGAGGTTGTTTATGGCTTGTTACCACATGCTCCTATTGATTTAATGCCTCTACCAACTTCTGAACATTTGAATTTTGATGCTAAGCAACGTGCTGAGTTGATGTTAAAATTGCATGAAACAACTAAAGAAAACATAGAGCGCATGAATGCGAAGTATAAGCTTGCTGGTGATAAAGGTAGAAAGCAATTGATTTTTGAACCTGGTGATTTGGTTTGGTTGCATTTGAGAAAGGATAGGTTTCCTGAATTGAGAAAATCTAAATTGCTGCCTAGAGCTGATGGACCATTTAAAGTGCTAAAACGTATTAATGAGAATGCATATAAGCTTGATCTTCCTGTAGCTTTTGGGATTAGTCCCACATTTAACATTGCAGATTTGAAGCCATATTTGGGAGAGGAAGATGAGCTTGAGTCGAGGACGACTCAAATGCAAGAAGGGGAGGATGATGAGGACATCAACACCACACCAACACCATCTCCAGCACCACTTGGTCCTATTACTCATGCTCGTGCCCGTGAACTCAATCATCAAGTAAGTTTATTATCAAACTCTTGTCCATTATATTTAGACAATGGAGACACGTGCACTCTTGTTTTGCTCAGGAACAATGGAGAGGATCAGCGGGACACGGGATGGGCGCTAGCTGGATTTGGACTGCAGGACAGCACCAACTTGTGATGGATGCCACGACTTCATACGGACTCCGATTGGGACATTCTCGCACTTTTTGGAAAGCTTATCAAGTCTACTTTCCAACGGATCCAGAAGCATGGCTATACCTTATCAGATGCGTCCAGACTCATCGTTTTTGTACCGAGACCTTTTCTGTCCACCGGTGCTGCGTCACCTTATTTTGGGCCTGTGGCCCATGTATCAAGTTGGGTCCATTAGGGACGCGTCCTAGGGTTGGAGAACGACCCCAACACCCTTGTGGTCGTCCTCCCAACTCCTTATAAGTCTTTAGAGCTGCCACAAACAGTTTAGGTTTTGTTTCGTCGAGTTAGCTATTGCTACCGCCTTTCAGCGCGCGTGTTGGATCAACCGTCCGTCTGATTGTCATCAGAACCTCACCATATTGTGTTCTCACATTGAAACCTTCATATTCATCTTGCAATTGAGTGCTTGTTCATCTCGTTCTTGCTGGTTCTTCGATTGCTTGCAGGACGGGAGCCCTAGTGGCTGGTTGTCGCGCCGCAAGATCACGGCAGCCATCGGAGGTGGTGTATCGGTTGCTAAGGCGCAGCGTCCTTGGACGGTTGTAGTCGAGCCGTGAACGTCATCTCCATCCACAAATCGAGTTATCCACCAACTCTCATCGAAAGATCGAACTTCGAACCCCACGGGTCGTCATCACCTACCCAATCTAAAAAATAATAGATTTGATTGATTGTATTGTGTTTTTTTTTCGCGTGGCCCTTGGGCACATATTTATACTCCCGTATGTGGAGTTGTACACGGATACGACTCATATCTTCCTAAACAAAAATAACTGACTCGCGCAAGAGTCAGACCCAAATAATAATAATTTTTCTTAAACAAACACTTCTATTTTAAAGGAAATAAATGACTCGTGCAAGAGTTGAACTCAAACAATAAAAATAATACCAGCATAAAAACACCAGTTTCCATATTCAGTCCTTCCACGATGAACCCTTTCCTCGGCAAACTTCCGGGCTGCAACCTTCTTCCATCGTCATCGGCAATCTTCCGCTGGCGTTAGCTGCCATATCACCTTGCGCCCATCGGCAATATCTCCTTATCGGTAATATCCTCCAATCGACAACTCTTTACTTCTCATTGGCAACTGGCTTTTATCAATCAACTCTTATCGGCAACAAACCCGTTTTATCGCCCAGCTTCCATCGGCAACAACCCTTACCCTTATTGGCAGTATTTATCCTCATCGGCAATCTTAACCGATGACCTTCCAATGCCGATAGAAAATAACTACTGATCAATGCGAATCTTAACTCATTTGACACATGCCGAAAAACGATGTCAACAATATAAAAGTGGTTAGAATGATTTAGAAATTGTATATGATTTCTAATGTAAAATCATCTTTATTTTAGGAGTGAATGGTTAGAAACTCTTGGATATGGTCTTCTTTATTCATTCCAGTACTTTTTTAGGATTTGCAACTCTATATTTTTAAGAAGAAAATATTAGGTACTCTTGGAGATGCTCTTACAAAAGATATGACAAGTATATGTGTAGTGTGTCGTAGCATTGTTTTGTTTTAAATTAAAGAATTTATTCATCTTGTTTGTTTGTATTATGCACGCAGTTATATTCGTCCGGCCGTAATATAGATGGATCACACATGCATATGCCATTCATCTTCTTCCTCTCTGGCCCCTCGCCTCCGTTGCCGCCCTCTTCCTCGTTGCAGAGCACCCGCAACCACCAAGCTCCAGCCAAACCCTAGTGTGCCCGTGCGCGCCAGCTTCTTCCCCTCCTCCTTCCCCGCCGCCATTGACATGACGTCCCGCCCCGACCTGTCCTAACCACCTCCACCACAGCCAAGGCCCATAAACCGACCGTCAGGCTTCACACCGCCTCGTTGGCCTTCCTCCACAAACACCATTCCTTCTAAGACCGTCAATGTTGGGGAAATAAAGGGGAGAGTTTGCCGAAGGAAGGAGTAGGAGGCATACCCGCTACCGGACGAAAGGTAGGGAGGAGCCACGTGGGAAGGAGGTGGTGCCGCGCGAGAGAGAGGGAGAGCTTTGCCTAAAAAATGGCCGCGCGTGTTTAAGTCATTACATTGTAGTACTCATTATGAGCCATTCTAGAAATTTATAGAAATTTATAGCCAAATATAAAAATTTGGCTTTCAACAAATCTAGAATCTCAACTAATAAGAAACAAAGAGAGTAGATAATTATCCGGCCATGTAGGTTTGTTTGTACATGTGACACATTAGTAATATAAATATTATATTAGGTTCCCATTATATTATCATGCCATGTAATGTAAGTTTGCAATCAAGACCCCTTCTCAACGTCATCAACCCTCGCTGTCGATGACAGCGACGGTGAGAAACGAGATTGCAAAGAAATTGATCGGCTCAAGTTTATGCGACGCCCTGGCTAATGCAGTATGACCCTGTACGTTTCAACTTATGATCCTAACTTATCAACCACGATATAATATTTTTCTACGATATTCATTCACTCGCCACCCACGATAAAGGTTTTGTTTTTATTGTTCCTTTAAATCTAAATAGATATATAACTGACAGCGGCGGATTTAGGATGGGATCAAGTGGGGGCTAAGTAATGGAGATGATGATTGACAATAAAAATTTAGTGGTGATATAGGGCTAATGCTACAGTAATTTAATGGAGAAATGAGGCTCACAAGCATTGGTGTAGCCATGGTCCAGTTTAATATAGTTTTTTTAATAATATAGTTTGGTTAACACGTCAGCAAATATCTTCGGTTTTTTTGCTACAATGCACATAGAAGCTAGAACCAATGACATAAAAATATAGTGATTTCGATGAGTCCTGATTCATTTTAAGAGAAAAATAGGTATTTATTCTAGTGTATGAATGAGCTAACACCGAAGTCGAATAAAACTCTACCAAACAAGCCATAAATATACAATTTAATAAAACATAAGACAAATATGTTTTAAAAGTATTATAAGTATTTTTTAAAATCTAAATATTTAAAATTCCTCTCTAGCTATGACATGGCTCACGAGGGGGGCTGCATCCCAGCTGGATCCGCCAATGATAACTGAGTTATACATAATCCAGTGAGTATAAAAATTTTATTATATTTTAAGCATACAATAATTATCCACCATAAAAATTCACTACAATTAGACTATAGAATATGCAGCTATAAATTATTCTAATTAATTATAGAAAAACATAGATCTAAAGCTACAAAATTAGATTTTTTATTTTATATGTTCACTGACTGTGTAAATCTACTCAATTGGATTTTTTTTATTTTATGATTTTTCACAATTTATAATAATTTTTAAAAATTCTGTTGAAATAAAAAAGAAAAAGATAAAATCATATATAAGTAGGCCAGGGAGGTAAGTTGAACGGTTTTCAAAGTTGAGGAGATGTTTTGTCCCGTTTTAGAGTTCAGTGAGTAAAAATGAACTTTTGTGAAAATTAAGGATGGTAATGAGGATTTTTCTTCTTCACTTTTGCTCACATAAATGGGTTTTTAGAATTTTCTTAGAATTTAGATTTTATTGGGCCAAGCCCATGTATACTCACTCCCCCACGCGGCCACGCCCCTCCCCAAAACGGGCGCGGTGTCATCCCCTCGCTGTCTGCGGCGCCGTTGAGAAACGGAATTCCAATCCAAAAAAGAGTCGGAGTCGGTGTCATCCCCTCGCTGTCTCCGGCTCGAAGTCGATGGCAGATGCGGTCGGAGTCGGAAGCAGCGTGCCTATTTATGTGAGCCGGAGATGCTGTGTGGCATATTGGCCTAGTAGATCCTACGACATTTGCTCGCCGCCGTGGTAAAGGTTGCGTCTTTAGATTTGGATTTGGGATGAGCCGGATGGTTAGCCGCCGCCGGTCTCGGCCGGCCGATGCAGTGGACCGTCTAATCCCTCCATTCGACGGCCACAGCACCAAGCGACGCCGCGGTGCCGCCACGGCCTCGTCGGCGTGGCCGTCGATGCCGGAGGATCTGGTGGCGCAAATCGCGGACCGGGTGCTCGCCGGCGATCTCCTCGACTACGTCCGCTTCCGCGCGGTATGCCCGCAGTGGCGCTCCTGCACCGTGGACCCGCGTGGCCGTGGCGTGACCGACCCTCGCTTCCACCCGCGCCGGTGGACGATGCTCCCGGAGGGCCACGGCCTGCGACCGGGCCACGCCAAGCTCCGCGGCCATGTCCGCTTCTTCAACCGCGACACGGGCGCCTTCGTCCGCGCCCGCGTCCCGGAGCTCAAGGACCACTTCATCCTCGACTCCCCCGACGGTCTCCTGCTCCTGCAGCGCGACGCGGACACCGCCGTCCGCCTGCTCAACCCTTTCACCGGAGACGTCTGCGAGTTACCGCCCCTCACGTCGCTCATCCCGCAGCTTGACCACCTCACCCAAAACCGGCCGCGGTACGAAGTCGACAAGCACAAGGCGCAGTCCTTCCGCAGGCTCGCCGCGGCGGTATCCGTTGCCCCGACGACCGGTGCCGTCACAGTCTTGCTCGCCCTCGAGCACATCTGCCGCTTCGCCCACGCGTCCGGTGGTGACCGGAGTTGGGTCCTCACGCACTGGAGCACGAATGTCGTGGCCAGAATACTGCCGTTCCATGGCAGCCTGTACCTGTCCTGCTGGGGAACCGACTCCAATGAGTCGAGCATCTTGCGCCTCGACCCGCCGGAGCTGTCCTCGCTGCCACTTCCGCCGCCGCACAAAATTGCGACCCTCCCCGCCAAGCTCATGACCACGCCACAGCTGGTGGAGTGTGAGTCGGAGATCCTCGTGGTTGGTAGCACCTACACCGACTCCACACGCCTCGTGGTTGTCAGGCTCGCCGACCTGATGCTCGGACGGCCGGCTGTTCCATTGACAAGCATCGGCGACAACTGCCTCTTCTTCGGCATGCAGAGCCTGGCGGTCTCCGCTAAGGGGATGCCTTCCGTCACCGGGAACTCCGTCGTTCTCAGCACCACCGCAAATGGTCGCGTGATGCAGTACAATCTGAGTGATGACACCTCGTCGGTGACG
Organism: Microstegium vimineum; assembly: GCA_022036555.1. Classification (NCBI taxonomy): domain Eukaryota; kingdom Viridiplantae; phylum Streptophyta; class Magnoliopsida; order Poales; family Poaceae; genus Microstegium; species Microstegium vimineum. The sequence goes on from CM039119.1 coordinate 8,602,343, forward strand.
TGCGATGGGGACATTTTCCGGAGCCCCCCACCCTGCCCACGCAGCGTTTTCCATCACCTCCTCACCTGCTGCTACCGCTATTTCTGGAACAAAGGACTGATTTATTGCTTCACAACAAAGCCTACATGGGGGCCCAAAGAAAAGTGGAGGTCGGGGGCTTGACTGAGCTCTCCAGAATTGCTTCAAGCAGATGAACAGAAGTGCTTAGCTCTTGCTGTTTAGATAGGGTTTAGATAGACAGTCAAGATGCTGATCTGTTCTGCAACCGGAGAAGTAGTTAATTCGGTTTTCTGTTTGGCTCTGTTGTACTGTACTGTTTATAAAAATAATTTTGTCATATTTGTGTGTTCAGAGCTGCTATTTTTATTTATTTTTTTTATTTCCCAAAGATTTTTTTTTCTCAGACGTGCAGTAGAGCAATGATTTACCTATAAGAAAAAAAAGTATCAACCTATTTTGTTTGTGGCTACAACAATGTTTTCCCCAAAACCATTTATTAATCTCATTTCTTTCATAATCACGATTCACATTACGAAGGCATGTCTTGAAATTTTCCATCGTCTTTATTCAGGTGAATAAAACTTTTCCCAGATCTTTCGAACCGAAATCCAGAATAAAAATTTTCCCAGATCTTTCGAACCGAAATCCAGGAGTACTTCACAGATTCAACACAACAAACTTGCCACTGCATGAAATTACACAAACACAGAGTTACCACACCACCACTGACAGAAACATGTATAACCATCAGCACTACTCGCTGCGTCGCTATCACTGTACATAACTACATACTACTTGAATTCCTGACGGGCAGGGTCCTAAACCACCAACAAATCGCTGGTGTTGCCTAAAGCAGCCACTCATGGCAAGCAGCAATCACTAGTCAGATCATATCAGATGCACCTAGCAGTTTTCCCTGGAAGTCATGGCGAATGCCGGCCAATTCTCATGGAAGCAAGCCCCTACACGCCCCTACCCTTGGCAAGGAATTCAGAAGGCATGAAAACCGAGCAACGGTAGCATAATTGCCTAGTCTTGCTGACACTACAGTGGACACAACTCAGGAGCCTTGTACGAAGAAAACAAAAAGGCGACGGAAACTAATTGCTTGACATTGGGCCATCTGAGTTGAGAAAGCCCATCTTCTCGGACAGCACATTCATATCATCCTCGATAACAGGGCTATCGTTCTCCTCACCAAGTCCTTCGTTCAGCAATTGCTCCCAGAAGTTGTCATTCAAATCCTCCTGGGCATGTCTTGCTGCTGCTCAGATGTACTGCCAATATCAATGTCCTGTGGCTCAACCAGACCTTGGCCATCAAAAGCTGCACTCTCGAGGTCAGTTGGGATTCCGTCGACAAGGAAATCAACCGAGTCCTGGGCATTAAATAGCACCGGTGAAGCTTGCTCTAGGCTGCTACCAGCCCCCAAGTCGTCAACTTCAGGTCCTTGATCGATGCGGCGTCTTCTTTTCTTCGAAATCGCATCTTGGAGCTCCTTTCTCATCTCATTCTGGGAAACCAGTTGCTTCAGGAATTCAGGATTCCGCATGACACGTGCCAAGAACGCCATCATCTGCTGCTGCTTCTGTTCAGTCCCTTGTAGCCTATCCTCCATGACTTTGAGATTTGCCTTTGTGTTCTGCTGCTCCTGCCTTAGCTTCACCACTTCTGCCAGCAATAACTGCTTGTCTCTCTTCAGCCTGTCAATCTCAGCATCAAACCCAAAGTGCCCCACCTCAAGGTATGGCCCAAGGGACTGCTGGTTTGTGGCATTCTGAGCAGGAGGTTTTCGACGCCTGATGTTCTTCAGAAGCTGTCTCTGTCCCCGTAAAAAGCCCTCATTTGCAAATTCCCACCGATCAGGATCCACCTTCCTGAAACCCTGGATAGGCCAGCAAACAACATATCAGGCTTCAAAAGACCTCAAGGCAAGAAGATATGACTGGTGTATTTGCAGAAAGAAAAATATGGTTATTTTTTCATCAGATCAGCAATAAGAGCTAAAGTGTAATCAAACAAAAAGATGACCTACATTGCCTCTTTAGGATACATTCCAGTTTACTTTGCATGGTTTCAGTTTGCACTGTTTTTAGTTACCTCTTCATTTAATTTGTTATTCCTCTGCTTTAATAAATCAATACTCATCCTTTTCTACTGTTTCGAGGACCTGTCATATACTGCCTCATTCAAAAGCAAATAAGAAAACAATAAAGCATTAAAAAATAAGAGATCATTATTATGAAATATTGTTTCATTTAAGAAATATTAATTTCACTGAGAGAGAAAAATCCATGAGAGGAATAATGCACAATGCAAGGACAGCATGAAGTTTAGCAGCTGACAGTGACACGTGACCTAAGACGTTACAATTCAATCATGCACATGACTACAAATAGCTTCAGAGAGGCCCTGGTGCAAGCGGTAGAGCTTTACCGCCTGTGACCAAGAGTTCCAGGGTTCGAGCCCCAGCCTCTGCACATTTGTGCGGGAAAGTCTGCGGGCTATTTCCCTTCCCTAGACCCCGCAGTGCGGGAGCCTACGGCACTGGGTACGCCCTTTTAGAGTGGGCACACACGTATCCCAGCTGCTATTAATTCAGGAAAAGGTTCCCTGGCATCAAAACAGGGAAATACAGCCATGAAGGGTGATGTTGCTGTTGAATAGCTTAAGGAAAATAATAATTCAAAAACATATTATCCTTTATCGATAAATGTTTGCTAAAAACACAGCAGTAACATTTTTCTAAATTCCAACAAGATTATCTTCTTCATCTCCTTCCACAACATGAGCATGTGTAGGGAACCGTTTTCCTCGTAATAACTAAACTCAACTTACCTGGGGTTTCTATGTGCTTGTACAGAAAGACAGTACCATGCAGCTGTAGTATTAACTTGCACCATACATTCATACCAGAATAAGCATAAGTTAAACTTGCTTGTTTAATTAAATTATCCATATGTTGCCCTGAAGTACAAACATTCTACACCAAAAGGGCAAAAACAAGATATGAGATTCCGACAATTCAATTGGAGTAGATAAATAATGCGTAGCAAGCTTCAATACCTACATATGCCACTTTGCTGTTTCATTGCTGACCACAAAACATAACAAGGCAATCTCAAGCATTACACCAACTACTTGCAAGAAAGTCAACAGCATTGCATTTTGGGAGCTGAACATTCAACGCTGTGCATCACGAACCATGCCATGCTGAATTGGTAATGGGGGAAACAAGTGCTTGCTTACATAGGTGTTGAGCTGCCGGACAAAGCTGGAGAAGTTATTGTGCTTGAAGTGCCTGGGCAGCAGCACGGTGGCAAAGGCGTGCGGATCCCACACCACGAAGCTGTTGTTGGTGGCGCTCCACGACACGATCGGGTTGGTGGCTGGGTCTTCGACCATGTCATACGTCTTGGTGAGGAACGGCGGCGGCCCAGGGTCATGCAGACCCTCCATCGGCCTCGGTGCCGCAGGCCCCGCGACAATGGCACTGGACGGCCCGTCCCTGGCCTCCTCCGTGCCTGCCAGCATATCTCCTCCCTCACCATGGCTCTCCTCCTTCACTGGGTTCAGCATTGGGTCCATAGCTTACCCAGATTCTTCTACCCTCCTAACCGAGAATTCTATACTAGAATCTCTACTCTGACGCCGGAATGGAATGGTCTGTTGGACAATGTCAGTACCAAGAGCAGCTACCCCTAGCACACGGCCACACAGGAGTACAGGACACGCATCGACATTAAGACATACTCCCTCTATCCCTTAATGTCTGTCTCTAGAAAACCGTGTCACAGACACGCTTCCCGAACGAAGCATATAAAGGGACGGAGGGAGTTCACACACGCGGGCGGGCGTGCCTGTAGCGCGGAGATGGGGAACAGGATAGGGCGTTATCCTGGCAAGAACACCTCACCATCCACCGGCAGCTCGGCAAGTACGGGTAGAAAGCAGCCGACAAACTGTGGGGGGGGAGCAGAGCAGCACGCCAGGGGCGGAGAGGAGATCAAAGCCGCTCGCCGGGTGCCTGAAACGACGAACACAGCAAGAAGTTGAGCTTCCGCGGCGGAAACCAGAAACCCGGAGGAGAGATTTGAGCGGAAAAGGCGGGAACTTTTGGGTCCTCACCAGTACGGGAGCTTTCCTGTCGCCCGGAGCCGCGGCGGGGCCGGGTACGGTGGCGAGCGGTCACGAGCGCCGGGAGGGTAGGTAGCCCGCGGCACCGGCAGCCTACTAGATGTGACTCTAGGATGGTGGGTGGGTAGGGTAGGGTATGGATTTGGCTATTTCGGGAAAGGAAGGTTCTGGAAGGTGAGGGGACGGGGGATGGGGACCGGAACACTGGGAAAGCGGGGGGGTGGGACTGGGGGAGAGAGACGGTCGACGGAGGAAGGCCAAAATGGTCGCTGCCTCGCTGGCGGCGCTGGTCGGTGGAGCGAGGGAGGGAGGGGCACGTGGCGCGGGTGAGGTGGGCCTGGGCCGCAGATGGGAGCTGATTACGCACGCGGGTGTCTTCATCAAAAGTCTAGCTTTTCAAATTGTGCCTCTTAAAGTGTGGAAGTAAGCAATGCAATTTCCAAAAAATTATTGAAAAAGATTAATATCCGTATAAAATCTATTTTTGGCCATGTTTAGTTCCACCAGAAATCCAAAATCTAAAATCCCAACCATTTTGGATTCCAAAATCCAGAATGCAAAAATATTTCAGTGAACTGTTTAGTTCCAATCAAAATTTAATTTATTTTTTATTTTAATGATGGGGATTATGAGGATGACACATAAACCAATGTAAAATTTACCTTCTTTTGGCCTCTTGAGTCCAAAATCCAAAATGAAAAATGGACCACTTTTTGCAGAAAAATTTAGGTGGTGTTTAGTTCCATTTTACAAAATGAAGAGTCAAAACCCAAAATATTTTGGATTCTATGGAAAACTAATCAAGGCCTTTATTGAATTGCAATCATATTAATATATTATGCGTTCTACATTACATAAGAATTGGAAAGCACCCACAAAAAATGTATCATGTAACAAACAAAAGAAAAAACAATTAAAATGTATCTAACTAATAAAGCCTCATAAAAATTGCATTTATAAATATGTAAACAGACACAAATTAATGTGTTGAGCCTTCATCCAATAGATCATGAAAATTTTGGTTAACCAACTTTTCTGGCTAAATCTGACCGGTTAATTGATTTTGGTGATATTTTGTCCACCCTTTTATGTTATTTCGCATCTATTTTCTCTGTCCCTAAATAATTTTTATGTTGTTAATTTGATAATATTCGTAAAGAATATTAGCAACATTTGTATCTCCAAATAAATTTATTAAAATTTAACGATCTGTCTAATGATATTAATTATATATTATAAATATTAATAATTCTTTTTTATAAATTTAGTTAAAATTATTTCTCAGAAAACGAGAATGATAGTTAAAATGGAATGGAGGTAGTACCTAATTATACAGGAGTTTTATGCACCCGCCTCGCTACTAAAATCTAAAAGTTCTCTTAGTGAAGTAGGGTTTTCCTATTGTTTTGGTATTTAAAATTTAGTATAAACTTTTTCTAGTCAATATCTTTTAATGAGAATTTTCATGTGTTATGACTAGTGATAGTATTTTATTACTACTTAAAAACACTAGGTGAAATCCACAGTACTAATAGTGACTCCCCCTCCCCAACGCACATTGACAATTGAATTTTACGTTCCTTCGTACCTATCAAGGGTCAGTCTCATGTTTTTTCACCAAATAAAAGTTTATTATAAAAATATATCCAAATTTAACTATAATTTATTATTATTATTATATTTAGTTAAATTTAAAAATATTTAACTCTTCAAAAAACGAAAACGATGCTTATGTTTGGATGGATGTAGTAGTTTATAGCTGATAGGCTCATAGCGCAAGATCTTGTTCAACGCTGAAGCTGCTGCAAACCTATTCGATCGAAAACAAGCTTAGTGCAAGCTCTTGTTCACAGCTCCTTGTTAAAAAAAAAAAGAAAAAAGGATAACATTGTCACCAGCTAGACAGACAGAAATGACCTGCTGCTCAGCACGCCGTGGACATCATTTGCAGCGTCAATTGCACTTGGTCTCCCAACTCCAAAGACCTATCCTGGTGACATCCAGTTGTCAGTCAATCTGTCAATGCACTCGGTTGGCAGTTTGTCAGCCTAGAAAAGAAGTGGAATTGTATTTTTCCACATATTCTATAGAGTTTTGGCCCCCAGGGATAACATAATGTACAGCGTGCAGGGAAGCTGTATTTTGTCTGCTTAGCAAACCTGGACAGCGGCTTGCGAGGTCAAGGTTAAACACAACTATAGTTGCAAAATATACTGTACACAGGGAAAGTGTACTTGACTGTTTTCATGGGAGCTGTATTCGTCTGTAAGGCATCCAAAAAGTAAATACAAGTTACAGGTTCAAACACAAATGAACAGGTTTCATTATGAATACTCTATGATTTGGAAACGAAACAAAAGAAAACGTTGTTGAAACTCTGATCATGCAGTTACAACTCCAAGGGTTCCCAGAATAAGACACACACCATGAATCACAAAGTCATATACACTCAATGCCACTGTAAAAATGACAGGCAGGTAGATCTTAGATGGAGCACGATTTACTCTCAAGGTTAATTTCAGTAAAAACTGGATACAGAGAGAACAGAACTGAAAATTACATTATGCACGAATATCACTTTGTCAAGGTACAGTTCAGTGATTAGCACATTACTTCTACAGAGGCAACAGGCATCGAGTTAAAAAGCTTTATCAATGCCTGCTTTCATAGAACTTGCTCTCTTTTTTTTTCTCTCTGTTACTTTCTTCCTGACAACATCACATTACAGTGATTAATTAATTAACAGCGAAACAAAAAAAGAATGAGGTCAAGGCTGTCATGAGACACACCAAAGTGGCATGAATCGTGGTATACAATACACAATATAGCACCACAACGTGTCAGGGCTCTTGGCTGTTCACACGTTTCTGAAGCTCCAACATTTCCTGGTGATTTGGGTCCAAGGAGAGGGCGGCTCTACAATCACGGAGAGCGCTCGGTACATCCCCAATGTGCTCGTGGAAAGCCGCCCGGAGATGCAGCAAGTGCAGATCGGCTTTGAAGGATATTGCACGACTGAGCTCCGCTAGTGCATCGTTCTCCTTGTGGCTATCCATCAGCACTGTGAAAAGCAAAACCAGAACAACGTTTTAACCACGTCTATATGTTGTGCAGAGCAGTGCATGAAATACATAAGATGTACCATTGTCTAACATGTTATGCATCATAACACTTTCACAAAGACATGACATGAATAAAAGTATTTTCACAGGTATAAGAGTTTTCACGAAGATGAGGTTGTTACATCTTGTGCATAGTTTCATCCTAGCACAGGGCGGTTCTAAGTTTAACATAATCTACTTGATTCTCAGCTGCTGCACTAGTCAAAGTGGTGCAGGGTCCAAAACTTGCGACCAATTATGTTAAGAAGAGGAATTCTGCAAAGTGATACAATCCAGGAAAAAGGAACAAGTGTTTGTGGCAATAGTCCTAGACTAAAGGATGCAGGTGAACTTCATGTTGAACAATAAAGAGAAGGTAATCACCACGAGAGCAAACAGAGTAAAAAATGAGTAATTCAGAGCACTGTGCTTAAAACAAAGTTTCAGTATTAAAGCTATATTTGAATGATGGCTACAGTATCAGGCACTTTAGATAGAAGCATAGTATTTCCATAATTCCATTTTGGCTAATACACTCTAAACCCTAAAACATGGGTCCAGTAGCAACAGCTAAAAGTTATTCAAAAAGGAAGACAGCTACCAAAAAAATGTCCAGAAAAACGCTAATATTGCATAATGCAGCATCTTAGGGCACGATTTATTGGTTTTCGATGCAGAACTCGAGATGTATATACAATGCAGAATTTTGCATTATTGTCAAAATTATTGTATGTTATCAGCAAACCAAAAGAAAGTTTCAATTTGATCCAACCTGCTGCTCGATATCTGTATGGATAAACACGTAAAGGATCCAATTGGGTCACTGTTTGCAAATCTGTCATAGTTTGTTCCCGTTCACAATATTCTGAGCGTTTCTCATAAGCCGAAGCATTGTTTTTAGCTTTTTCTATCAACTTGGTCATCTCTTCATATGCAGCTTCCCTGTTGTTCCTGAGAAAATGTACACGAGCAAGACCTTGATGGGCTCTAGTGTGTCGAATCTTCAATGCACTTGTATAGCAATCAGCTGCTGAGTCTAACTTTCCACAATCAACATAGACACCACCAAGGTTATTCAATGCCTGCGGGTAAAACAATGCACAGAAACTGTTAATAACCCCTTGTACCACAATGCCACACATGAATAAATATCAGATGTTCTTGGTACTCCTAAACATTCTACAGCATTATGGACGCTTTCCTTAGCCAAAAGTTGATGAATAAGTAGCCACAAGCCCCCATACCTTTCATGTTGTTCAAATTCCTTAAGTTATTTCAATTCCAATCAAATGCATACACTACATTGCAGTGATCAGGCTTCAGTAGCAAAAAGGAACATGTGAATCGGGACAGTGTTCATAGATACTATAATATTTCGTTCTCCCTCAACTCTAATTTATCATGGCAGCTAATGCACCAGCAAGCGTCATGCTACATGACAACAATCAGAGAGAGCTTGGATCAGTCAGTGTCTAGCAAAGCATAGAAAATCTTAAAGAATTCCCTATAATGCCGGATGAACCAAGTTGCCCCTGAATTTACCAAGTTTAGTCTAAGGTAAACTAAACTTCAAATGCAATGACTTGTCAAGAGTAAATAACATATGAATCACTTTCGTATTCATAAACTGCAGCACGCACCTGACCCTTCCGAAGCCGGTCTGAAGGGCATTTCAATGCATCTTCAAGAAGCGAGATAACAGTCGCGGAATAAGAAGGATCAACTCCTGAGTCAGCCAAAACATAGGCTTTCAGAAAGAAAGCCTCAAATGATCTTTGAATAGAAATAGATTCCTCCGCTTTTTGTAGGGCCTCCTCACAGTGCCCCGTGTCATATAAAAGCCAACCCTCATATACTAGTCGTTCATGCTGAGTTGCTGCATGATGCCTTGCCAATTGCAAACTGCGCATCGCTGCCTCAGGACAGTTCAACCTGGAAAAAGCCCAAATATCAAGCAATACCTGTCATTAAATTGGCGATCAAAACAGACACAACAGAATATCTGAGAGGTATGCTGGTAGAATTTACCTAAGGAGCAGCAAAGATTGCCTAAAGTACAGGACACCTTTTGCTGCATCTGACTCAAGCATCCGATAGATCACTGAAAGTGAACCAATATCATCCACTGATGACCAGCGTTCATAAAGTTGCAGCCAACACTCAGCAGTATTCCAATGCTCGACATGTGCTCCGAGAAGAGTGCCTATTTTGGAAGCAGCTACACGTCCTTCCAACATCCGATAATCAGGTGAAAGAGTAAGAATCGCATGGATATCACAGATAGCAGACTTATAGTCTTCAAGAGCCAAGTATAGACAGATACGTAGCTCCAGGCACTCCAATGCTAACTTGAAACCCAAGAGTCGGTTAATTTCCTCTAAGGCAAGTTTAGCATCTTTCTTTCTCATCAAGGATGCAGCTCGATACATGTAAGGGTAAGTGAGAGTAGGATCCAGCTCGCTTGCTTTGTCAAGGTCTGCCAGCTTTCTATCTCCTTCAGAATACAACGACCTCTCCAGATACATCCAACCCAGTGGCAAATTTGATGTTATCACTGAACTGAGCTTATCATAAGCCAAAGCCTTTTGGCCTTGTATGCCAGCGATTCTAGCAATACCAGAAATCGAATACTCATGACCAGCAGAAAAGGCAACCTCAAATCCATGTTCAGCTTCACTATATTCTTTTCTCAAAAGCCTAATGCATCCAAGTTGATGAAAAGCTATTTGCTTCTGAGTAGGGGTAACTGCAAGCTGAACAAGCTTCTCAGACAAGAATACAGTTGTTTCTGTCCTTGGATCAATGTTCATTGCTACTTCACTAAGCAAGCAATACAACAAAAAGGACGCCTGCCCAACCATGATAAGTTGTTGCTGTGCAGTTGCACCTAAGAAGAGGCTAATTACTAGATCATCAGCTAGACAATCGGGAAGTTCCTGTAAAAGCATTTGCAAGCAAGAAGCAGCAAGAACTGGCGCGTTTTCTTCAAATGCCAATGTCATGAGCTCAACGGCATCCTGCCTTGATGAAACAAATGAAGCCAGTTTCCTATCACAAGCATCTTTTAGCCTGTCACAACAAAATGTGTTTGCAAAGATCAGGATCTCCAATAAGATTTCCACAGGCAGATCCCCTAAACTACATGTAGAACTAAACTCAGAAACCGCTCTCATGCCCTCCAACGAAATACCATTCTCTGACAAATCAACAAGCTCAAGCTGTGATTCAGTGAACGGTCCATTAAGCATGGAGCAAAATGGTATTGACAAAGACGCAATCTTGCACCTATCACATGTCACCCTACCATCCTGCATTTGGAAGGTTACCATGGAAGAAACTTGAGACAAGGAGACTGTCTCCCATGAACCAATTACCTCAAAATTCCGCACAGGCATCTCAGAAGCAACATCAAGTAGACCAAACTCTCGACAGCACTTCCGACATGATGCAAGGACGTCAGATATGATCTCCTCCCCCCGCTTCTCGTACCGCAGCCACGCCGCAAATATGACTTTCTCATGGACGGTGCTTGCACAGCGCCAGGCAGAGTGGAGGCTCCTCTGGCGCAATTTTGCCTCCCCAAGGCCCCGAAACACCTGGGACTGGACCAAATACAGCCCTGGCCGCTCGCTCGGCCTACATTGTTCAAGCTCCTCGTGGATCCTTGACAGCACCTCAACATAATCCAAAGGCTTATACAATGGCACTACAGGCGGCTCAGCAATCTTGATGAGTGACTCACTGCACAAAGCAAAAGAGTTTCAGTTAACCAGGAGATGCAATTCAGAACCAATCACACTATTCACTGAACTAAGGAGTGAACAAGATGCTGGAATGGCATTGAGCTGGGGCTCACATGGAGGAAGGCGAGTAAGACGACTTGGGCAGCTTCCCTCGCTCCACCTGCAGCCATGACTGAGGGTTGAAGCCATATCCATGGATGGGCTGCTCGTCGCACGGCGAGTCCGACAGGAAGCTGCTCCTCATAGAGCACAGGAGCGAGAAGACCTCCCAAATCTCCACACTCCCGGATTTTCAAACGAATCACAGATGCAAATCGCGAGGGGCTGGCATAACCACGCCAACCGCGGAAGTTCACGGAGGAAGCCAAGAACCTAAGAATCAGAATCCACGCTACTCCCAGCTAACTGGGGGAACAAGAAGGTGTCGCGAAGCAGGCAGCAGCAGGAAAAGATTGGAACTTTGGTGCCTTTACAGCCTCAGCCCGGACCACTCACCGATCCTCGGCGATGGAAGCCGGAACAAATCCGGCGAGGAAAGGCCAAACGGCCCGCGAAATCGTGCCAGAACGGCCCCGCCGGACCGAATCTTGGCCGGGAAAAGAAATGCAACCTCGGGTGCGCGCCCGCGACGCCGCGCACGGCGGGCCGAATTCGACGGATCAAACTAAGAACGGAGCAATGGTTGGCGGGAGGAAGGAGCAGGGAGCGTGGGGCCCGCAGGTAGCGGCTGCGGGCAAGCTCGGATTCGGATCGTGAGGGGCAGCTTCCTGGAGGGAATGGAAGAGGGGGAAGACGAAGAGAGAAAGGGGGAAGGGGAGGCAGCAAAGGAGAATTCTTTTTATATTTTTCCTTTTCGTAGTGGATGTACAGGCCAATAAACAAAGTAGTAACAGTGGTGGTAGAGAAAATATTTAATTTTTGTAGGGTGTTTCTTTGCTGATGAAATATAATAAAAAAGATGCTTGTGCCCAGCCCTGCACATGAATCTATGCACAGAGTGTGGTCTAATCCTCCGTACCTTCTTTATCTTACAATATACTCCCTTCATCCCGCAAAAAACGCAATTCTTTAATTTCGACGATTTCTATTTGACCGATCGTCTTATTCAAAATATTTTAATAAATATTTTTTATTATTTTAATAAATATTTTTTGTTTTATTATGATTTATTTTATTGTTAGATATATTTTCATAATTACTTATTTATTTTATTATTTACACAAAAAATTTAAATAAGACGAATGGCTAAAGAAAAATTGTATAAGTCAAATAATTGTGTTATTTATGGGATGGAGGGAGTACTTCCTACGTCCCAAAAAAGTAGATTTATAGAAAAAAAATGCAATATTTATATCTTAAAAAACTTTATTATAAAAGTATATTTAACGATATATCTAATGGTACTAATTATATATTATAAATATTTATAATTTTTTTATATATATATAATTATTCAAAGTTAAAAAAGTTTAACTTCTCGAAAAGTGGAAATAACTTCTATTTAGGACGAAGTGAGTAATGATGTGTTGATGCGAAAGAAAAGAAAAAGACACAATTTTATTCAAATTTTATGAAAAGAAACAAGAGAAAAATGATGATGTACTCTATCTATATCAAATTACAAGACATTCTAAATTTTCTAGATATTTATTATTTTTTGTTATGCAAGATACAAAAGCTTTATCTGGATATAAAATGAGTGTTATATTTTTAGAAAAGTTTGAACAAATTATAATTTTAAAATGGACTAAGTAATACTTTTGCACTCTAAAGATATTTTATTTTATTCTCTTTTTATTCCAAATTATAAGACATTTCAAGAATCTAAGAGAGTCAAGGCATCTCAAATTTGATCGAAATTTTTGAGAGAATTATAAAGATTTTTTATATCAAATAGATATATTATAAAAATATAATTAATAAAAAAAACTAATGATACTTAGTTTACATCGTAAATGTTATTGACTTATCATATAAATTTGATCAAGCTTGAGATGATTTAACTCTTTAAGGTTATTATAATATTTTATAATTTAGGATGGAAAGAGTAGTCGTTTAGTTGTGATCTAAGACTTCTTGATAACTCTCCCGTAGTCGACACGCTATATCTAGTTAGTGCGAAGGCAGCTGCAATAACAACCCCTAAACGGTACACTTTCGTAGTCACACCAGTACACCACACCACACCATGCATGCAAGTCCGTTTCCTTTTGTACAATATATGCATGTTGGCACCTGCTATATATAGCGTGTTGGCATGTTATCCGTTGTTTTCAGCTATAAGCATAACGTGGTGTTTACTCGTTTTAATCATAACTAGATGTATATATTTCTCCATGAAAAATAGATATATTTTGTGTGACACTAAAAAAATGAAAGTGGCGCTTAACCAACCCAGCATTTTTCTTAATAGCACGCATAAATAAATATATATTTTCATTCTATACGTGGTCTGAATTTTGATACAAAGGGTTTGGAATAGTTGACAGCTTCGGTTAAAAAAAGGTAGTTACATCAATGCCTATAAATATATATTTTTTGTTGAAGCTTTGTAGTCACACACACCATTTAAGTTCAAGTCACTGCGGGAGAACGGTTCTTCGTCGAGTGTCTGGTGCTTTGCCGAGTGCTGAAAATCTCGAGTACTCGGCAAAGAAAAAAAAAGAGAAAAAAAGAAGACGGACATTGATCGTCGCAGACGGCGTCAATTCTTTGCCGAGTGCCAAATAGCATCCGGTAAAGCTTTTGTCGAGTGCTCGAGATTTGGCACTCAGCAAAGAGGCCTTTGCCGTCTTCTGATTCGCCGAGTGCAATGCAGCCTTTGCCGAGTGCAAGAGACAGTCTGCTGTAGTGAGTTACTCCTAATGGTTCGTGTATACGACGGTTTACTGCAGGAATAAAGTAAGGCCCAGTGCTACAGTACAGGGATTGTAGCTGCCTCTAGACAGACTACATAATATTCCACGAGAAATATAATAACAAAAATAATAATAATAAACTATTTTCAAGCAACTCAACACCTCTTGATGTCTAGTTTACCACCTCATTTGTATTATTTCCCCACTTTTTTATCGTATGAATTGTCAAAAATAGGGAAGTAGAAAATTACCAACACCTTTTCTTTTATTGTAATTTTGCTAAACAAATTTGGTCTACTTTTGACTCTCCTGTCCTATTAAACAATGTACCTAATGAACAGAATGGAATCCAGAATACATTATCTCTCTTTATCTCTAATAATCCGTCGAATCAGCTAATATGCATATTCATCTTCATGCTACGGTACATTTGGAAGGCGCGCAACGATCTCAGATTCCAAACTAAAGATTCAACACCAGGCCAAGTTCACCATATAACAAAAGCTCACTTAAATAACCACATAAACGCTCTCCAACAGAACGATCAAACAATTATTTGTAGGATTAAGTCCACTTTTGACCCCTTAACTATCACGCTAGTCTAATTTTAGCCCTCAACTCCAAAACCATTTGGTCCAGGCACCCCAACATGCAAAACCAGTCATTAAATACCCCGGGACAGGATTAAGGCGGTTTTGACCGTCCACGTGGCGTTGACAGCCACGTTGGCGCGGGTCCTCCCACTGACACGTGGGACCCACTTGTCAACTCCATCTTCCTGCTCGCGACCGTGCCCGCTGCTGCCCGCCGCGCCGAGCTCGCCGCCACGCCCGCTGCCGCCCGCCGCGCCGAGCTCGTGGTCGTGCCCGCGCTGCTGCCCCCGCTGTGCCTGCTCGAGGCCGCGCTCGCGCCCGTGCCCGGCGTCGTCCACCACGCCAAGCTCGCTGCCGCGCGCGGCCCGGCGTCGTCCACCGCACCAAGCTCGCGGTCGCGCACACGCCTCGCGCTGCTGCCCCGCCGTCACGCGCTCGAGGCCGCGCGCGCTGCCGCTGCGCCCGCTATGCCTGCCCGCGGCCGCGCCCGCCGCAGCCATTGCGCCCGCCGTGCGTGCCCGTGGCCGCGCCAGCCCCGCCCACCACGCCCGCTGCTGCCCACCGCGCCTCGCGCTCGCGCTCGCGCTCGCTCCTGCGCCTGCTCGCGGTCGTGCCCGCTGCCGCCCACCGCGCCGAGCTCGCGGCCGCGGCTGCCCCCGCTGTCACGCGTTCGAGGCCACGCCGCCGCCGTTGTGCCAGTCGTGCCTGCCCGCGGCCGCGCCAGCACCGCCCGCCGTGCCCGCTGCTGTCCACCGCGCCAAGCTCTCGGCCGCGCGCGCCTGCTCGCGGTCGTGCCCGCTGTCGCACGTCGTGCCGAGCTCGCGGACGCGCCCGCGCCTCGCGCTGCTGCCCCCGCCGTCGCTCGCTCGAGGCCACGCTCGTGCCAGCGCTCGAGGACGCGCGCGCCTCGCGCGCCTGCTCGCGGTCGTGCCCGCTGCCGCGCCCGCGCCTCGCGCTGCTGCCCCTGCCGTCGCGCGCTCGAGGCCTCTCCCTGCCAATCTATGGTGTTGGAGATGCAAGATGGAGCTGACAAGTGGGTCCCACGTGTCAGTGGGAGGACCCCGCGCCAACGTGGCTGTCAACGCCATGTGGACGGTCAAAACCGCCTCAATCCTGCTCCGGGGTATTTAATGACTGGTTTTGCAAGTTGTGGTGCCTAGACTAAACGGTTTTGGAGTTTGAGGCTAAAATTAGACTAACGTGATACTTGAGGGGCCAAAAGTGGACTTAATCCAGGAACCCATCTTCTGACCAAGTAAGAAACGACCTCCAACAGATCGACATCCTACCAAACCTACAAGGATCAAAGTGTTTTGTGGATGCATCAACAACACCGGACTCCTCGACAACCCATCTAAGAAAAGCGGGAATATGTATATACTTTCAAATAATGCAGGGCAACAATGTTTACATCAATGCGACCATGACTCAATCTTCCTCGGTCATCATGGTGGAAGCTGTTGCGCTAGCTTTTGGAGCTAAAATTGTTGAAGCTCTTAACTATACAGATGTCTCCTTCCTTTCGAACAATAGTCAACTTGTTGACTTCATTAACTCCACACAGCATAGCAACCCGTCAGATTGGAGAATGAAGATTTACTCCCAAGAATTTATTAACTGCAGGGCGATACAACGATTCAGACTCTACAAGATCAACATATCTAGCAACTACACAACCGACGCCTTAGCTGAATAGGCGGCTGCGATCCAACAGATCTCTCCCCCCCCCCCCCCCCCCACAGACAGCATGCTCTCACCATGCTCATGTAATTCAGTGTCCAACTTTGATGGCACTGATTAATTGCTACCTTCAGGATATATAAATTGTCATAATTTTATGCTGCTAAGGAATAAAACCATGGTTCTCGTAAAAAACAGCAGAGGTAAGACTAGGACCACAACAAACCAACCCCAATTCCATAAAAAAAAAAAAACAACCCCAATAATGGAGTGTCCTTTTCCATCTGCCTGTGCATGAATTGGTTGAGGTAGATGGACGACCAAGATTGGATTTATGGGGTCACGAGAATCAGAACAAGTAGTGACTAGTGAGGGTTTTTTTTTTCAAGTGGGAGAACAAGGGATTGGTCGGGAAACATGCGTGCATGCACTCGCATCATCAAAAGTACAACTAACGAAGTCCCAATGTTAATGAAGACTCCTCATTGAACATTGGACAAAGGTTGTTGAAGCGTCATAAAATGCTCATGGTACCGTTGCAACGCGAATAGGAGTGGTACGTGGTTTTGAAAATAATTTCTTGGTGCTAATGCAAACGAACCTACTAGTAGTCTCGACGCAACATTCTGAAAAACTTTCTCAGATCAGCCTTCGACTTCGGAATAGAGTAGATAGCTTGGATCCTGTTTATTTTTTTCTTTTGAACTTTTAGAGCGGAAGTCGCAATCGTCTGGTTTATCCTCGTTTCTTAGGCTCCCTTAATTATAAAAATCATTTGTTTCCAGGCTTAGACTTATTCAACAGTAGTTTTACCTGTCACGACGCCACATTCACAACTACACAATTGATATTCACCGTCGTCACTTTTACGGTCAGTTTGCTCTAAACAAACAGTTATACTTATATCACCGTCAGTTCATAATACGGACCGTTGGTGAAATGGTTTTCACCACTGGTTGGTTGGTCTATTTTTCACTACCAGATTGTGTTACAAACAATCAGTGAAAATCACTTTCACCAACGATTTCACTTATGTTGCAGCACAATAAAATCTATCACTTTTTCAAATAAAGTTCAATGAAAACAAACTTTATCTCAAGTATAGATCTCGACGAGATTTATAACTTTACAGTGGATGACGTTTTTATTTGAAAACATTTAGTCACCTAGAATTTTGTTTGAAACTCACAGATTTTGAAATTCAATTATTTCGAATTGTACAAATGACCTTAGATGAAAAAACAATCAAAGTAAAAAGTTGTAGATCTTGATATGATCTACAACCTTGTAGTGGATAAAATTTTCATTATAAATCATTTATGGTCTTAAATTCGCATAAGAAGTTCTAAAATGTTGAAATTCAAAATTTTGAAATGACTTCGGATGGTAAATAGACCAAAATAAAAGTTGTAAATCTCGATGAGAACTACGACTTTGTAGTTGATGAATTTTCATTTGAAATCATTTGATGTCCCAAAAGTATGACTGGAGTTTTAATGATTTGAAAGTTTCAAATATGTCAAACGACCTCGGATGGTGAATTGACCAACATCAAAAGGTTGTAGATCTGGCGGTGATGAGCATTCTTATCACTAACATTCAGTGGCGAAGCAACGTTCAGCCGTCGGGGTCGTCTGACACAGACGATTTACTGATTTTTCACCGTGTAAGACCCCGGTAAAAAAATCATATAACCCCGGCAGCCTCGCAGTCCAGTTCCGTTGCTCAAGCCCATCGTCCATCACCAAGTCACTACGCACATTAGCTTGCACGTTCAGGCTAATAAACCCACCAAGGTCCATTTTCCACTTGCCATGCCCAATTGGCAATTGCCCATAGTTCGTGTTGAGTCTACAGCAGCAAACCAAAAGTTTCCCAAAGTTGAAACGTCTTTGCCTCACCTCTGACGCTATAACTCCCATCACACGATCGCGAATCCACTCCAGACTGCACCCTAGACCTAGCGCGGCGGCGATCGACAGGCAGGCAAGGGCGAAGCCAGGATTTATTGTCGCTGGGTCGGGACAAATCCAATTGATGATGTGGTCATTTGACTTCACAAGATGAGGACGGTAGCCGTAGAGGGAACCTATAGGAGGTAACTACTACGGTGAAAGCTTTTTTTGCTATAATTTACTGGTTGTTATAATAATGTTATTTTAGATTTTTCGATATTATGTATAGTATTATATTATTACAACTCTAAAGTTAGTATTATGGGTTTGTCCCGACCCCAACGAGAATAAATCGTGGCTTCGCCCCTGCTAACATCTTTCACCGTCGAGGGCCAAAATCGGCAGTGACGAAGTTTGAAACCAGTGATGAGTTTTCTATATAGCGCCACCATCAACCACGATCCTAGACCAAGTGTGAGATAAATTAGATGATAGTTCAAAAAGGGTAACTAGACTTTATTGAAATAGGTATAAAAAAATTTTGCAAACAAATTACAAGTATTCTTTAGAGAAGTTATACAACTAAAAATCGTAAACCTTGATTTTGTCTTAGAAATGTTGTTTTAGCTCAAAAAATATATGATATCAATTTTAGAGTTTCATAAAGTCATGCAATACCTTATATTGTCCAGCTTGTAAACATTTGAATGTTATATACGATTTACCTTTTTGGTGTTCATTCACTAGTTGATGCTCTCATTATCGGTTATAATCAGTTTACGTTAACTACCTAGACCGCGTAGAAAGGAATTTCCATAGCACAACACGGTTACATGGAGAGAACATAGTATTCGTTTGACAGGACTAGTATATTGGATGAGCATGTAAACTTAAAATTTGCACAAATGTGGTGCGTTCAGGAGTAAAAATAACCTAGCAAATGTTTTCAGGTCGAGAAGACTGCTTGTACTGTACTGTACTGTACATGATTACTGTACATGGGTTGCAGTGAAAAAGAAGGGGAAAAAAAGTCCTCATTTTGTTGCTCGAGGCATGTTTGCCGGGCCAGAGCCCGACCAAGGGACCGAGGCAGGGCAAAAGATGGCCCTCCGCGGTCCGCATCGCACGATTCGCACCGCACGCGTGCGACGTGCCCGCAGCGATATGCCGATATGTGATTGATTATGATTATGATGATGTCGTGCCGGCCTCCAATGTTTCAGGTGGTGGCCATGCAATCCTCAGGCTGAGATAATTGAGCCCACCAAGGCCCAAATCCGAGCGGCGACGGTCATCTCTGTAGCTTCCTCCAATCCTCTGCAGCTTGCAAATTCACCACATATATCTTGCATTGTATTGTTGTCCCCCAATTTATGAGAGTCGTTGACACGCCAACAAGGGTACCAATAAACCAGATAGAAATTATATATAACTAGTAAATATGCCCGTGCGTTGCAACCTAAGAAAAAAATCGAAATATAAAATATAAACATGAAAATATATGATAAATTTATGATTCATATTGAAAAACTCTTTTTTTAAAAACAATCGTCCAGAAAAAAAAAGATAATCTTTCGTTATGAGGCATATCGAAGAAAGATTCATATATATAAAGTTGATTGTTTTCGAGTCTAACTCAACAGGTTTAGAAATCGAACTCTGTATCATGACACACAAGAGCGGCGAGGATGGCCGACACCCCGTCAAACCTTCGCCTCTGTGTTTCTCTCCACCTCCAACGTGACTGCGCATATGAAGCCACCGAGGAGCCTTGTGTCCACGCGTAGAGAGGAGCCCGACTGCGCATATGAAGCCACCGAGGAGCCCTGTGTCCACGCGTAGAGAGGAGCCATGGAGCATCCGCATCTGTGACTCGACGTCACCTCGATATCGCGGCCCGTGCTCATGACTCAACACCACCCCATCGTTGCTGCCCCACGCCTCCACTCGTGACTCCATGGTACCTCGCCGTCGCGGCCCGTGCTCGCGACTTGACGTTGCCTCGCCATCCTTATCTCGGACCCCTACTCGTGACTCCATGGTGCCTTGTTGTCGTGGCACGTGCTTGTGACTCGACGCCGACTCGATGAGGGTCGGGATAACACTAGTACAGAAACAATTATTGGATGTGCTCGTTTTCCATTAACGGAGGCGGGCAAACGGGACCGCCTCCAATGGAAGGCCTCGGTTAATTGGCGATTAACCGAGGTGGTCGTGTTTGCCCGCCTCCGTTAATCGAATAAAAAAACAAAAAAAAGAAAAATTAGTGGATAAGCCCGGCCGGCGAGCCCATCCACGGGCCCGGATCTGCTCGTCGTCGCTCCGCGTCCGCGCCGCTGAGCTGCTGCCACCGCTCCGCGTCCGCGCGGCTCGGGGCCCAGCACCGCCGCCACAGCGAGGACGCGCACTGCCGCCGCGACGAGGCCGCTGCATCGCCGCCCCGCGTGCCGCATCCGCCGCCACCGCCGTGGTGCTGAGTGCACGCGCCGCCTGCGAAGAGGCCGCCGCCGTTTCGCGCTTGCTCGTCGCGGATCCGGCCACCACGGCTGCGGATCTGGCAGCCACGGTGAGGAGGAGCGGCGACAGTGGATCAGGGAAGGAGAGGGGAGCTGGCAGCCACGGTGCGGAGGAGGAGCTGCCGTCGCCGCCCTCCAGAGCTGCCACCGCCGGAGAAGGAGAGGGGAGTCCCGGGCGGACGGGGGAGGGACGCCGGGGAGGGAGGAGAGAGCGTCGTGGGGAGGGGAGGCCGAGCCGTCGAGAGGGCCGAGCCGAGGAGGGGAGAGCGCCGTCGGCAGGGGAGGCCAAGCAGTCGGGCTGGGATGTGGGAGAGAGGAGGGTGAAACCCTAAGTTCAGCTTATATAGCTAAGTTGGTTAGCGGGCTGAATGAGTTTTTTTTAGGCCTCACCACTATTAACCAAGACGAGCCTTATAAGTGGTCCGCCTTCGAAAATGGGGGTATTTTTTGAGGCGGGCCACTTATAAAGTCCGCCTCGGTTAATATATTTTAGAAGGCGGGCATATTATGTTGACCGTCTCGGTTAATATATATTAACCGAGGCGGTCGAACCTTATATGCCTGCCTCCGTTAATGATTAACGGAGGCGGGCGTTTCCAACGACCGTCTTCCACAGACGGAGGCAGCCGGGCAACGATTAATGGGGACGGGCGGTATATGTGACCGCCTCCAATCACCTTACAAAAGTGTCTTGTAAAAGAAATTCTGTACTAGTGTAAATTGGTTGCGAAATTGGCTATTTATAGGATGATGGGTTATGTAGGGTGGATTCCATATATGTTTTTGCGCTATGCCGAGTATGCTTGTATATGACAAAAAAGTGGCTGAAATTACGTCTTTACTATTACGTATAGATATATATCTAGATATACATCTTCTTCTTATTATTTTCATATTTATTTATCTAAATATAGTAAAAAATAACTCCACGAATTTGGAATAAAAAAGTGAACCGTGTGAAATCAAAACACTGGTGTCAGACTGAGATTTGGAATAGAAAATAATTAGAAAGCAAAATAAACCATAATAGGATTTGAGCTCTCACCGGGAAAAGGAGCTAAATCGTACGGAGGGAACTTATAACGAATAGTTTTGAAATCGGACTCTATATCAATGTGTTTGACAATTAGACAAGAGTGGTTCCAATTCATATGAGCACGTGTTATATATACTAGTAAAAATGCTCGTGTGTTGCAACGGGAGAAAAAGAACTGTTGAATGTTCATAGAAAATATGTCTAGAGTCGTACTCCCCGTTTCAAATTACAAAAGTTTTTTATTTTTATAGATATGTTGCATTTGTTATGCACATAGATATATATATATATTATCTCTCTCTCTATATATATAGTAAAACTATGTATCCAGAAAAAGGTTAAACGTCTTATAATTTGAAACGGATTTAGTACATAGTATTTATTTATGGCTATTCATTCTATAAAAGTTTAAATCTATAGTTTATGTTATGATGACCATAAGATCTACTCCCTCCGTTCCAAATTATAAGATATCCTAAGAATCTTGGAAAATCAAACTATCTCAAGTTTGACCAAACTTATATGACAATATAATAACATTTATGATGTCAACTAAGTATCGTTAGATTTGTTATAAATTATATTTTTAGAATATGCCTATTTGATATCATAAATCTTGATAGTTTTCTCTATAATTATTGGTCGAATTTGAGATACTTTGACTCTCCAAGATTCTTGGAAAGTCTTATAATTTAGAACGAATGGAGTATAATATAAGTTAAGGTTGGCAACAATATGTCAATATTCTATTAAACCGTATATCAAATTAAAATGCATCACAAAGCACATAGATATTTAGACGCAAATAGATTGCAACATTAACTTTATTATAAGACAAAAATATTTAATTATAAAATCATTTACCGACTGACATGACAACCTAACCTCTGATTTAATCTCCTATTTACCTCCTTTGTTTATATTTTCTGCTAATCTTGCAACACGAAATGACGATTATACTCTTCTGTCCAATTTTTGCTAAAAAGAATAGGACCCTGATCGGTGCTAGCATTTCAGTGCGCTATCGTCAGGGCCCTGCAGCACCCAGCGCGTGGGCCTCCAGAGCGTGGGACGTCGGGTTGGCCTCCATCTATCCAAGCACGCCGCCCAGCGGGCCACACCAAGCGTGTTGCCTGCGGTGGTCACGCCTTGCACGGGTGGCGGAGGTATAGCACCGAGTGCGAGGGGTAGCGAGATCGTGTCGGGGCCATGGAAGATGGCGCTCGTCCTGGGAACACGGAGCGTCGGGGAGCGCCGAGCGTGCCGGCCGGTGGTGCCGTGTTGCGACTCGATCGTGACCGTCCTTCATTACTCATTACTCATATGTGTTTTGAATCTATGTTTTGAAATTTGAACTTTTTAGAAAAACTTTATACCCCGTATCTATGGAGTGGAATTCTTACGGGATCCATTTGGCACCCAATAGAAAAGAAAAGAAGTACCCTCCTATTTATTTTTCCAAGCTAAAGAACTAAAGTAAGTAAAAAAAAGAGTAAATTATACAGCCGGTCCTTAAAGTATCGAATGGATTTCATCTGGGTCCCCAAACTACAAGATCGCACATTTAACTACCTAATGTATTTAAGTGATTTCAACTAGGTCCAAAATAGACACGAGGAGAGTTAAAAGCTGACGTGGTCATCCACTTGTACATAATTTAAGCACAAGACCTTGAGATGTGGCATGCATGGCCAGGATCTTCCAACCCTGCCCAGCCACTGCTAGGTCGGGCCCATGTGTCAGCCCTGTCTTCCAGCTCCAGCCACCACTATCATGCGAGCTCACCAGGTGAGCATGGGGACCGCGTCGTCGTAAAGAGGGTAGGCAATCCCGTGAGCCGCCCCAGCTGCCACACGAGAGCGAGCGTGCAGGCCGTGGGCCTTGCCGTCGTGTCATGGCATGTGACCATGGGATAGCGACGGCGGCTCGGCCATCCGCCTGTTGCCTACTGCTGCGTCACGCCACTGCCTGCTGTTATTGTTGCTGTGTCACGCCGTCGCGCCACTACCTATTGCCTACTGTTGTTGCATCCCCGCTTACTGTTGTGGCCTCTCTCGCTCCGGCGCCCAAATCCGCCGCCGCCATTAACAAGCACGAAGTTGAGCTCCTGATCTCCATCCACAACTCACCTCTAGCCTCAATTCTTCCTCTATTGGATTCATAGATGCACGGCGAGGCCTCTACACCACTCCACGACATCAATCCGAGTCGGGAACTCCATTCCTCGACCTCACTGGAGCTCCCAGTCCGCCACCATCCGCCCCATCGCCTCAGTTCCCTTCTTGTCGTTTTCCTACCATCGAGATCGCCATAGACAAATTCGTCGTGGCCTCCTCTTCCCACTCCGCCACTCGCCGGAGATCATCCGTCGTCCTACCTCCACCGGTGAGGACGCCAGCCAGGAGCACGAGCACCCTACGCAGCTACCAAGGAGGACAACTGCTCCTACTCCACACCCTTCCAACCAATCAGGATAGGCCACGTCACCGGTCAACCACCACCTCGGTGAAAGGTCCTATCCCAAGGCTAGAGGGGGGTGAATAGCCTAAATTGGAAACTTAAAACAAACTCCACAACAAGTTAGACTACAATATGGCGAAACTCGACTTGCACTAGCAAACTAAGGGATGTGAAGCCTCCTAACCACAATTGTTATCCTAATATAGCTCTAGGATCACTCAAATCCTACTCAAGTCTAGTAACCCTCTAGACACAACCTAATATACTAAGACAAGTATGAATAAGGTAATGCAAAGATGGAAAGAGTGATAATACCGTCGTGTCGAGGTAATGAGCCAATCAAGCGAACTCCAAACAAACCAATCAATCACAATGATGAACAAGAGGTTGACACTTGATTTTTCACCCGAGGTTCACTAGTTTGCCAACTAGCTACGTCCTCGTTGTGTCGGCTCACTCACGTGAGGTTCACGCGCTAATTGTAATCACACGCAAACCCGTCACCGGGTGCCGCACAACCAACACAAGATGAGGGCACTCCAAGACACGAGCAATCCAATAGAGTTACCTTTGCGATCTCCCGCGGGGAAGGCACAAGAACCCCTCACAATCACCACTTGTGGTCGACGAAGCACAATCACCAAGCTTCTCGAATCCACACCGCTTGCTCCAAATCGTCTAGGTGATGGCAATCACCAAGAGTAACAAGAAACTAGCAGCGGTATCAACTCCCAAGTGCCACTATGATGAACTCACTTCATGCAATGCACTTGATCACTCTAATCTCTCAAATGGATGAACAATCAACTAAGAGATGAGTGGGAGTGTGTGTCACAAGCTCACAAAGAGTATGCAATGTCCAGGTGTGCAAGAGAGTGAGCTTGGGTCGGCCAAACACCTTAAATAGCCCCTCACAAGGAACTAGCCGTTATGCCTTTTTCGCAGCCTGAAAACAGACTGTCGAACCACTCCGCGCAACCACCGGACCATAGCACCTGGTCCAACGCTCTGATCCGACGCCTCCGTTGATCGCCACGTGTCTCGCCAATTTGAATTCGACCGTTGGCACGCAGGAACACAACACCGTCGGACCACTCGCCTTGGTCCGGTGCCTTAGTCCGGAGCCTCGTCTGATGCTTTTGCCTCAGCTTCAACCTGAATCCAGTGAGCACCCGACCACCGGACCTCACCTTCGGACTGCACCACCGGACCAAGCCGTCTGGTCCGGAGCCTCCACCGAGTCTCGACAATTTCACGCAGAGAGCACCCATGCTTCGGACCACACCGTCAGACCTGAGCACCGGACCATGCCACCTGGTCTGGAGCCTCCTTCAGAGCTTCGATGATTTCATGCAGAGAGTGCCCGAGCTTCGGACCACCTCGTCGGACTCGACCACCGGACCATGCCATCTGGTCCGGAGGTCCCTTTGACTTCTGCTCTGCTGTTGACTGAGCCACCGGACCACTCGCCTATGGTCCGGAGCTCCTTTTCGCCACTGGTCCGACGCTTCTCTGTGTGCCAGCCAGTGCTAGGAGCGACCGTCGGACCACCTCCTATGATCCAGAGCTCCAAGCACAACTGGTCCGGAGCTTCAAACTTGGGCAAAAATCTCTTCTCTTTTCTTCCCTTGATCTCATGTGCCACCACCAAGTGTTTCACTCACTTGTGCTCGTGTGTTGGCATATTTTAACAAGTTTTACAAGGGTTCCTCATTAGGATTAGATGTAATGCAATTATGATCAACCTAATGACACTCGATAGTTGTAACTACATACTATTTTCCCCTCTTAATAGTACGGTTATCTATCCTAAATGTGATCACACCCACTAGGTGTCTTGACCACTAAACCAAAAAGCCCTAGCTTATACCTTTGCCATGTATAGCTCTTAGGGTCTCCTCCTCTTCTCTTCTTCTCCAAGTGTGAGCCTTTGATTTGCCTTCTCCTAGCTTCCATCCTTGCTCCACCACTTGTTCATTCTCACTTCTCCTTAGTGTTCTAAATCTACTCAACCACTTAGAGCTAGGTTAGTACTTAGGCTTCATCAATTACCAAAATTACTATGGAGTCTTCACTCGGCAAGGTCAATTTTCAGTCCTCAAGGTGTCAGTGACCGGGTTAAATCATGTCACGTGGACAGCCACATCACCTTCTAACTCTCCTCGTGTGTATTTTGGACCTAGATGAGATCACTTAAATACATTAAGGAGCTAAACGTGCAATTTCATAGTTTGGGGACCCAGATGAAATCCGCCTAATACTTTAAGGACCAGTCGTGCAATTTACTCTAAAAAAAAGAGGAAGGTATTCTAATTCTATGTTTCATGGCTAGATTAAAACTTTTGACCAAGATCGGTGCCAAATCTTTCATCCTCTCCGCCGCGGTGCAGTGGCTTCTATGGCAATATACTGACTTGTGTGGGTTTGTATTCCATGTATAACGTTCATATCAACGAGCAAAAAAATACTGGAGGCCAAGATCGATTTAAGGAGAAAAAAACTACAAGAATCAGGAGAAAAGTAAACGTGTTGGTGCATTGCAATGAGAGAAAAAAATATTAATAAAAAATAAGAACACAAGTGTTGCATATTTATTTATAATTTTTTAAATCTATTGTTTATTTCTATGACCACAATATATATAATCTAAAGTTATTATTATATGACAGCAAGGGCAGACGAAATGTTTGAATGAACTTTTACCTTTTTATTAAGGTTTTAAAAACGATAAATAAAATAAAGTTTATTAAGTTATCACAAAAACTTCTATGGTGTGGTGGTTAGTCTTCGGTGTTAGGTTGTTGGAGTCCTTGGTTTGAATCCTTCTTCTGGCAAGTTATTTTTGGCCTTCTCTCGAAGGCTGAGGAAGGGCCGGATGAGAGTAGAGTTGGATTGGGCCGTCAGTGTTGAAGATGGGTCGGACGAGAGAAGAGTTGGAGTGAGCTAACACTTAGCTATAGATTGAATGGGTTGGACGAAAAAAAGAGGCTGAAATTTTAGCAAAATTATCTGTGCGTTGCCACGGGTAATTGACAAATATATCAATGCCATTAATTTCAAACACCGAGGGTCAATCGTCTTTTGTTTTCTTTGCTAAGAACATTCTCTGTCAGCTTATTAGCCACCCAACCAATCAGCCAAACAAGACGATAACATTGTCTCTTCATGAGATTTGTCGTGATATCTTGTACGATGTTGTTGGGTGTATATTTCTTAATTTGACAAACGATAAAGGTGTAGCTCTAGTCAAAAGAAGTGTACCAAAACTGGTTTGGTATTATTTTTTGAGATTTTATATGATTTTTAGAATTCTCAACTTGTTTGAAAAAAAAGAGTAATAACAGAAAAGAAAGAAAAAGGGATACTGTACGGATTGGCCATGGTCTTCGTTCCAGCCCACGGCTGTTGTTACCGAGTACCACCACAACAGAGCCAAGCGAAAAAAAGGGAAAAGGAAGTTTTGCATTAATAGCCCTAAATTTGTTCTTAAAACAGTTTAGTCCTTCCACTATTTCTTTGTCTCTAATATCTTTGCATCCCCCGTTTTTTCTTCAAACTTCTCCCTCAACTCTTCTCTTTCCATCTTCCGTCACACGGCGCCGGGAAGTCGCACTCCATTTCGATCGGACCGCGGGCCCGCGGTCTCTCTCTGTGCTGCAGCCGTGGGTCCCGCACTTGTTTGCCCATGTGCTGCCTCACCCACGCGCACGCGCAATCAGGAAATTTTTCCTACGCACCACGCCTGCTTGCCGCTGCCGTCGGGTCCCACGCCACCTGCGGCCGCTGCCGAGGGCGCGAGTAGAAAAATCGGGCAAATCGGGCTCCCGTCCAACCGAGTTGTAGCGGCTGTGCGCGGCTCCCCTGGCTCTCTGCCGTCGTAGGAGGGCTAACCGCGCGACCTCCGCCTCCTCTCCATTCACGGCGTCGAAATCCCTCTCCACCACGTCCTCCCTCCTCGCCCACAAGGTTCCTCGTCGGATATGATGCAGCCATGGGTCGGGCACGGAGATTCCGGCCTCGAGGGCGAGTGCGTCGGTTGCGGGGACACTGGGCTTGGGGGCGCCATAGGGATACCCAGCCTCGGAGGCCGAGTGCGTGGGGACGCCGTTCCGCTCCGCCCTACGCTCGCGTGCGCCAGCACCTCCACGCCAGCCTCGTCGACACGCCGGCTCTTGCTCCTGTTGTCGACTTGTCGTCGACTTCCCGCCCTGCGTCGCCTGCCTCGTCCGACTTTTTATTTATAATGGTTTTGGCTTTGGAATCGATCTGGAAGTCCGGTTTGGTTAAGGGCTCGTTTGGTTTGACTCCGCACAGCTCCGGCTCTGCCTGCCTGTTTGTGTCCTGTGCAACCACTCTAGGATCCTGTAGCATACTGTGCAGCAGCTCTGGCTCCGACAAATTTCTACTAAGAATACTACCAGGAGCCGGAGCCGTCGGAGCCCCTCCAAACAGGCTCTAAATCGGGTTGGTGGCCTTTATTTGGTGCGTGATGTGATTTTGTAGTTTGGTATGTGAATCAATTTTATTTTGGACTCGATCTGGAATCTCGACATTTGGTATGTCTCGTCCTTTCCAAAACTGGACCGAAATTGGGTACGTGACGTGATTTTGTAGTTTGGTATGTAATCAATTTTGTTTTGGACTCGTTCTAGAATCTCGACATTTGGTCCCTTCCAAAACTGGGCCGGAATTGGGCTGAATGCTACTGACTGGTAGACAGTTACTGTAGATTGAATGGTCTAGATGAAAAAAAGGCTAGAAATTTTGGCTTTTTATTAATAGATATAGATAAGTTGGGAAGGAAGAAACTCTCCATTATCCGGTAGTTAGAGGGGAGACGGATCTAAAAAGAATGGATGAACGAAAAAAAAAGTTTAAAATTTTACCTCTTTATTAATAGGTATAGATTATTGGAATATAATATAATAACCAATTGGTGATCGGTGTAAATCGTCATTTGGCAATGACCCTTTTTTTCTGGGTCCCGGAGCATATATATTTTCGGTGGAGCATTTTCAATCAAGTAGACTCCTTCACAAGAAAATGTGAAGTACGGCCCATTCACTAGTCTAGGCCGGTCCCACTTGTTATGTTTTCGGCTAGAATGCTCACCTTATGCAAAACCAAGATTCGTTATTGTAGTTTCCTTAGCAAGGTGTACAATGCACGCTTTTGGTTTCTTGCCACATCCTAGCGATGTAATTCATGATAAACTTTTCTACCTCTTTCTTTGGATATGTTTGGATGTAGTCCACATGTGTTTGAGGTGAAGTGTAATGAAACTTGAATTAAACTACACATCAATACATCACGACACATAGGAATTGAGGTAAATTTGGTACATAGGATCGTGCAAGATCGCCTACGGTAGTTAGACATCGCAAACTCTTTTTAGTATCCTTGATGGATTTCACATTGGCAAACTTCCCTAACTTGCTCAAAGTTACGGTGTTATTGTGACAACTAACAACTTATTAGCACGTTATTGGGACAAAATTGTCACATTAGATCCGACACGTTTATTTGGAGGTTTAAATCGTCGACAAAGTTTGCCTAAAGGCAATGGAGAGTGCGTGGAGCACGCAGCGCCTGTGGCCTCCACCGGCGACCATGGTTGAGTTTCACCGGATCAGAGTTCGGCCCTGGAACGGGTTTTCTTAGTGGGTTTTGGGGACGGGTCCGCCGATGCTCCACCCGTCCCGAACGTGCACCGTTGCCATCCAAAGTCGACTACGCACCAGGTCATCTGTCGTCTGTGTATCGTGGGCCCCACTCCACCAGCCTGGAGCCTTTGGCGTGTGCTCGTGGACCGACCGAGTCAGAGCCCGGGCGGGTCAAGGTCAGTCAGGCTCAGGCTCAGGCTCAGGCTCAGAGCGCGGGGGACGCCTACCATCATCTATCTGTTCTACCGAGCCGTCCCGCGTGCGATTGGTTGGAGCGGAGGGGAGCCAGCCGGCCCGTTGGAGGCCTGTCACAACTCACAACTCCTCACCCACGCGTAGGTAGGAGAATCTGTTTGCGAGTTTGGGACGACGACCGGAGACGAGTTGCGTTTCGTGTGTGGTTGTGGGGCTGCCCGGCCTCGGCTGTACAGGTCCACGTGGCAGCGACGCTGCCCCGCTGCGCATGCGTTCCCTTCCATTCGAATCATCAACCATTCTCACGCACCTCCACCTGACCGACCGCTTCCAACTGACGCAAGGGACCCATCCGTGTGGCCCATTCGTCATCGGCAGCGGTTCAGACGACTTTTGAGTAACTATAAGACGGACGTCTTCCGCCACCCATCGTCCGCCTCCAAAACGAAGGCGCCGCTCCTCCTCGTCTAGGCCCAGGCCGTCGACTCCCCTCTCTCAAAGCCACCGCCGCCCCCACTCGCGAGACCCTTCACCCCAGCTAGCGCCACACCCGGCCGGAGAGAGGAGGGAGGCCTTGGCTGCCGCGCCGTCGACCGAGGAGGCGCCAGGATGTTCGGGTACCAGAAGGGCGTCGACGTCGAGGCGGGGACCAGCTCGGGCGCCGCCGCCACGGGCGGCGCGCGCCAGCTCTACCCGGGGATGCAGGAGAGCCCCGAGCTGCGCTGGGCGCTCATCCGCAAGATCTACGTCATCCTCTCCCTCCAGCTACTCCTCACCGCCGTCATCGCCGCCGTCGTCGTCAAGGTCCGCGCCATCCCGCACTTCTTCACCACCACCAACGCCGGACTCGGCCTCTACATCTTCCTCATCATCCTCCCCTTCATCGGTGAGTCCGCCCCCACCCCCCTCAGCTCTCAACCATCCGTTCATCCCCTCTCTCTCTCTGTCTGATCTGGCTTTAAATTAGTTGTTCCTTCGAGGATTTTTGGATTTTTTCCCCCTCAGTTGGAGTTGTGTGGAAACAGTGCAGTAGGTAGGGTTTTGAACGAAAGGTGTTCATGCGAATGCCCCACTTCTGTTCCGCAAATGCGGGGTGCGTGTAGATTGCAGCTAACAATTTGGATGCGAGTTGCGGTTGCAATACATATTTTAATCGGAACATTCTGTGTGGCTACTGGCTAGAGTTCGATCAACTGGGCAACTTCTGAATCATTTTTTGGGAGTTTTTAGGGAAAATTTCCGGGTGCACGGTGAAGCAGTTGGGTTCGAGGGGTATTTCTGTAATTCCGTCGAATATATTCTGTGCGTTGCTTCAAGGTTGCAGTTAGAATCAGATTCGGATGCCCATATGTCATGATACCTGCGAAATCTGCTAGTCCTGCCAGCGAGTTGTGGGTCGATTAGGTATAAGTTTTGAGGGATTCTGACAAATTGAAAATGGAGGAACCTTCCGTGTTCTCAACCGTGCACGCATAGGTGCCGTTACCTTGTGGCAAGAGTGTATTTCGGTGGGTGGGTGGGTGGGTGGGTTGGCACACGTGAGGGTTTTTGTGTTTAGAAGGAACAGGAAGGACCCCGAACTTGGCCTAATTGTGTGTTATTTGGATTGAATTGGATGTCTAATTACTTGTCGATTGATGATGCAATGCTTAACATGATTGTTCAATTTCTTTTGGTGTGCAGTGTTGTGCCCGCTGTACTTCTACCATGAGAAGCACCCAGTCAACCTGATCCTGCTCGCCCTCTTCACCGTCGCCATCAGCTTCTCTGTGGGCTTGACATGTGCCTTCACCAGTGGTAACCATCTCATCTCCATCGCCTCATTGTTCGGTTGTTTTGACTACCATCTCCCATTCTTGCTTTGTGTGCTTGTTTGTGTAAATTGGCAACATCAGTGTAAAACACCATGTCAGTTTTTGACAGAGTTTTGACTGTTAGGTTACACGGAAATTTCTAGGAACCTGTCCTGGCAGCCTATGTGAGGTGTACAACCAAATTTGTAGGTGTTGGTGGCTGTGTGATATGCTTATCTCAATTGCTTTATTCACTGGCTTGCGTAAATTGGCGATATCACGTCAGGTGCAGATTTTTCTGGCAATGTGGAATTCACTTTGGCTTGTGCAATGCAACTGGCATGTAGTATGCCATAGCAGTGATACTTTTGGGAAGAGTTTTTTTTTTTTTTTTTGTAAAGTTTACAGAGAAAACTCAAGTAGCATGTGCTAGCGACCCATGTGCGCCTTTGGCATGTCTATGTGTAGGACCAAGTTGTAGGTCTTAGTGGCTTTATGATATGCTTGTCTGAGTCAGAAGCAATTGGAATATCACCATCTAGTGGAATTGGTCATTTATATAATACAAGCACCTCTTGCCTGTGCTTTTGCCTGATTGTGAAGTTGACCTTTGACTGGGTTGTGCCATTTTAAACTTGCAAATCAATAGATCCTTATTCATTGGTTTCAGTAAAATATTGGTCCAAACAAGCAACTTGAGTACTATTTGTTTCTGGCTCTATTTTCTTCCTTGCAAGGTGCGTAATTACACAATAAAGTGACAGGTTCAATATATTTCTCCATGGTAAGCAGTGCTTTGTGTGCTTGTCTGTGTAAGTTAGCAATATCTTTTCCTTTGCAAGTATTTGAATTAGCAATATCACTTATCAGCATATACACTGTTTTTGAAATACCATGCTAGTTTTTGGAAGAGTTTTTGTGTGATTGCTGAGTAATTTGAAGGAACTTGTCTTTTGGATGCCCACTTGCCCAGTGAGGCATTTGCCTACTCTTTGTGTAGAGCCAAGTTGTAGGTTTGCTTATCTGAGCCCCTTGCTTTATGCATATCACATATCCATGCAACCATATTTGGCAATGCAAAATTACTTTCGACTTGCCCCATTGTGATTTGTGAAGTTGACATTTTGTTTGGTTGTGCCTTTTTGAACTACCCTTTGGTTTTCGAAGCATTGGCTGGAAGATATGTTGCATGACTATGTGATATTAATGGTAGTTTGGATCTGGCAGGTATTTGTCCATGAAAATAAGCTGCTGCTTAGCCAAAATTTTTGAGATTACTCTTTTGGTGAGGGGCTCAACTGGAAATGACAAAATACATCGATTTTTTTATATATAATATTAGATTGTTATAGGCTATGCACTAAGATAGATGCTTCATATGAAAACTACTATTACTTTTTGGTCATCCCCAGCTGGGTTGAGTTCATTTGATATTTGATTTTTTAAGTGATGCTGATTCATTATAAACTGTCGTTGTGAACCATCTTTGTTTCTGGAACCTTTATGATCTGTCTGTCACTCTATCATGTGTGCTGGCAACAACAGCTGGTGCAGTGGTGCATGATGTGGTGGTTGAGTTTTCTTCTTCTTTTGCATCTCTATCTTTTTGCCAATAATTAGGACACTGAATTATGCACTCTCTTTTTTGTTTCTAGATTTAACAGTCGTATTTTATTGGATGTCCAGACTACATAAAAGTTACTTTGATGAGCTTCACAATGATGGCTTGAAAATTGGAACTAAGTTTTATTTCTTTTACTTAACAATTTAGGAATTGCTTGTAATTTATTTTTGTTCAGCTATTTTCTGGTTATTATGTGTTTTGTCCTTTTAGTTACACAAACATGTGTTGGGATATAAAATGTCAGAAGTCCTGTAGCTAGCATTCATAGTCTCAATTTTAACCCTTTCTTTGCACTGCTCTTAGAATTTTAACCCTTTCTAGTTGAATCCTCTAAGGTCTAGCAATTGCTAATATAATAATCTGCCATGTGAACAGGCAAGGTCATTCTGGAGTCTGCCATTCTGACAACAGTGGTTGTGCTGAGCCTGACTGCATACACTTTCTGGGCCGTTAATAGGGGCAAAGACTTCAGCTTCCTGGGTCCTTTCCTGTTCGCCTCCCTCATAGTGCTGCTTGTGTTCGCACTCATCCAGGTGAGAGATCTATCTCTGAAGCATCACTGTGTTGTCTATGTGAATGACTTAATCTTTTCCAATTGATGCTGATGGGGTGACCTTGTTGCTGCCAAATGCAGATACTGTTCCCACTGGGCAAGATCTCCCAGATGATCTACGGTGGGCTGGCGGCACTCATCTTCAGTGGGTACATCATCTATGACACGAACAACATCATCAGGCGCTTCACGTACGACCAGTACGTCTGGGCAGCCGTCTCCCTCTACCTGGACGTCATCAACCTCTTCCTGTCCCTGATGACCCTCTTCAGGGCAGCCGACTAGGCGTTCTGCTCCCGTCCTGTCTATCTATCTACGCAAGCTGTGAATACCTTACGTTGGTCCCTGAATGCTCGTCTCGTGGGTCAAGCTCCAGTGCCCCAGAATTGCAGTGCCAAGAGTAGAGTTGTATAGCTGCGTTGCCTTTCTACTAGTATGGTCTTGGCTTGGCTCATTGATGAGTCTTGGTATGATCTACTCCAAAGTACGTAGTTGGATCACAAACATGTGTACCTTGATTATGATCTGGTACTGGATTTGGGTTGCCTGAACGAGAGTTTGGAGCGCCATCGGCTTTATGATCTTCATTTGCTGCTTTATGTTGAAATCTATCATGGAGTCCAAAATTTATTTTACTTTATGGAGGCTGACGACATGTATTCTATGACGCCAACAGCAAATGGGCTGAGGTAGCGATCATGTGGGCGCATGTTGAAGAACTTCGCCCACGACATTGTATCAGCTGAAAGCTGAAGACAACCTGTTGGCTGTTTGTGTGCCAAGAACAGAGTTGTGAACCACCGGAAAACCATAAAAAATGACCTGAAAACCACAGCCAGCCACAGTGTATCTATTTTACTTAATATCTACATATATTAATATGTCTGGATACATATCAAAATGAATAAAACAAAAAGTTAAAATGGTTTGTAATTTAGAACGGACGAGTAATACTAACGGTCGTTGCCTAGTACCACTACCATACTTTCACCATGTTCTTTTGAAATGCTTATTTAGGGATGCAATATTGATATTCACACTGCATGTGGTCGATTTAATTTCTGTTTTGAATTGAGCACAAAATTGAGAGATGACCGCCCATAGACAAAGCGATGTTTGGCAAATTGAATATGGATATCACAGATGCTGGATATCTCGGCCAAAAAAATGACTGGCCGCTCATCCATGTTTTCTAATACATGTCATTAGTGAATATTTAAGGATCATTAATATGTTATATTATTTCTTAGCAATTATGATGGAAAGTGCATGTTTTGTAGGTCAATTAGGATAATAATGGTGTTAATTAACATAGTTTATCTATAATTAGCAATTATCATGCCAAAGTTAGTGCTAGTGCATATTTATTAGTGTATAACTAGGTGTTATTTTTAAATAATATAAAAACAATTACTCAAGTATTCTCATCTCATCTTCTCTTATTCATCTAACCAAAGAAAAAAATACTCATCAATCCAAACAACCGAAGCAACGTGAATATCCATATCCCAAAATTCATGAATGGTTATATCTCATCTATCTTTTCTCAAACTGAATGCACCCTTTGGTTCACAGACGTGCTAAAACCCAGTGAGCTCAAACTCAATTTGCTCATGTCTGCTTTGTATAGCACCTCAAATTATTTAGCGCTCAAGCTAAATTTTTTTTGTGAAGAAAAAAAACTCTAAAATTATTCGATCAAACAAACTGTAAAAAAGACAACATACATGGTCAAATAAACTTATCAGCAACACTAATATATTTTTTTCTCAAAACAAATTAATATCAGCACGAGGAACCAACTCAGCTCCCGAGCCCAGCACGTGATCGGTCCTTCCCTCTGGCTCAGCTGCTTCACGCTTCACGGTCCCATTCCCAGTCCCCCACACCGCCGCCGCCGCCGCCGCTCTGTGCCTGTGCGGACTCCCCATCGGCCCATCCCCATCCCTACACCGCCGCCGCCGCCGCCCCTCCCGCTCTGTGCCTGTGCCGACTCCCCATCCCCATCCCTAGCGCGAGCGAGCTGCATTTGCCACCGAATCGGAGGGGCGAGGGAACCACCGGCGGCGCCGACCATGTCGACCTGGGCGCGACCCGCTTGGTTAAAGAAGCTGAAGCGGATCATTGGACGGCGCATCCGCTCGGGAAGTCTCGACGCTGAGGCCGCGCGCCAACTCTGCGACGAGGTGCTGCCATCCATCCAGAGGCGTTCTCCACCGCCGGCCGTTTCAGCAGCCGCGGGCCGGTGGAGGGCCGACCACCGCCCTACCAGGGAGCTCGAGCTCTTCATCGGAAAGTGTTATCGCTCGGGGGACCTCCGCCCCGAGGACGCACTCGATCTGTTCGACGAATTGCTTCATCAAGCGAGGCCTGGCTCTGTTTACGCCCTCACCCAGCTCCTCACCGCCGTCGCTCGCGCTCCTGTCTCGTCCACCGTGCGCGACGGCCCTGCACTCGCCGTGTCCATGTTCAACCAAATGGCCCGAGCTGGCGCCGAGAAGTTGGCTCCAGACATAGCTACCTACACCGTCCTCGTCAGCTGCTGTTGCCAAGCGGGCTGCTTGAACCTTGCCTTCGCTGCATTCGGCCAAATCATTAAGACGGGGCTCAGGGCAGATGCCGTCATCTTCACGCCCCTGCTCAAGACCCTCTGTGCTGAGAAGAGGACCAATGACGCAGTGAATATTGTGGTCAGACGGATGCCTGAGCTCGGCTGCACCCCAGATGTCTTCTCCTATAGCACACTTCTCAAAGGGCTTTGTGATGAGAAGAAATGTGAAGAGGCTGTCGAGCTGATCCACATGATGGCTGAGGATGGAGACAACTGCCCACCTGATGTGGTGTCTTATAGCACCGTAATCCATGGCTTGTTTAAAGAGGGCGAGGTGGGGAAAGCTTACACCCTGTTTCATGAAATGCTTGATCGTGGGATCCCGGCAAATTTTGTGACTTGCAACTCAATCATTGATGGCCTATGCAAGGTTGAAGCAATGGACAAGGCCGAGGAGGTCCTTCAACAGATGCTTGACAAACATATTATGCCAGACTGCACCACATATAGCAGTCTGATCCACGGATACCTCTCTTCGGGACAGTGGAAAGAGGCGTTCAGAATTCTCAAAGAAATGTCCAGTGATGGGCCACGGCCAGATGTTGTAACTTACACTATGCTGATAGATTGTCTTTGTAAATCTGGAGAGCACACTGAAGCTAGAGAGATTTTTAATTCTATGGTTCAGAGCAGTGAGGCCCCCGATGTTGCCACATATGGAAGTCTGCTTCATGGGTACGCTACCAAAGGAGATCTTGTTGAAATGAATAATCTCTTAGATTTGATGGTACAGAACAGAATGCAGCCTGATCATCATATCTTCAACATACAGATCTCTGCATACATTAAATGTAGAAGGTTTGATGAGGCAATGCTTATTTTTAACAAAATGCGGCACCAAGGATTGATGCCAAACATAGTCACCTACAACACGGTTATAGATGGGCTTTGCAAGATAGGCCGGCTGGACGATGCAATGTCCCAATTTTCTCTGATGATTGATGACGGATTGTCTCCCAATATCATAACATTTACGACCCTAATTCATGGTTTCTCTATGCACGGCAAATGGGGGAAGGCTGAGGAACTATTTTATGAGATGATGGATAGAGGCATCCATCCTACTGTCGTTGTTTTCAATACAATGATAGACAAGCTATTCAAAGAAGGAAAGGTTACGGAGGCCCAAAAACTCTTTGATTTGATGCCAGTTGCCAGTGTAAAACCTAATGTGGTTTCCTACAGTACAATGATTCATGGATATTTCTCAGCTGGTAAACTGGACGAAGTGATGAGGCTCCTTGATGATATGCTCTCGACTGGCTTGAAACCTGATGCCGTTTTCTTTAATAATTTACTTGATGACATGCTCTCTATTGGCTTGAAACCTGATGTTGCTACCTGTAAGACTTTGATTGATAGCTACTGTGAAGACGGTAGGATAGAGGATGTATTAACTCTGTTCAGAGAAATGTTGAGCAACGCAGTTAAGACCGATACTATCAAGGAAAGTATAATTTCGTGAGTATTATGTCAGATTGAAAGAACTGCCATTGGGATGGAACCCAAGGCGCAGACAGCCAAAAGGGGTAAATAGAGAACGGAGTCTTAACCTTAACTAGGATGTGTTATGTTGTGCTTAATTGTACTTGAACATGATTTGGAAGTGTCATCAGTCTGTTTTCTACCCTGGATATGTATATGGTAGATCTTCTGTCTTTGCAGAGTTTGATCTTTTCTGAAGGATATTTATGAGAGGACTCCTTTCAATATAAGGGCCATCTTTATATCTGCCTGCATCCTTAGGCATTATTTTTAGAGCAATAGCATTTATGTTTGCTGAAGAAACTGTATTTTCGTTTTTCTACTCTTGTGGAGTTCATTAAGACCTGATCCTTAGTTATGATGAAGTCGTTTCATTTTAAAACATGTGTAGACCAACTGTAACTGTGTAAAGTTCTTATGACTGTTCTAGTGTGATATTTTTGCTCAAAGCATGAGAAGTTGTTACACCTGATCCTTAGCTTGAATGTTTAGCAAATAAGGTTGCTAGCACTGATTGTTGTGATTATGAATCATGAATATTATTATGTCGCAGGGTTAATTACTGTATATTTTGAGCTCTTATGTCATTTGTTCTGTTGGTTTTTAACTAGGATCATTGACAAATAAGCTTGTTGCTTAAAAAGTTGCAAGTAAGTAACAGTTTAGTTGCTTACTGTATGATGCATAATTTTTATTTTTTTTCGTTATATAGCCTGCTGTATTGCAATCTTTCCTGGTCCCAATTATTGTTGTGCCCTTGAATACTTTTGGATGGTGATAGATCATTTTTCTATCTTGGATATGATGCAATGCTAAACATGATTGTTCATTTTCTTTTGGTGTGCAGTGCTGTGCCCGCTGTACTTCTACCATGAGAAGCACCCAGTCAACCTGATCCTGCTCGCCCTCTTCACCGTCGCCATCAGCTTCTCTGTGGGCTTGACATGTGCCTTCACCAGTGGTAACCATCTCATCTCCATCGCCTCATTGTTCGGTTGTTCTGACTACCATTTCCCATTGTTGCTTTGTGTGCTTGTTTGTGTAAAATACCATGCCAGTTTTCGACAGAGTTTTGACTGTTAGGTTACAGGAAATTTCTAGGAACCTATCCGCATCCTATGTGAGGTGTACAACCAAATTTGTAGGTGTTGGTGGCTGTGTGATATGCTTATCTCAATTGCTTTATTCACTGGCTTGCGTAAATTGGCGATATCACGTCAGGTGCAGATTTTTCTGGCAATGTGGAATTCACTTTGGCTTGTGCAATGCAATTGCCAATTGGCATGTAGTATGCCATAGCAGTGATACTTTGGGAAGTTTTTTTTTTGGGGGGGGGGGGGGTAATGTTTACAGAGAAAACTAAAGTAGCATGTGCTAGCGACCCATGTGCGCCTTTGGCCAGTCTATGTGTAGGACCAAGTTGTAGGAGATAGTGGCTTTATGATATGCTTGTCTGAGTAAGAAGCAATTGGAATATCACCATCTTGTGGAATTGGTCATTTATATAATACAAACACCTCTTGCCTGTACTTTTGCCTTGTTATGAAGTTGACCTTTGACTGAGTTGTGCCAGTTATTTACTATTTGTTTCTGGCTCTATTTTCTTCCTTGCAAGGTGTGTAATTACATGATATAGTGACAGGTTCAACATATTTCTCCATGGTAATAAGCAGTGTTTTGCTTGCTTGTTCTGTGTGAATTAGCAATACCTTTTCCTTTCCAAGTATTTGAATTAGCAATATCACTTATCAGCATATATACTGTTTCTGAAAGACCATGCTAGTTTTTGGAAGAGTTTTTGTGTGATTTCTGAGTAATTTGAAGGAACTTTTCTTGGATGCCCACTTGCCGAGTGAGGCATTTGCCTACTCTTTGTATAGAGCCAAGTTGTAGGTTTGGTGGCTGTATGCTATGCTTATCGAGCCCCTTGCTTTATGCATGTCACATATCCATGCAAACATATTTGGGCAAAATTACTTTCGACTTGTACCCTGGAATGGGAGCTAATCTTTCCGGCCTGTTTCCTCCACTCACTTCCGTCCCTCATGTCGGACCACACGCCATTACTACTGCAGGGGGAGCTAGCGCTTCGGCAAAATTCATCCTTTCGTTTTGAAAATTTT
Organism: Microstegium vimineum; assembly: GCA_022036555.1. Lineage (NCBI taxonomy): Eukaryota > Viridiplantae > Streptophyta > Magnoliopsida > Poales > Poaceae > Microstegium > Microstegium vimineum. The sequence continues at coordinate 8,642,409 of CM039119.1, forward strand.
TGGACAGAAGTACAAGGTTTCCATGAACTAGTCCAGAACACTTGGAGCAAACAAGTGAACTCCGCCCTGCCTCTGAAGCGCCTACACATAAAATTGGCGCAAGTCGCGGAAGCAATCAGGCGATGGAAAAAGGAAAAAATTGGAGACACGAGGCTACAGCTAGCAATAGTAAAAGAAGTTTTGCTGCAATTGGAGGCGGCACAAGAAAATAGAGCACTCACGGTCGAAGAGCTTGATCTACGACGGCGGCTAAAAATACGTAGCATAGGCTTAGCGGCAATTGAAAAATCAAGAATTAAACAAAGATCAAGGCTTACATACATACGCTGTGGCGACGCCAACACAAAATTCTTCCATATCCGAGCCAGCTCACGTCTCCGAAAAAATTACATCCATTGTCTGCACAAGGAAGGAGGTATGGCAGTGACCCATGAGGACAAAGAGAGAGTAATTGATGATTATTTTAGACAACACATTGGGTCCACCTACCCCAGAACCACAAGCCTAAATTGGCAATCCCTTGGGTACACCATGCATGACTTGGCTGAACTGGAGGCACCTTTTACCCATGAGGAGATCCAAGACACAATAAATTCTCTACCATCAGACAAAGCTCCGGGACCGGACGGCTTCACTGGAAAATTCTTCAAGGTTTGTTGGGGGATTATTAAAGAAGATGTGACAACAGCCTTAAACAGCCTCTATGCCATGAACTCCCAGGGGTTTGATCTTCTTAATTCTGCAAATATTGTCCTCCTCCCCAAAAAAATGGACGCCACAAGTATCACAGATTTCCGACCAATCAGTCTCACACATAGCATTGCAAAAATCTTCTCTAAGCTGTTGGCAAACAGGCTCGCCCCACGACTAGATTCCCTGGTCTCAAGCTGCCAGAGCGCGTTCATAAAGAAGAGAAGCATACATGACAATTTCATGTACGTCCAGAACACAGCTAGAAAGCTACACAAATTGAAAGTACCGGCCCTCTTCTTGAAATTAGATATCCACAAAGCGTTTGACACCATTGATTGGAGCTACCTCCTAGAGGTTTTGCAGGCCCTTGGATTTGGACCATGATGGCGTGAATGGGTGTCAATTCTTTTCCAAACGGCCACTTCGAGACCCTTACTAAATGGGCTGCATGGACACACCTTCCACCATGGCAGGGGAGTCCGGCAAGGAGATCCACTCTCGCCCATGCTTTTCATCCTGGCAATAGACCCCCTACAGAGAATACTTGATTTGGCCATAGAGCAGGAGTTTCTCACCCCATTACCTTCAGCAGCAGCAAGATGGCGTACTTCCATGTACGCGGATGATGCAGCCATCTTCATCAACCCTCTGAAGGAGGATGTGGATGCTGTCAAAATGATTCTCGAAGCTTTTGGGAGATTCTCGGGTCTACACATAAACTTGCAAAAAAGCTCTATTCATCCAATTAGATGCGAAGCCATAGACATTGACTATGTGCTTTCCTCCTTTGCTGGAACCAGGGGTGCCTTCCCCTGTCGTTATTTGGGACTTCAGCTCCATACTAGGTCCCTTCAAAAGGTGCATGTGCAGCCCCTGATTGAGCGCATTGGCCAAAGGCTCCCCGCTTGGAAGGGGAGATGGCTCAACAAAGCAGGTCGCCTAACGCTCGTATCGACGGTTCTTTCTTCCATGCCGACTTATCACCTCACTGTGTTTCCTTTAGCGGCTTGGGCAAGAAAGAAAATAGACAAAATTAGAAGATCTTTCCTTTGGAAAGGAGATGAGAACGCAAATGGTGGCCATTGCTTGGTAAATTGGCCAACAGTGACCCGACCAAAATACCTGGGCGGCTTGGGGGTGCCTGATTTGGAGAAATTCGGGAGAGCTCTACGACTTCGTTGGTTGTGGCAAGAATGGGTGGACGAGTCAAAACCATGGGCGGGTTCCCAACTCCCATGTAGTGAAGCAGATCGGCTACTCTTCAACTTGTCGACCATGGTCATAGTTGGAGATGGCAGAAAAGCTAGGTTCTGGCACAACAGCCGGAGGGAACAGCACCCAGAAACTTGGCACCACACCTGTTCCTCCTAGTCACTAGGAAGAACAAGACGGTACAACAAGAGCTTCAAAACAATAACTGGATACGCTCACTAAGGGGAAAGATCACCACTGCTACCCATATGGAAGAGTTCATCTCTCTATGGATCAAAATTCAAAATGTACAGCTGCTCCCAGGCATACAGGACTCAATCACCTGGAAATGGACGTCGGACGACTGCTATTCCACTCAATCAGCTTACCGTATTCAGTTCAGCGGCACCTATGGGAGGTTCAAGCACAACCAAATTTGGAAGGCACACACTGAAAATAAATGTAAAGTCTTTGCATGGATTCTCATTCATGACAAAATTCTAACTGCAGACAACTTGCAAAAAAGAGGATGGCCACATCATGATCGTTGCATTCTCTGTGATGGACCCTTGGAGACTGGACTGCACCTTTCACTGCTATGCCCATACTCTAAAGCGGTGTGGAACCAAATCTTGGACTGGGAACACTTTGATATACATCTCCCACAGCCACAACATGATCCCTTGCACATTCATGATTGGTGGGAGGAGGCCACAAAGAAGGTACCCAAGGAAGAGCGAAGGCGTTTTAACGGAATGGCGATCTATACTTTCTGGAACATATGGAAAGAGCGAAACAGGCGGATCTTCAATAATATGTCGGAAACGGCATTACAGACCGCTTCAAGAGTAAGGGAAGATATTATGTTAAGAAAGAGAGCTATAGATAGACTGACTTAGCAACTCTTAGTGAGTTTTGTTGTGCTCTGTCATTTTCCCCGGCTGAGTCCCGGAATGACGTTTTGTACATAAAAACCTCTTTCTCCTATCTTAATTGAAGGGCAGAGCTCCTGCCATTATTTTCAAAAAAAAAAACTTTCGACTTGTCCCTTTGTGATTTGTGAAGTTGACCTTTTGTTTGGTTGTGCCTTTTTGAACTACCCTTCGGTTTTTCAAAGCATTGGTTGGAAGATATGTTGCATGACTCTCTCTGATATTAATGGTAGTTTGAATCTGGCAGGTATTTGTGCATGAAAATAAGCTGCTTCTTAGCCAAATTTTTTGAGATTACTGTTTTGGTGAGGGGCTCAACTGGAAATGACAAAATACATGGATTTTTTTATATATAATATTAGATTGTTATAGGCTATGCACTAAGATAGATGCTTCATATGAAAACTACTACATATTACTTTTTGGTCATCCCCAGCTGGGTTGAGTTCATTTGATTTGATTTTTTAAGTATGCTGATTCATTATAAACTGTCGTTGTGAACCCATCTTTGTTTCTGGAACCTTTATTATCTGTGTGTCACTCTGTCATGTGTGCTGGCATCAACAGCTGGTGCAGTGGTGCATGATGTGGTGGTTGATTGTTTTTCTTCTTCTTTTGCATCTCTATCTTTTTGCAATAATTAGGACACTGAATTATGCACACTCTTTTTTGTTTCTAGATTTAACAGTCGTATTGTATTGGATGTCCAGACTCCATAAAAGTTACTTTGAATGGTGGCTTGAAAATTGGAACAAAGTTTTATTTCTTTTACTTACAGTTTAGGAAATGCTTGTAATCCATTTCTGTTCAGCTATTTTCTTGTTATGTCTTTTGTCCTTTTAGTTACACAGACATGTCTTGGGATATAAAATCTATCTTGTAGCTGGCATTCATAATCTCTATAACCCTTTCTTTACACTGCTCCTTGTTCCAGTTTAATTCTCTAAGGTCCAGCAGTTGCTAATATAATAATCTGCCGTGTGAACAGGCAAGGTCATTCTGGAGTCTGCTATTCTGACAACAGTGGTTGTGCTCAGCCTGACTGCATATACTTTCTGGGCCGTGAATAGGGGCAAAGACTTCAGCTTCTTGGGTCCTTTCCTGTTCGCCTCCCTCATAGTGCTGCTTGTGTTCGCACTCATCCAGGTGAGAGATCTATCTCTGAAGCATCACTGTGTTCTCTATGTGAATGACTGTATTTACTTAGAATCTTTTCCGACCGGTGCTGATGGGATGACCTTGCTGCTGCCAAATGCAGATACTGTTCCCACTGGGCAAGATCTCCCAGATGATCTACGGTGGGCTGGCGGCTCTCATCTTCAGCGGGTACATCATCTATGACACGAACAACATCATCAGGCGCTTCACGTACGACCAGTACGTCTGGGCAGCCGTCTCCCTCTACCTGGACGTCATCAACCTCTTCCTGTCCCTGATGACCCTCTTCAGGGAAGCCGACTAGGCGCTCTGCTCCCGTCCTGTCTATCTATCTACGCAAGCTGTGAATACCTTACATTGGTCCCCGAATGCTCGTCTCGTGGGTCAAGCTCCGGTGCCCCCAGAATTCCACTGCCAAGAGAGTTGTATAGCTGCGTTGCCTTTCTACTAGTATGGTCGTCTTCGGCTTGGCTCAGTGATGAGTCTTGATATCATCTACGTAGTTGGATCACAAACATATGTACCTTGATCATGATCCGGTACTGGATTTGGGTTGCCTAACCTTGGAACGAGAGTTTGGAGAGCCATCGGCTTTATGATCTTCATTTGCTGCTTTATGTTGAATCTATCATGGAGTCCTAAATTTAATTACTTTATGGAGGCTGACGACATGTATTCTATGACGCCAACAGAAAATGGGCTGAGGTAGGGATCGTGTGGGCACGTTGAAGAACTTCGCCCACCACGTATCAGCTGAAAGCTGAAGACAACCTGTTCTGTTTGTGTGCCAAGAACAGGGTTGTGAACCACCGGAAAACCATAAAAAATAGCCTGAAAACAGACAACCCGGTGGCCAGGGCCCAGGTCTCTGATGGCCTCCTCCGCCGTCCAAACTCTGCAAATTTCTGTGGAATTCATTAATTCTGAAGTTCTCGAAAAAAAATCACTTCGTCTCGTATTCTCTTCTTCCAAACCCGTCGCCATCGCCATTCGCGCACATCTCTGAATTGGTAGCTTGTTCTTCTCAGCTGAAATTGCTCTGAATTGGTAGCTTCTCCTTAGCAGAAATTGCAGAGGCTGCTGTAGACTGTAGGGCTGCGGCCACGACGGTCTACGGGTTCGTCGCGGCGCTGGTGTTCTCCGGCCGGGTTCATCATCTACGACACCAACAGCCTCATCAAGCGCCCGCACACGGCGGCCATACTGCATGTACCTTGACGCCGTCGACATCTTCATGGCCATTGCCATGCCACGTTCCTGAGCTCTTCAGATTCGTACAGCGTTGCGCGTGACCTGCTCGTGCCACGAACGAAAACCAGAAATGTGTGTACTTGTGTTGCATACTTCGCAGTTCACAATCGACCGTGAGATATAGATTCACCGGGGTAAAAGCTATCGCGTCGTTTTCCAGCATAGTTGTGCTGTGCAGTTCAGGAAGACTATGGACGCCACGGCGCAGAAAATTGTTTACATACTGTACAACCTGACACAATTTGGTCAGTACTGGAAAGCACTCCTATCTCTTACACAAGTGTTTGAGTGGCTGAGCCTGATCGAAACATGGAAGCAAACTAAACTGTTAGCACAAATACACGCATGCCAGCATGTGACATGCTTGAATTCTCCAACATCGAGGAGGCCAAGAATACATGATGCACTAGGGAGACTAAGGTTACATTTTCAAGTGATCCTCTATTGGTTTTGTATCCTACATACTAGTACAAGGCAATGCCCAGGATCAAGGAAAAGAAAAGGGCTCAAGAGCTGGCAACACAGATTTGAGGGCCAATTTCCAGAGACATTTCTCCCATGGTTCGTGGTTCGTCAGAGAATTTCAAACATCTGGTGGAACTTGGCAGCTGATCCAAGAATCAGGTATCAGACATAAACTGATCTTGAACCTTTACATGATAGCACTATAGATCCTGTATGTGCAGAAACGTAAATAACCTAAGAATGGCATTGCAATGCTCAAATCTCAAGTTCAAACAACCATAAGATTGGAGCATGCATACCAATCATGTATAGTCACTGACTCCCAACAGGGTCACCCAGTAAGCAACATGCTGCCTCCCAACTACGTGAGACCACTGTGAAAGAGACTCCCTTAAGCAAAGGATTGCCTGCATAAGTTGAAGGGATGTTCAGAAGGCAAGGAAAAGTTGTTTATTTCAAAATTCACAAATGTGTAGCCAGCAAAATGCACACACCATGTTTGCCTACATCGAACAGCCACTTGACGAACAGCCCTTTTCTTATCATCGAGAGCCTTGATTGCTGCTTGTACAACCTGAATGAACGATCAATCTGATGAGTTCTTTTTAGTAAGGGCAACTTGGTTACTGATGTAAGTGTAACAGTTTAGCCATGCTAGGATGCCCTTAATCCCTAATAACTTCTCTCTGAATTATGCCCTGAACTTAACAATATCAAATTAGTCACGAGATATACTGCATCTCATTTTTTTCCCGAGTTGAAAGTTCAGAGCTGAAGCATGAAGCTTTACATCTTCCGAACGGTTCATGAGCCACAACATGGAATGATTTCAATAATCAATATTTGATCAACCATATAGTTACCCAATGGTCATATCACGTATATTTTGCCAATGAAAGACATTCACGTAGAAAACTAACCTTACGCCGCATAGGATAAATTTTTGAGTGAGGTAATGCAGAAAAGGCTACTAAACACTGTAATGCTGTCTCCCGCACAACCTAAGGGGAAAAGGTTGTTAAAATATTAATTTGCAAATATAACAGAAGGAAAATTAGTACAGATGGATTAATAAAAATAACAGTAGATCACCATCATGTGAGGATAGGAAACAAGTTCAGTAAGAGCACTGATTGTGATTTGGATATTGTCCAGAATGCATTCTTTGCCTGGTTAGCAAAAAACTGAAGTCAATAACACAATCAAATACATTGAATTAGATCAATATCAGAATAACATTAAACAAATGAAATTTTGCAGAAGAAAAGAACAAAATGAGGAACTTGAAGGACAACATCAAAGAGCATAAAGCAATTTATCCATCTGGAGGGCACAACCTATATTAACCTATACACTAAAAGATGGTGATAATGTAAAAATGAAGTAATAAAAATGATCCAACCTTTTTCATCCATCAATATTCCAGAGAAGACAAGTAACAAACTGTACACCAGATCCTTATCCTCAATATCCAAACTTAATTTAGCTAAGCTATCAACCATCACGAGTAAAATCTGCAAGATGGGAATAATAGGTTAATTAGACTGTGAATGCTAATATTACATGGACATAAGTATGTATGTCATAATCAAAAGAGCTGTAACCTGGTGTGCTTCGGTTATAACAGCTGGTACTGGAGTATTGGAAATGATATGCCCAAAAGCTTGGTATAGTGCCAATCTGCAATTGATAGGGATTATTTCCACCATTTTAAGAAATTATAATTAAGCATGCTAACAATACACAAGCAGTTCTTAAATTAGTAACTAAAACATATAAAATAGCCATCAAGAACCAATAGCAACTAATTGTTCTGCCATATCATCTCATAATGATGCTATGTGCAAGGAAAATCACTTCTTTTTTACATTGTGCAAGGAAGATGATGCTATGTGGTTTTCTTTACTCAATGCTTTTCCAAGATACGAAACAATGAATTGAACCACTTCTAAAACCATGGCAATTCAGTTCATTTAAGGTTGTCAGCACTATTTTTTTTTTGTTAAACTAGTGAATGAGTATCAGAAATGAGCTACTGTGTCAATTTCTTTCACTAACATGTGAAATGGGAAGTTGGCTGGGCCTATTGGGCCGGCTTCGGTAATGTGGCCCATTAGGATTAGGGTTAGTTAGTGATAAGGGTCTTTTGCTTAGGGGTCAAGTAAGCCTCTCAATAAGGAGTGGAGATGTATCAATCTAATCAGGCAAGAAGAATATATCGATCTATTAGGGTAGGGGCAGCCCCCTTCTATCACTGCACTTGTGGTCTGATGGCCTCCTATCAGCTGGCTGATGCCATGCTGCTTGGGTTAGGGCCATCCAGATCTAGGTTCATAACACATGTCTAATGCAAGAGGTACAAATGTCATTTGTTGGCACTTTATAAACAGAACAAATCGCAACTAGATGCACGTAAGCCCCTCATCAGCATTCCAGAACAAAAGAGGTTTCAACATGTCCTGAACTTACAAAAGGAATACCAGTAAGGAGAAAAACATAATATAAAGAGGAAAAAGCAATGATGCACTGGAGCAGAATAGTTTGTAAGAAGCATGTGACTGGAAAAGCAAGCAGTAATCAGTAAAAGATATAAAGGAATAAAATAACAGGAACACCAATACTTACTTTGTCATGACTGCAGTTGTTTCTTTGATTTTAGAGAGGAAGATTGGCATCAGTATTGAGAAGAAACGCTGCTTGTATAATGGTTTTATTCTCGCATGAAAATTTTTATTTAGACAGATTTCTGAATCACTCATCATCACATGGAATGCGCTAGCTGCAGATATTGCAAGAGAAGCATCTGATGAATCACCATCATAAGGTTCTTCCTGGGGGGATGGAATACTAGACAAAATCTCATCTGAGCATAGAATCTTAAGAAGAAACATTGAAATGTTCTTCACCTTCTCATCTCCTCTCATAAGTAATCCTTTGCCAATCCAAGCCAAGCTAGACAAGATATTGATCTTAGAAAGTTTGTTTCCAGTGTACACATCTGAGAAATTGACATCATCTGAAGTGCCAGCAGAAGGGTGGGATATCCTTGAGCAGCTGTTGGATAATACAGTTGAGAAACACCTCTCAAGAATATCATCAAGTATTTTATCCAACTGATTCTCATGTGAAAACTCTGGATTGCGTAGATATTTATTGAAAATAGAAGCTAATGCATAAGCAGCTGGCATTTTCCCATTTAGTAGAAAGACGGTAAAGAGGTTAATCATCAACATCATATCTGGTACAGGTGTTTGAGGCCGAAGGCCTATTATAATCGATGAAAACATGCTCATAAGAGCTGTTTCTGGAACAGAATGTGAAGGAACTAACTCATCTACAGCCAAAAGACGGTCTGTCATCAATTTCATTGGGAGTGAGAGCATTGGAGATATTATGCTATATGCTTTCTGAACAATAAGTGATTGTTGCTCCTCTGTACATATTCCAACTAAAAGCTTCATCCCAGCCATTAGTGAGTCAAGGAGGCCCTGAAAAAGAGATATTAGAGTGCCATCATACATGTAGAATACTTTACTATGCAAGATGTACCACCATAAGTACAAGGAACTCTTAATAACTCAATTAACAGAAATGTTCAATTTGATAGAGCTTCACCTGTGAGCTGATTCTATCTAACACAGTCAAATCCTTAGTCTCATCCAATAGATGCAGAGCGAAGCTCAATGCAAGTTCATTGACACCACCAGAAGTTAATAACCTGCAATAAAAGAGATTATTACTCAGGGAGAATGGATCAGTTACCACAATATATTATGGCAAAAAGAATAGCAATTAGTTGGACTAGTCCATGTTTGACAAGTCTATCGCAGAACATGATAGCCTGTCACAGCAATTCAATGGTCAAGTTGTTTGCCCAATCCTAGGCAGAGGTTTTTAGACTGTGGACTTCTCTTACACAGAATTACATACTAAAAACCAAAGTTGTCATACCAAGGAAGGACCCGGCTAGAGTAGCACTCAAATAAATGGGTCACATATTCAGCACATTCCATTCTTCCATTAGCCTGCATCATCAGTAAAAACTATGTTCAGTTGCTTATAAGAATGAAAAGTTGCACAAAATAAGAAGTCAATAGGGCGAGCAGACCTCAGATTCAGAAATATTGGTGACAACAGCGACTTCAAGTGATTTTGCAACTCTTAACATATAGTTCAATCCAGCAGTTTCCAACTTCATAGCTTGCTTCGAGTCTTAGACTAAGAGGCATTGAAGTATCATAGGATTCAACCAAAGAAACAATCTCATCAACAACCGTTCTGCAGTAAACCACTTCCCTTTCAGAAGCATGGAACTCAGCAATAGATGAACCAAGGCTAGTCAATGCTTTCAATGACAATCTCCACAGATCTACATTTTCAAACTTGTTTATAATTATTGATGTAAACATAAGTAGAATATCCTCATAAGCATTTTCTGGCAGAGGCGAGCATTGTTCTGGGAATGTTGCTAGTGTTAGCAAGCCCTTCACTGCAAAGCATTTATAATAACTAAATGAATTAGAATATATAACTTGCTTCATAATGCAATAAGTACAACACTAACACAAAATAGGTAAACTGGAAAAGAATCGGACACCATATGCATTTAGTATTTGTTAATTTGTAACTTTGGCAACATGGAGCTATATGAAGGGAGCGCGCACATGCATGCATCAATGTAGTGTAGAGAATTGTGACAACACCAATCAGGTCCATGTGTCGAAAATGTGCCTGTGGTACATTCATAGTTAAGATGTTAACTTACCAGCACAAGAGACATATTCTTGTCTAAACATTGGCTCCATTGATTGAGAGGCTATAGTAAAAAAGGATCGAAGGAGAAGGATTAATTGCTCCAGTTTTTTCTCTAAGATAGGCCACCAGGATTCCTTTGCTAATTGAACAGAAGAACAATCTTCATAAGATACCAAAGCCACTTCTCTACAGGATGAAAGCAATTGAACAGATAAATAGAGTGCTCCATAGTTGACAGGAACAGAAGATGATCCATTACAATTATTCAACTGCCGAGATTCATAGTCAGCTCTGGTTCCCACAATATCTACCAAGTGTGCAAAGTGCTCTTGAAGAACTCTAGTACAGAAATATGTAGATGATTCAGCAAGAATAGAAATAACACTTCCAAGTGCATGCAGTTGGGTCAGGTCCTCTAATGAACTCAATATGGACTTTTCCATACTTGATGAAAGGTGGATCTTGTTCACAATGTCCTTATCCAACAAGATCAAATTAATAAAAAGATCTTTATCTGAAGAATTAGTATACATAATAGCAGTCTTCAAACATTTCAGAGCCTCTGATATTAACAATTGATCTGAAGAAAGGTTAAAAATCACTTCTTTCAACTTGTACCAAACAGCTGATGCATGTCTAACCATTCTATCAGCTCCATAGAAGCGAATGCAATTGTCCAAATATTTTAAAGAATCCATCTGCAAAGAAAATAAAAGATGAGCATTACGAAATTACTGAGCGCATTCACTGGTAAATTGCTGAAGTAGGAGCAATGCAGGAAGTGGAGCTGCTTACCTTTGCCAATGGAAGAGAGGAAGAAAGTTTATCAAGAAGCAAAGGGATGACAAAAGGCTCAAAATATTGGGTTGAACAAAAAGCATGCTGCAAGTATTAAAAAATATTGTTAGACAAGAAGATGCGCTAACAGCAAGCCTTCCTCACCAACAAACATGAAGCATGGAGTAACAGAAAACTACAACTCCGTTACAGAGAGAGAGTTCAGTAATGTTAAGCATATCTTTAGTTGAAATCATAAATAAATCAAGTGAAATAACACATTCATACCATCAATGCTCTAGAGAGGTCTTCCCGTGTAGCATCCAAACCATTACCTCCCTGCATACAGACACAACACACATAATCATGATCTCACTTTGGAGAAAAAAAGATCAAGACCTACTGAGTAACAGAACAATAGAAGCAAAGAAAACGGGATGACAATCAAACTGGTCAATTAGCATACGTGTGTGAAGTAGACAGGAAAATACTTGCTCAGAATCTCAAAAACATCCCCTGCAAAATGTGCTGCCAAACCAGATGGATCTGATAGCTTCATGACAACTTCAACTACATGAAAAGAAAGCATCAAGCACTCTGGATCCTTTTCTTCATCAATTGCTTCACAGATCCCATACAACTGTTCATCATCCTAGAAATATCAATTAAGTTTGTGTTTACATTTAGCCTCTGCATAAATCTAAAGAACAGCAACTACAAATTTACAAATGAACTGACAGTGAGACAGAAACTAAATCTCCATGAGCCCAGTTGTGATTGTTAGATAAACCCTGCTGTAGTACCTAAGTCATTAGCTTAGTTTCAAGTCATTAGATAGCATCTACTTTCAGTTACACTTTAGTCTCTACTTTAGTTTCTTTCTTGACATCCAAGTACCCCTTTTGTAAGATACTCTAGGAATATGCTCTAGTGAGCTTCTTGTAACACAAGTATGCTTTTGCTATATATTAGAAAGGGGACTAGCCCACAAAGACTGCTATTCCGGCAGCAACCACACCTCACCTCTCTACTGTTCCATTGCCAACAGTGATGATGACCAGAATTCTCTAAAATAATTACCATTATCTTAAAAAGGTTCATAAGGGTTTCCAATACCCATTCCCATGGTATGCTTCGCAAAGTACCCCTGCCCCCCTACTAATCACCATCTTATTTTGCTACCTTGTTGTTTAGCTTGTGGTAGCTATTTATCCAATTTAAACTAAATCCGAATTATATTGCATCAAAGAAACATGATCATATTGATATACATGATTTGAAGAAAAAAAACATTGTAAAGGTAATGGTTACTGTGCTTACTATTTAAGGAAAATGCAAATATACACTTGAGCATATTGCCTAGGGTGGGTGGGTGTTTGGAAGTGGTGGTGGTCAGGTCTATTATGGGTGTGTGATATCATTAAATCTGTTTCTTCTTGATCATTACTCCCTCCGTTATCTTTTATAAGGCACACACACATATTAAAGAGTCAAACTTTCAAATCTTTAACTAATAATTTGGTTGATAATTTTAATTGTTATAACATAAACTTGATATGGCTAGATTTGTAATTAAATATACTATCCGATTATTATAAATTTATAAGTATAAACAATATAATATAAAATAAATAAATGGTCAAAGTATGATTTAGAAGACTGTGTCACATGCAGTCGTGCCTTATAAAAAATAACAGAGGGAGTAATTAGTAACTAAAAAACAAGGAGATCAGATCCTGGTGCAAAGGGGAGGTGCAAAAAGATAATGATCACACAGTTCTATAACATATCGACAAAAAAAGAGCAAAATAAAAAACACCCCTAAAACATCTAATAGAACAGAACAGAAATTGTAGAGGGCAATATACTACTCTAACAGCTACAAAGTTTATGAACAGACAGAACTCATAAATGCATTCTTTTCCAGTAAGGATAGCAATTATGTTTTGCCAATATACTAGTGATCCAGTGTAGTTCAGATATAGAGTAATCACCACACCATTTGTTTTACAGCTTCTGGGTACCGATCCAGTATGCAGCTCAGAATTTCAAAGCACAGCTGGATTCAAAACGAGAGATGGAAAAAGGTATCAGTACATCAGATTATTTATTTTGAGATGCACCTATCTAATCATCTTTATACTGAAGAATCAAATTAACCTTGCGGTCAGCAGCTGCAAGTGACTGCACTTGAACATTCTGTAAGAAAGACTCAACTAGTCTTTTAACATCAGCAATCACGATACAACCAACACCTTGTTTCCTGTGCAATAGAGCCAGGCAACCAACAAGGGCTCCTCGTATTGCTTGCCAATCTGACTGATATAGAAAAAAAAATCAAGAAGACATGAGTATTGCTAAGATAAGGACAGGTGCCAAACAGCAAAGAATAGACACTTATCACATTTATCAATCTTCAGCATACTGATTTGCTTCACTTCGATAACATACACAACCATGACTTGAAATATAAATTACAAAAAAAAAACACTAATCACTAGGAGCCAGAGCATTCAAGAGGGAAAGCCCTCAAGATCCAACCAATCTCTAAAGCTGTGCCCCCTCTTCGGCAAGCAGCAAAGCTCCTGCCATGCAAGGTGCAACGATTCCAATGGTTCCATAGAGTTTAAGCACCAAGAATGACAAGAGAATCAAGGCCCTTTTGCACCTGACCAGTAACCGCATCACTCACCCTACTTCACAAGTAACTTCAGTTATTGGTCTAACCTAGGGCCAAAAGGTAAATTACCAAAATACCACACCAGATCCAGAGCTCAGCTCACCTATGCAATATTTTTAAAAGGTAAAGGACTTGGATAAATTTCTTATATGCCACCTTACTTATAAAAAAGAAAAGAGACAATCTAACCGATAGGTAGTTCGGAGATGTGAAATCAAAGATGTCACATCAATATATTGACCAGACAACTAAGTAAATAATGCTGTAGAGGCTTGTTGCACCTCACTGAGATGCAAAACCCCACCTTGTGTAGAAAACTAATTTAATGCAAGTTTCTCTATCTACACTAAACACTTAAACAGGACACAATAGGAGGGGGGCTCACTTTGGCATGTAATGCTCTAAACACAATTTTTCATAATCACAATTTTGGCATTTTTGCTGTGTGGAAACGGAACTCATGCAAATGAAACACAAGCTCATTATAATTTAGAAACCAAATAAAGTGCCAGATTTTTTTATGTGATGATTGCAGTCAAGGGTTGATATCACTAAAACAACGATGTCACTTTCCTTGGAAAGGGAGAAAAAGGCTATGTTGTTGAATGTAAGGCTTTTGGCTATTCTATTTAAACAACAAACACCAATTACTCTTCATATTCTTCTTGTACACGGCCCTTGTTAGGTTTCATCTCCAGACTATCCAACTTAGTGGGGACAAAGAGGTTCTGTTCTTGTTGCTGCTGCTGTTATTAAATTATAAAACAAGGATTTGGTCACATAAGAACTTATACAAATATAAACGCATTACATTCCCTAGTTGGGTTCCTTGTTAGGTTTCATCTTGCTCCATGATTTCAACAAGAAAATTGCAGGAACATAAGGTAACATTTACTAACTTAATACCAGGTGCAAATACAAACACTTCAGCCTACTGTTCAAGAAAAATGCAATCATGCAGAAAATACTTCAATAGAACCATGACTCCGAGTTCTTTTTCTTCCACTCTTTTTATACTTAAAACTCCTACGAAAGTATTTGAGAGGAAATAATCATGGTTCACTTAGTCAAAGCGTCAAACTTACCAATCTTGATATAAAGAAGTCTGACAATGTTGTAATGGTATTGACATCTAAGCATTTAAATGAAATTCGAGACAATATCTCCCCCAGAAGCAGTATTCCTGTAAAATAAAAGCTTAAAAATAAATCACCAGCAAGCAAAAAAAAACATGTGTATAGCAGTAGCAGGAGTGATATTCAATTCTAATCTATCAGGAACGGATGCAAAGAGAGAAAAGTTCAGCAGATTAGATTGAAACGGTAAGTTCAGAACAAAGTTCAAAATTCTGGAAATGCAATAACTAATCCAATAAAGTGGCACACTCTTCCTTGCCATTTTCAGTTTGTACTGCCAATATGCATGTGGGCATGCACATCCCTGTGTGCTTGTACTGTCATATAGAGTTGGCATTTGTTTGAATAGAAAGAACTGCAACAGTCTTCACAAAAAGGATAGCATTTGAATTATTCATCTTCAAAGGGACTAGCAGTAAGAGCAACCAAATAGCACCTTAAAGCATGCCAACTAGCCACAGGCCATACCTCCTAATAACAAACTTAGAAAGAAGGTTCAAACTTTGAATTATACTGTTTGATCGTCACTTAAGAAATCATGATAAACATAGTGTGGAAGGTAACCACAACAGAGAAAAGAGATAAACGAACCTCTTGATCTGACAATGTGGTCTGTTGTTGTCAAATACATATCCATCTTGGATACCTGAACAAAATCACCAACGAGAAACAGAACGAAGTCAACCTGCTTTCCCCATATGATGGATCACACTACAAAATCATATCTTGGGGGCTGGGGCATACCAAATCGAAGAGGGTCAACTTGTCCTTGTTCACCAGGGCAGCAAGAGCATCCACACTAGCAGACTGTTGCACACCCACATCATTACAGCATTAGGATACAAATGAAACCAGGTGAACGTTTTTTTTCCTCATCGAATTAAGCTAGCAAGCACCAACATTTGGATTCACCTCACGCATTAACTAAACAGTAGTTCTTTGCACTAGGATTACACAGAATCTAAAACTGAATGTGTTCTATCAAATCGCGCATATGACCCAAAAGTTTCTTCCGGCAGCCGAAATATCAACCTCATATTACGGATACTACAAGCCGAATAACTCAAAGCACAAGCTAATTGAACCAAAGTTGCAACTGGAGAGAAGGGAAGTGGAGAGGAGAGGAAAGAGAGCTGTACGTGTTGCGCGGCGGGGCGGATACGTCGACGTAGGCCTCTACGTGGGGTACCCACTCGCCGGGAGGGACCCTCGCCATCGCCGCCGCCGGGGCTTAGCCCCCGAGAGGGTTTATCTAGGGTTCTGCTGCTCTGGTGCCGCGTGGACAGGAAGGGCCTTAGCCCTTGGAGAGGCTTTCTGCGGGAGCTCGTGAGGTAGAGGAGGTGTGGCGGCCGGAATGACGGCGGCAGCGGCAGGCGGCGTCGGCGGCGCCGGCGACGGAAAGGCGGGCGCCGGGGGCGAGTGAGGCCGGGGTGTTTTCCCGGTTTTTCTTTGTTTTTTTTATTACACAGGGTTTGGCATGGCACGTGCGTATAATCAAAGAATAAAACTCCTCTCCAATTCAAGGAGAATTACTTTCCTGCCCCTGAGATGTCGGAATTTTCGAGTTCCGAAGAATCGGGACTTCTAGGGTGTAAAGGTAACTTTTAGATGCACCTTTAAACCTGTTTTAGTTCAAATATTTGTACTATTTATCAAAAAATTTGGAGAAGTAGTATAAATATTTGAACTAAAGAGGTTTAGAGGTACACCCAAAGGATACTAGTTTGCACCCCTAGGGACTTCAGCGTTTTTTCGGCTTACCATATCTATACATCTATGATAAAAGAGGCAAAATTTCTCTCCTTCACTTTTTTTTGTCTGACTCCCCTAATCTGATTCGTACACATATTAAGTTCTGTTACAACACACGAGCTTGATTACCGAACAAAGCACAAAATATGATTTCTACACGTATTGAGTTCCGTTGCAACGCACGATCACATTTGCTAGTAAACTCATAAACTCTGATTGTTTAAGGCACTTACCATATTATTAGTTCACTATATAGATCTACTCACCTGGAGTCAAACACAATTGGATTTTTTATTTTATGATTTTTTTTTATTTACTATGATTTTTTTAAAAATTATGCCCAAATAAATTAAAAAAAATACAAAACCTTCATAGCAAAAAAAAATTGTACTAAAACATATCATGTTATTTGTTCACTGGATAAATCTATTCATATGGAGTCCAACGCAATTGAATTTTCTATTTGGGACTGCTCTGCTCCACGTTTTTCAGCTCCACTTCAGTTTTTTTTAGCCAAACGGTTTGAGCTTCATGCACGCAGTTCGAGGAAAGGAAAAAGTGTGAAGTTGTGAGAGCACCTAAAGAGGTACTCCACAAATTCCACGTTTTTATGGAGCTGCTCTATGGTGGAGTTTGTAGAGCAGAGTTTGTGGAGCAGTCCCAAACATGCCCTTATTATGATTTTTCAAAGATTCAGTCTAATAAATAAATAAATAAAAGCAAATCAATTGTTACCGCCGTCACTATAGCTTAGGGCTGGGATGAAACCTAAATTACAATAATTTAGGGACTCAAATAATCGTTTTGAAAGTTTGTGAACTGACATGAAACCTAAGTAATAGTTTAAGAATTTAAATGATCATTTTTATAGTTTAGGGACCGAGATGAAAATTCACCGATAGTTTAGGCACCGGCCATTTAACTTACTCTAAATCTTTCATGATATATGACAAATTTAGACGTATGTTACTCTCTCCGTCTATAAAAAAGATACAACTATAGGAACTATGCATTTGAGTCAAACTAGTTTAACATTAACTGAGTTTACGTTGCATATTAACTAAGCTTATTATAAAAATGTAGTTTAGAAATGGTACTTATTTTATATTATAATTATTATAATTATTAGTAAATGGTTGAACTTCAAATCGTTTGGCTCCTAAAAAATAAAATTTGTTTTTTTTTTTGTTGCATTGGGTTTGGCTTGCTAAATCGCTGTTGGCGGATAGCATTTGAACACTCCGGTGCGTAAAAGGGGTACAAATGTAGTTCTACATAATATTATATTTCGTACTATAAATCCCAAGAATTTCAGTGTGTGGCCTGTTCTGCGGGGATATGTTCGGAATACACACGAAATGACATTAAAAGGAGCATAGATAATTTCGGCACAAAATGGAATCCAAATGACTGACATTAAGAGGCACAAAAAAAAATTGGCATAAAATGGAATATAGAGGAGACGTAGGGCCCATCGTAACGAACTAAACGGATATATATTTTGTCGACCTAAACGAACACAACGACATAAGCAGAAACCACCATCTCCATAACAGCTCCACAAAAGCCATTTGCTTAAAGAACACAAGGGAACTTGAAAAATCAACGCAGCAGGTAACAGCACTATTCGTGGTTTACTGAATATCTCAAGCCACACAGTTACAGTTATATAATAAGGCGACATTCCTGTAGGTTCATCAATGAGCAGCCACCGGTTGATGCAGTTGCAAACAAGTAGATTCACCGTGGAAATACATGCAAAGGATGGAAACCCCTCCCTTGTGCCTTTGATGCAAATGAAGTTATCTGGACCATCTACTCCGTGAAACGGTCTTCAGGCCTAGCAAGTTAGGGAAAAAAAAGGTGAGGGCATCAACAACCAGCTGCAAATAACCAAAAAAAAAATACTATAAGGTGCAACCAGATCCGCAACAACTGGCTGTAGATTATTTTGTAACAATAGTCCTTCCAAACATATAGGATACTATTGTATCAATGACAATTTTGGAAGAGCGATTTCACACTCTATCCATAGCAAAATTGGGAACGTACCGAAGGACCGAGAACGGCGATCAGAGGGGGGGTGAATAGGAGCCAAATAAAATTCAATTCAGACTTGGCCCTTGTCCCAAACTCACACCCAAAACTTGATCTCGAAAGAACCGACTCGCACACGACCTAACAAGTAGGTGGACACCTTAGGAAGACCCCTAAAGGTGCAGCGGAGCGGTCGGAGAAGATGGAGAACGATCAAAGCCACGGACTCGAAACCGATACACCGAGAGCGGTACTCTGAACCCCTAGAGAGAATAGGCAAGAGCACACCCAAAAATACTTATGAGAACTGGTCTCAAAAGTACCTAATCAGGTTCCTTACGTGGATACGAATCCAACGCAACAAACGGAACTTGATTCGGAGTCCAGACGAGAGAGAAACGGTCAAAACAGCGACGAAGAAAATCCGGAAAACCTTGCTGGAAGGGCGACGGACGCTGCAGAGGGCGACGGACGCTGCTCTGTCAGGAGCGTCCGACGCTCAAAAAATAGCCCGAAAACAACCCCAGCGACGGACGATCACGACGGACGTTGTCGTTAGCACTACGTAGCGTCCGGCGCCTCCGACGGACCGTCCGACGCCAAACTCTGGAGCGTCCTACACCCCCGAAATCTGCACAGCGATCTCGAAAATCGTTTTCTCTCCTTCAAATCTTCCCAAAACTAAACCAAATGAGCTCCAACTGCAACCAAACTTTGTAGGCATGATCCTTGTACAGTTGGGGAGCTAATACTAAGAAATCATCGTTCAATTGTGTGAGAATCAAAGGGAAACGAGGATTTGGGGGAAAAAGGGCAAGAACGAAGAACACCGCAAAGAAAACACCCGATCTACGCACTCGTGAGGTTTGAGGGGAATTCCTTCGGTGCAAAGATGCTCCTCACGAATACGAACAACTTGGTTCAAACGGATTTGCAAGAGCTACTCCCTACAAAGAGAAATCATCTCGGGAAAAAAAAGAGAGCAAAAGCAAAACGCGAAGAACACAAACAAAACGGAGACACGATCAAGAAGTCGAAGCCACCATGGCTTACGGAGGTTACGGCCTCTGATTCCTCGCAACAAACTCAAGTTCTTACAAAGGTTGGTGAAATCAACCTAGGGATCTCATGAACTAGAGAGAGGGTAGAGAGAGAGAGTCGGGGCAAATGATTAAGGTTCAAGAGATGGGATGAGGATACCCCTTCATCCCCTATTTAACATAGGCTTTGGCTATTTCCCAAAGACCCCCCTAGATACAATGAGTAAACTACCTAGCCTAAGCATTACAGTCCAAGCTCCGGTAAATATCTCCCTCGATTTGAATGGATGACCCCGCTTACTGCCAGGAGTTGCCGTCGCCTCGATGCAACCTCTAGAATTCCGCCACGTGTCATCCCCGCTTCCTCGGAAGCTCCGTCCGGGTTTTGAGGCCCAAACCCGCGAAACCCGCCACCAGTAGCTTTGGGCTCAACTACCGAACCCCGAGTTTTGGGGCCCAAACTCGGAAACCGACGCGGATGGTTTTGAGGCCCAAACCACCAAACCACTCGACGCGAGCCACCTTGTCTTCGCCCAGTCGGATTCCGAGTCCCCTGAGCCTCCGCTCGACTCGCGCGTCCACCGTCTTGACTCGGCCGACTCGGTCTACCTCCATGTATTCTCGCACTCGCCGGTGCCAAGTACTAGCCACCACAGCTAGTCCGCCGGCGCCCATGGTCCCTCAGTCCGAGCCCCGCTTCCGCACTTCACCACTCTCAGTCCATCGGCACGGCAAGCCTCTACTCGACCTTCTCCACGTCATTGACCACTGTCACTAGGCATAGCACCTGCACACCACAAGCCGATAGACAAGCACACATTTGCTTTCGTAAAGATTAGTAGTAAGCCACTCAAACTGAAACGCTCAAGTGTTGGGCAATCACTCATCACAAAACTGAATATACATGGGTACTTATCCACCATGTGTTCGCACGTAGTGATAGCCATCTGTGAGATATATTACCCTGAACAACTCTGGGTTCAGTTGAACAGTCAAATGCCAAGTAAGGATCCAGTTATTCAGCAGCAGCCAAGCCAGCACGTGGAGGTGGGTACTAGACTAGAGCCAGGAATCGAATGAGAAAAAACACAGTTAAACTGAACAGAATGTTGATTTGCCAATCATATGTTCTCTGACAGTACCAAAATATACCATTACAGT
This sequence comes from Microstegium vimineum, assembly GCA_022036555.1. Taxonomy (NCBI): domain Eukaryota; kingdom Viridiplantae; phylum Streptophyta; class Magnoliopsida; order Poales; family Poaceae; genus Microstegium; species Microstegium vimineum. Next base: position 8,663,437 of record CM039119.1, read on the forward strand.
TCTGCACTGTATCTGGCTAAAGCAATACTGCAGTGCTGCTCAGAGCTTTTCTGCCCCTGGCAACCACTCTAAGCTAATATCACAAATATATCAGTAAAACAGCAGCATGGCAAATAAATTATCTCCACAACTGCTTATCTATACTAAATAGAAAGCAAGACTTACCCCATCCCTGAACCTCGACATCGCCCGCCATTTGGGTTCTATCTTGAAGCAGAACATCAATCCTTTGTTCCTACAAGTATAGAAGATCAGAGTTCATATGAATGACGAAGAAACAGAGCAAACAAAACTAGCATGTTAGTGAGCACACATTCAGTCCAAATTGATGCCATACAAGATAATGGCAATAAAGTTTCTAAACATAACAGTAGCTAACTTGTAGAGGAGGGATCTCAATTCGCTGGGTTCGAATACATAGGGGATGACAATCAATTGAACCATACAATAGATCTAGTTTTTTAATGAAACCCGCTAGGTTTGAATGCATCAGGCATTCCTTTTAGAGATACTTGTGACTGATATAAAATGCAGCTGTACTAGACAGGTCTAATGCCAGAGGCTGGAAATATTACTACAGCATCATCCATCAACAATGTATACCATTGCATTCCGAGTCTCCAAAACAGTAGTTTTTCTGATTTAAAGACCAATAAAAATCTCCTGAATCAAACTACATAGTTTAACTTTCCTTTCAATAAGCATATTTTTTTACAGTGTTTAGCTGAACCATAGACACTATACTGTGGATAAATAAGCAAAAAGATAAAATCTCGAAAGAAATGAAGATGCTCACCAGAATTGCCGATTGCAACAGGTAAAGATGTGGTGAATGAGGCCACAGGGACGCGGTGGGGGGCTAAGCATTTGGTGTCCATCACTAGCCACAGACCAGGTTTCACTACCGAGATGGTATTGTGCAAGATAGTTCTCTCCAGCATGGAAGCATACAATGGAGTTTCCGCCAATTGAAGGCAGCCAATTGGATGAGACACACAGGCTCCGTGCACCAACAAAGAGGACATGATCGCCGATGCTCTTCACACGCACAGCCCTACCCAAGACAAGATCAGAAAGCCTGAGAACCAACACGTGTGAAAATGAGCTGTCATTGTAGCCAACAAGCATGATCTCTGAGTCCAATTCAACAAGGCAAGATAGGTGGATGTCCTCGCAAAAAAGGCAAGGTACGTGGATGTCCTTGCTTGAACATGTAGCGATTGTCTTTGGAGGAGGCAATGCTAGCACAGGTGAAGAATCCTCCTCCTCCTTGCACTGCGGTACCAGTTGCGGCGGGTCAATCTGCAAGACGTGTGCTAGCTCATCTTCCCAATTCACCACATAGAGCTTCCCCTGATACGACAACGCCCTGTCCAATTGGTCCATCTTCCAGCTGCTGATTGTCCATTCAGCATCACCAGCCGACGCAAATGCCACACGCCCGATGCTATGAAGGGCTAGCATCACCGTGATGGCCCCTGTGGCCGTGACATTGACAGCAGCACAAAGCTTGCGGGCCTGATACAAGCATCGCGCGGTGTTCTGCAGCCGGCTAAAATTGTTCCCGTAATCGGTAAGCTCGTACTCCATCTGGTACAGCTGATGGGCGAGGCACTTGAGGTCCGGGAACTCGGCGAAGTCGCGGGTGAACGGGTGGAGCAGGAGGACGGCGTTATCCCTGTCGCGCTGCAGGAGGAGGAGGCCGTCGGGAGAGTCGAGGACGCAGTGGTCCCAGAGCTGCAGGGGGACGCGGACGATGGGGCCGGCGGCGGAAAGGTCCAAGAAGCGGGTGTGGCCGCCGAGCGCGGGGTGGCCCGGGAACCGGCCGAAGCCCTCCGGGAAGAGCATCCAGCGGCGCGGGTGGAAGCGCGGGTCCAGCAGGGCGCGGCCGCGCGGGGAGGCGGCGGCGGCGCGCCAGTGGGAGCAGACCGCGCGGAAGCGGACGTAGTCCAGGAAACCGCCCGTGGCGAGAACCCGCGCCGAGATGAGCTGCGTCAGCTCGACGTACAGCGACGCCCAGTCCGGCGCCGCCTCCTCGCGCTCCCCGCCACCGCTGCGCAAGGAAGCGCCTTGCCGCAGTGCCCCGGCGGCCATCCCCTACGTACGCTGCCTGTGTTTTCTTTAGAAACCAAGTCAAGATCGCATTGAGCAAGCCGAAAAAGATTGTGGGAGATCGAATTCGAAGGAGGTGGCAACGCACGATGTGGATTCGAAGCGATAGATCGATGGGATGAGGAGGAATGGGCCGCCGCAGCCGAGCGACCCTGTCCTTCCACGGGCGCAGGGGTGTTTCGTGATCCATGGTAAGCCAAAGTCATTCTACTCAGAAAAAGCTAACTGCCTCTGCATGGCCAGCGGATCAGTCTTCAAAGGAGAAGACGAAGGGGTCGGCAAGGGAGGAGGACTAGAAGGCCTGAAATTGCAAGGAGAAGAGAAGGATCTCTACTTCTCTGGTGAATTCGAGGAGCGTGAAGGATGTTCGTTGGTTAGCCTAATGCCATCCTCACTGGGAAACACCATGCTGTGAGAGTTTTATGTCACAGTTTACATCTAGATTTTAGGAACAGAAACAGTGCATGTATCTCCACTCCGATAAAACTTTTATCATCTCTTTCTTCATCAATACAGTGTCACATTATCAAATTTAATGCCCATGAAACTATATTGAAACCCCATTAAGACTGACCTAAACAGTTCATACTGTGAAACTCTTCAGTCATGTTGCATTGTTTAGTGCTCTAAGGTCACGTTTCGTTGCCTGCCCAAGTGTTCGTGTATTTATCGGACCAAGCTCTGTGCGTGCAGGCAACCTCTTGTGGCCATGCTTTGCAGAAACATAGAAATCGATCGTTTCTGCCGTGCCTGACTCACCTGGTGTAAGCGAGTATAGAACAATGTACGGCGTGTGTGATAGAGGTACGTGGACGTGGCGAACTAAACAGTAGCTCCTACTGCCCTGGCCTGGCTGTAGCAACCCAATTAACCAAACAAACGACATGTTCGTCTGATCATTTTGGTGGTTGATACATCGACTGATGTTGTTTTAGGTTGTTTTGTTGTGAGAGAAAAACACTGTGTGGTTGCATGGATAGCGTCTGGACAAAGCTGGCCAAGTTGGCTCCGTACGAGCCAGGCTCCGCCGAGCAACGAACCAAACAGACCCTAAGAAATGCTTGAGCTGCGGTAAAAGGAGTGGCATTCAAGGCTTTGAGTCCGAATTTGTTCCTCGTACATCTTCATTGCCTTGGAGATTGGTCGAGAATGATGGAAGGAAGTCCTTGGCTTTTTAGAGGTGCGACTATTGTGATGTAAGAATATGACAGTTCTCTAATGTTCTCACATACTCCCTCCATCCCTAATGGAAAATCATTCCAAGAATTTTGGAGAGTCAAAGTTTATAAAGTTTGACAAAATTTATATAATATGATAATAACATATTTGATACCAATTAATTATCATTAAATTCTTTATTAGTTATATTTTCATACTATACTTATTTGATGTCATAAATTATTATGTTTCTCTCTATAATCTTTAGTCAAACTTAAAATGTTTTGACTCTCCAAGATTCTTGAAATGACTTATGAAATGAAGGGAGTATAAGTTAGACAAGATTTCAGTATGGGCTAGAATTCAATGGGGCCAGGGTCTCATGAAGAAGAGTGAGTTAATGGAAAAAGTAGTAAAGAAGGTTGGTGATCCAACCACGATAGCGGTGAATGAGGGCATGATTAATTAGAAAGGACTATTCATCCCCTCTAGTTCGTCATCCGCCACATCCAACGATCTAGATGACAAGGTTCGTAATTACTGTTTAACTTTATATGGGCGTGGAATTGGCTCTTAGGCTAGTCTTAATGGAGTTTCGTGAGAAGTGTCATGCACGTTAAATAAGGTATCATATCAATAGAAAATTGTTTTTTTCGTAAAACCGGAGGAGAGAGAAGGAAAAAAGTTTCATCCCCACGCCACGTGCTACGCAGGGTTACCAGTGAAATCGGAATGAAACTTCCACTAAGAACGCAATCCCGTTTCACCAGACTGGGACGGGCCGCGAGCGAGGCCGTAGCGGGCGAGGTTCTCTACCTCAGACGCGACGCGAGCGTCTCCGACTCCGCCTCCGACGCGCGAGGTCCTCCGCTGGGCGTGCGAGGCCCTCCGACTCCGCCGCGACGCGAGATCCGCTGGGCGGGCGAGATCCGCTGGCCGCCTCCGCAAGGCAGGCAAGGCCGCCACGGCGCACGGACTGCCTCCGCCGCGAGCGCCGCCAGCCGCGAGCGAGGCCGCCGCGGCCGCAGGTCGCCTCAAAACTCCGCCGTGACGCGAGATCCGCCATGCGTGTTGTTGTTGCTTCCTTTTTTCTGGAGCCTGACGAGTATTTTTGGCGAAACGGATGAGTTCATCCTCCTCATTGGTGCTTCTTTTTGCGTTAGGCTCGTTCTTGCCCGTCTCGATGTTCACCTTGCACATCGGCTTCTTCATCCGGAGGTATTGCCGCTCCGAGTGCAGCGCCTGGAAGAGCACGGAGGCGTGGATGTCGTCGGCACTGGCCTGGATGAAGTTGTCGATGATGGGTGTTGTGTCCTTGCTACTGAGCCAGCCGCACTTTGCTGGACTACACGGCGTCGAACTCCTCCACCTTGGCGGAGCCGACCGCGTACTGCCTCCGCCGCGAGCAGATCGCCGCGCGAGTGCGGTTTCCGCCGCGAGATGAGCCCGCCGGGCGCGAGCGCGGGCGCCTCCGTCGTGGGCGGGGCGCCTCAGCCGTGAGATAGGACGTCGGCAGGGCACCACGTCCGGGCGTTTCCATGGAGTGAAGAGAAGGAAGAGGGGAAAAGGGAGAAGATTGGTACAGCGTGGATCCACAAAATAGTAAATTAAGTTATAACACATTTTGTCAAACTTTACACTGCGAGTGAGCTCAGTTTCATATTAAAGTTTCATCTCTTAGAAACTGGGAGGTGAAACTTCCATTAAGACTGAACTTAGCTTTATCTTTCTATTTGAGTGAAGTTTTTAAAGTTAAAGTTATGGTCTTTGGGACTACTCCGCTCTCGTTTTTGCAGCTTCACTCCACCATGGAGCAACTCCACTGTGGAGTTTATGGAGCAGATGATACTGTTTGACACACAACCTAGCTCCAGCTCCAAGAATACATTTTTTTTCTATTGAATGACCTAATATGCCCTTAGATGATGCGTGACATGCTATGATGTTATTATAGTTGCAAATAATTTAGTCAAAATAATGATATGAGGCCTCTTTTACACATCTTTTTAGTATATAAAAATGGCACACTTTTTATTTGTACTTCTTATTTGGACCAAAGTTATTTGACTGTAGATGTTTTCTTATTTAAATAATCTAATAAAAAGCTAAAATGACTAGATAAGCTACTGAAGGGATTCAACGTCACTAGTGTGAGATGATGAGGGGCACCACGTACGGGCATGCACGATGCAGCAGAAAAAAAAAAGCACGGGTGCCACCAAGCTGCACATTAATGAGTGACAAATATAAGTAATTATCATTCAACTCTACGTGTGTGGTACATAGCTCCAAAAACTTAGAAAAAACATGGAGTTTACCCTAAACTCCATCTTTTACTTGGAGCGGAGTTCTTAGAGCTATACATGTTTGGTAACGCGGAGCTGGATCGGAGAGCGGGTCCCAAACACCCCCTTAGTAACACACAACTCAAGCGAAGCTTAAAAAAAAACGGGAGCGAAGTTTTTTTTAGAGTTAAAGTTATTTAGGCCCTGTTTGGTTTCTCTTGAAGAGGCATTAAAGACTTATTTTAAATCCCTTTTAGTCTATTCGAACCAAACATTAGTAATTTATTTAGGGATTTTTTTTTGGGCTGGGTAGTAGCCTCAAGGGGTGAGGCTTATGGGGACTTTTTGACCACAATTGACACCCCTTGCCCATCATTATTGCCTGCCCACGCCCTTTCCCTTCACCATGCAGGGGTACAATAATCTTTGTTAGAATGTATTAAATGATATTAAGTTTATACAAGTTTATAGAACCAAACATCAATAAAGACTTTTATTAAGTCTGTGTTTTAGTAAAGAATCAAACAAGGCCTTAGCAACACATGACTGAAGTGGAGCTTAGAAAACGAGAGTGGCGGAGCTGTTCGAAACACCACTATTGTGTACAGGAACCGTGCTCTCTGACCTCACTGTTCACAGGAGATAAAAACTAAAAGCATCTCCAGTGTGCAACCAGAATCGAACTGAGGGCTGTAGCAAGCAAACCAGGACACTGCAGGTGTCGAACCGTAGCTGTCAGAGCTCAAGAGCGAACTCTGCCGAGAATGCGAACCGTGGTGATTAAAATATTCAATACTGCCGCTGCATGCAGAGACAAGGTTTACAAAACCGTTCGCTAACCGCGGTAACCGACCGATTACCGGCAAACCGCCCCCAACCGGTTCGGTTTCGGTACCGGTTTGAATTCAAATTTCAAATTTGAATTTCAAAAAATGAAAAATTCTGAAAAAAAATCCTAAAAAAGGTTCATGATTTATAGAGTCGAATGGTGTAAAATTTTTTCAAATTGGAGATTGTTTGCTATTTATTTTCACGTGTACAAGTTTGAAAAAAAAAAGAAAAAAGAAAAAAATCGGCCGACCCATTAAGGACCCATGCGGCCCATTTCGTCCAGACGCCTCATACAAGGCAGGCAGAGGGTGTGGGGGGGGGGGGGGGGGGGGGCTGTCGTGCTCCCACAACCCTATCCGCCGGCTCCCTTCCCCATTCCGCCCGTGCGCCGCGCGCTCCGCCGCCTCGACGCGGTTACCGAACGGCCGACGGCGGTTACCGACCGGGCGCACGGTAACCGTCCGGGATTCGAAGGTAAGCTTTTTTTTTGTTTTTTCATTTCCTTGCATTTGTAGTTGTTTTAGTTGTAGGATTTAGTTAGAACAAGCTCTAGGATGTAGGATTGATGGAGTATAGGATGTAGAAAATATTTATTGTAGGATTTAGGTAGAATTTCATTTAGGATGTATGTAGGAGTTAGGTTTATTTGGTTTAGGATTTAGGATTTGCGGTTGGATTTGATTTAGGATGTATGTAGGATTTAGGATTTAGGTTTTCTTTGATATAGGATTTATGATTTAGGTAGGATTTAGGTGTATGTTAGGATTTAGATTTATTAGCGGTATGATTTGATGCATGTGTTCGATTTGTTTGTGTTGTCCATTTGTGCAGGAAGACAATACCGAAAGACGTGGTATGGGAGCATAGTGCAAATCTTGCTCCCGGTTGGAGATGCAATTATTGTCGTACACAAAAAGCAGGGGGTGATGCTTCCCGATTGAAGCAGCATTTGGCTGCGCGCGGGACGGAGGTGATCCACTGCAGCAAGGTGCCCAAAGAAGTCCGGGAGTACTTTCAGCGGGACATCGACAAAACTAGGCAGGCAGCTAGTGACCGCTCTTGGCAGAGGGTTGCACGAGAGGCTGCTGCAGCGGAGGGCAACCACCCCCTTGACGATGACAAATACGAGGCTCAGATGCAGGCAGCCATTAATCAGTCCAGAGCAGAATATGAGTACCAAGAGGGGGTGCAGCGGAGAGGCGGCGCTTACGAGCGTGGAGGTGGCAGTGGTAGTGGTACTGCTTCGCAGGGGGCAATCCTTTGCAGAGGATGTTTCGGAGGTCTGGTTAACAGAGGCAGACCCCTACGGCGGTGGAGGACTACAACTTGACAGCCGGTACGAGTGGTGGACTGAAGCAGACAAGGATTGATACAGGGTCATGGACGCAGAGGGGAAGGAACGCAAAGGATGCACTATAGGAAAGCTTGGGGAAAGTTTTTCCATATTGCAGAAATCCCCAGGAAACAGGCGGACAATCCGTACTTTATTAGTGCGGTCAGGGAGACGCAGAAGTGGGATAAGTACATATACTTGGAGACCTATGTCATTACGTATATTTCTCTATTCTCATGATTCGCTTACGATTGTAGGTGAAGGCATCACGTCACCCGGTGGAAGGGATATAGATGGGAAGTACCTCGATCAGAACGAGGCGGACTTGCAGAGCCGGTACGCAAAGTTTCAGGAGGAGTGGCCCATATTTGGGGTCACGTTGATGTGTGATTTGTGGACGGACCCGACAAGAATGAATGTCATCAATTTTTTGATCTATTGCAATGGCGCCATGTGGTTCCACAAGTCAGTTGATGCGACTGGCAGAAGCCAAGATTCGTCTTATTTGCTCAGCGTACGTCCAAAATATTGTGCCAGTTCACATGCACTATGTTTTCTCGGTTCCACTAAATGTTGTGCCTACTTGTGCAGCTGATTCACAAGGTGGTTGAGGAGATAGGTGTTGAGCATATCGTGCATATCGTCACGGACAACGGCTCCAACTTCAAGAAAGCATGCCAGAGATTGAACGAGGAGTATGAGTATATTGTTTGGACACCTTGCCTTGCACACACCATCAACTTGATGCTGAAGGACATTGGTGCAAGGCCGGAGCATGCAGGTATGATCTCTATATGCAAGCGCATTTCAACTTGGCTGCACAACCATGGCCAGTTGAATGCAATGATGAGGGAAGCCATTGGTGGTGAGTTGATCAAATGGAATGCCACTAGGTTTAGGACCAACTACATGTTCATGGACAGCTTCCATCGGAAGCGTGATCGTTTTATGCAGTGGATGGGATCTGCCGAGTTCTTGCATAGTAGGTGAGGAAAGTCAAAGGAAGGACATTATGCTCACGCAAGATTGTCTAGTATACAGTGGTGGGAAGGACTTAAATACATCATCGATTCAGTGACACCAATTTACAGGTTCCTTCGGTTCGCTGATCAAGATAAGCGACCTAACCTGTGTGAATTAGTGTACCACTTCCAAGAGTGCAAAAGGGAGATGAAGATCTTCTTTCGAACAAATGTCCAAACATGGCATGAGTACAAGGATATCATGGATGCCAGGATTGCGGACGTGTACTATGGCACGTATGTGGGCCCAGGTGAGATCACAACCGTTGTTTAAATAGCAATATCTACATATTCAGTATGTACCATATACTAATTTGCAGTGCATCATATGTTGCAGCTGCTGTCCTGAACCCAAGGCTTGTATATCGTTACAATCCAACTCCGCAAATGTTTGGTGGCCTCAAGGAAGCATTTGGGAAAATGACGGATGTGCATACCTCGTCTTGGCATTACAGGGGGCAGAAAAATTCCACCAACACCTTGGGGGGTTTGGCACTGAACTGACCATGAAAATGGCCATCGACCCCAATACAACCTCATGTAAGAGTACTTTTGAACTCCTTTTTTTGTCTTTTAGAACACATACCTAACATAATGGGTTCAACTTGCAGCACAGTGGTGGATGCTGTTCGGCAGGCACACTCCAAATCTGCAAAAACTTGCGTTGAGGCTTGTTGCACAATGTGTATCCTCTAGTAGATGCGAGCGCAACTGGAGTACATTTGCCTTATTGCACACGAAGGTTTGTAATCGCTTGTCCCACAAAAAGTTGAACAAGCTAGTGTATGTGAACTACAACCTTCGCCTGCGACTCGCGGATGCCTCCGTACCACCTAGGCGTGAGGAAGAAGACTTCATTGACCAGTTCACGCAGATATCCTTTTACGATAGAGATAATCCGGTTCGAGACTGGATGGAGTATGGCAGATCCAACAAGGCTCCAGTTCTCGACGAAGAAGATGAAGAAACAGACATCCCTCTTTTGTCCCGTATTGTGAGGTACGTTGATGTACTTTGTTAGCCACTAACGAACCATACTTTTAATAATATGATTCATTCTTTGTGGTGACAGAGATCAAGTGGACCCCGACGATGTTGGGCCCATCAGTGATTGGGCCCGTAGACATGTGGGTGACACGCATCTTGGCAAAAGAAAATACCAGATGGGACCTAGGCAGGAGAACCCCAAACGCCAGAAACAAAAGATAAAGCAAGTGCAACAACCTGTCACCAGCGATGCTTCGATAGATGATGGCGAGGAGGGTGAGGAAAGTCCACCGCACCAGGAGTCCGATGACAACAGCTCAGCAAATGACAGTGGAGACAGTCATAGTGGTGACGATGACCCTAGAGCTGCTGGTGGTAGTGCTGTTGGTGGTGGTGGTGGTGGTGGTGATGGTGGTCTTGGTGATGTTGATGGACTTCGTTTCACAGGTATTAATTGGTACACACATTTTTTCCTATCTATGACTATTGACTAGTACTAATTATGGTCGGCTGCAGGCGAGACAGACTTCACACATGCTACTCAGGACCGCGACCATGGACAGCCGGAATCGCAGAGGAGAGCTTACGACCCAACGGACTGCTACGGCACGCCACAGTCCTACTCTTTCTCATACAGTGATACATCGTACGGTGGTGGTTACACCTACCCCGTTCCTGACATCAGTACGTAGCCGACCACTAGATGGGTCTACGAATGGCAAGACCTGGATTTCTACAACATGTTAGTGCAGGAATGGGAAACCACAACTCATTGGGCGGGTCAATCATGGATAGACTACAAGGCTCAGCTCCAGGCGCGCGGTATCGCTCTAATGTCCACCGTGGAGTATGAGGATGCGTGCCAAAACGGGATCTTCCCTTATATTCTACGCAAGTGACCATGATGTTTGCATGTCTACGACACAAGGTATTTCCATGAACGATTTGTTGTTGCAACGGTGAACTACGTTATTTCCATCGTGTATTTGTGACTAGTGTATCACTATGATATTTCGATGCTTTGTCCATTTGTGTCATATTATTTTCCCCTACATTACGTGTTCTATTTACATCATTATGTGCAAAGATCATGCAAAAAAATGGATTTTTTCAAGAAAAAAAAGAGTAACCGACGGTTTGGGCGGTTACCGACCAGACCGAACGGTTACCGGCCCTAACCGACTGGTTACCGGTCGTAAACCGATTGCACTACAACATTTGAATTCAAAATTCAAACCGTTCGGTAACCGGCCGGTTTGGGCGGTTACCGACCGTAACCGGCAAACCGCCGTCGGCCGGTTTCAGGTTCAAAAACGGTTAGTAAAACCCTGTGCGAGAACTGAGCCTGGCCCAAGCTCCAGCGACGCGCAGCTACTCACACATTCAATTTTTTATTGTTTTACGCGGGCTCCACAAATCATGCACACTGCAGTTATCGATCTTTAGGCCCAGTTTAGATTCCACCCAAAAACCAAAAATTTTTAAGATTCCTCGTCACATCGAATCTTGCGGCACATGCATGGAGTACTAAACGTAGACGAAAAAAAAACTAATTACATAGTTGATCGAGAAATTGCGAGACGAAACTTTCGAACCTAATTAGTCCATAATTGAACAATTTTTACCAAATAACAACGAAAGTGCTACAGTAGCCAAAAGCCAAAAATTTTTGGAACTAAACGCGCCCTTAGTTGTGTTCGATTCATTGTGGCAGGTATGGTTCGCCTGCACACTAGAGATGCCCTAACACTGCCTCGATTAATTCCGGTCCTCATCTCAGCGATCTATCGCTTCGAGTTGCCACTTCCTTCGATCTCCCACAAAGATTCAATCTTTTTCGGTTTCCTCAATGCGATCTTGACGTGGTTTCTAAAGAAAACACAGGCAGCGTAGGGAATGGCCGTCGGGCCACGGCGGCAAGGCGCTTCCTTGCGCAGCGGTGGCAGGGAGCGCGAGGAGGCGGCGCCGGACTGGGCGTCGCTGTACGTCGAGCTGACGCAGCTCATCTCGGCGCAGGTTCTCGCCACGGGTGGTTTCCTGGACTACGTCCGCTTCCGCGCGGTCTCCTCCAGGGTTTTCCTTACCGTTTCGCCGTCGGGAACCGGTGGCCGGCGGTTTGCCGGTTACCGACGGTAACCGCCCAAACCGAACGGTTTGGATTTTGAATTCAAACGGCGCAGTTCAAACGGTTTGTGACCGGTAACCGGTCGATTAGGGCCGGTTACCGTCCGGTTATGGCGGTTACCGCCCCAAATCAAATTTCAAATTTGAATTTAAAAAATCGAAAATGCTAAAAAAAATCCTAAAAATAGTTCATAATTTATAGAGTCGAATGATGTACAAATTTTTTAAATTGGAGTTCGTTTGCTATTTATTTTGACGTGTACAAGTTTGAAAGTTCAAAATAAATAGCAAACGAACTCCAATTTTAAAAATTTGTACACCATTCGACTCTATAAATCATGAACTATTTTAGAAAATTTTTCAGCATTTTTTATTTTTTTAAATTTAAATTTGAAATTTGAATTCAAACCGGTACCGAAACCGAACCTGTGGTGTGCGGTAAGTTCGGTAACCGGCCGGTGTTCCGTGAACCCTGGTCTGCTCCCACTGGCGGGCCGCCGCCGCCTCCCCGCGCGGCAGCGCCCTACTGGACCCGCGCTTCCACCCGCGCCGCTGGATGCTCTTCCCGGAGGGCTTCGGCCGGTTCCCGGGCCACCACGCGCTCGGCGGCCACGCTCGCTTCTTCGACCTCTCCGCCGCTGGCCCCATCGTCCGCGTCCCCCTCCCGGAGCTCAAGGACCACTGCGTCCTCGACTCCCCCGACGGCCTCCTTCTCCTGCAGCGCGACAGGGATAACGCCGTCCGCCTGCTCCACCCGTTCACCCGCGACGTCGCCGAGTTCCCGGACCTCAATTGCCTCGCCCATCAGCTGTACCAAATGGAGTACGAGCTGACCTTCGATTCCTGGTACAATTTTGCTAGCCGGCTGCAGAACACCGCGCGATGCTTGTATCAGGCCCGCAAGCTTTGTGCTTCTGTCAATGTCACGGCCACGGGGGCCATCACTGTGATGCTAGCCCTTCATAGCATCGGGCGTGTGGCATTTGCGTCGGCTGGTGATGCTGAATGGACAATCAGCAGCTGGAAGATGAACCAATTGGACAGGGTCCTATCGTGCCAGGGGAAGCTCTATGTAGTGAATTGGGAAGATGGGCTAACACTCGTCTTGCAGATTGACCCGCCGCAACTGGTACCACAGTGCAAGGAGGAGGTTTTGGTGGTGGTGGAGGAGGAGGAGGAGGAGGAGGAGGAGGATTCTTCACCTGTGCTAGCACTGCCTCCTCCGAAGACAATCGCTACATGTTCAAGCGAGGACATCCACCTACCTTGCCTTGTTGAATTGGACTCAGAGATCATGCTTGTTGGCTACAATGACAGCTCCTTTTCACACGTGTTAGTTCTCAGGCTTGCTGATCTTGTCTTGGGTAGGACTGTGCGTGTGAAGAGCATCGGCGAACATGTCCTCTTTGTTGGTGCACGGAGCCTGTGTGTCTCACCCAACTGGGTGCCTTCAATTGGCGGCAACTCCATTGTATGCTTCCATGCTGGAGAGAACTATCTTGCACAATACCATCTCGGTAGTGAAACTTGGTCTGTGGCTAGTGATGGACACCAAATGCTTAGCCCCCCACCGCGTCCCTGTGGCCTCATTCACCACATCTTTACCTGTTGCGATCGGCAATTCTGGTGAGCATCTTCATTTCTTTCGACATTTTATCTTTTTGCTTATTTATCCACAATATAGTGTCTATGGTTCAGCTAAACACTTTAAAAAATATATGCTTATTGAAAGGAAAGTTAAACTATGTAGTTAGATTCAGGAGATTTTTATTGGTCTTTAAATCAGAAAAACTAATGTTTTGGTGACTCTGAATGCAATGACACCACATTGTTGATGGATGATGTAGCTATATTTTCAGCCTCTGGCATTAGACCTGTCTAGTACAGCTGCATTTTATATCACAGTCACTAGTATCTCTAAAAGGAATGCCTGATGTATTCAAACCTAGCGGATTTCATTAAAAAACTAGATCTATGGTTCAATTGATTGTCATCCCCTATGTATTCGAACCCAGCGAATTGAGATCCCTCCTCTACAAGTTAGCTACTGTTATGTTTAGAAACTTTATTGGAATTATATTGTATGGCATCAATGGACTGATTGTGTGGTCGCTAACATGCTAGTTTTGTTTGCTCTGTTTCTTCGTCATTCATGGACTCTGATCTTCTATACCTGTAGGAACAAAGGATTGATGTTTTGCTCCAAGATAGAACCCAAATGGTGGGCGATGTCGAGTTTGAGGGATGGGGTAAGTCTTGCTTTCTATTTAGTATAGATAAGCAGGTGTGGAGATAATTTATTTGCCATGCTGCTGTTTTACTGATATATTTGTGATATTAGCTTAGAGTGGTTGCCAGGGGCAGAAAAGCTCTGAGCAGCACTGCACTATTGCTTTAGCCAGATACAGTGCAGAACTGTAATGGTATATTTTGGTATTGAGAGCATATAATTAGCAAATCAACATTCTGTTCAGTTTAACTGTGTTTTTCTCATTCGATTCCTGGCTCTAGTCTAGTACCCACCTCCGATTGCTGGCTTGGCTGCTGCTGTTTCTGTTTGTGCTGAATAACTGGATCCTTTATGACTACTTACTTGACATTTGACTGTGCAAATACATCTTACTGTAGTCAACTGAACCCAGAGTTGGTTCTGGGTAATATATCTTCACAGATGGTTATCGCTTACGTCCCCAATTTTGCTATGGATAGATTGCGAAATCGCTCTTCCAAAATTGTCATTGATACAACAGTATCTTTATGTTTGGAAGGACTGTTGTTACAAAATCATCTACAGACAGCTGTTGTGGATCTGGTTGCACCTTATAGTATTTTTTGTTATTTGAAGCTGGTTGTTAATGCCCTCTCCTTTTTTTCCTAACTTGCTAGGCCTGAAGACTGTTTCATGGAGAAGATGGTCCAGATAACTTCATTTGCATCAAAGGCAGAAGGGAGAGGGGTTTCCATCCTTTGCGTGTATTTCCACGGTGAATCTACTTGTTTGCATCTACCTGTGTGGCTGCTCAGTTTGCTCAGTGATGAACCTACAGCAATGCCGCCTTATTATTATATAACTGTAACTGTGTGGCTTGAGATATTTGTCAGTAAACCACGAATAGTGCTGTTACCTGCTGCGTTGATTTTCCAAGTTCCCTTGTGTTCTTTAAGAAAATGGCTTTTGTGGAGCTGTTATGGAGATGGTGGTTTCTGCTTATGTCGTTATGTTCGTTTAGCTCGACAAAATATATATCCGTTTAGTTAGTTACGATGAGCCCTATGTCTCCTCTGTATTCCATTTTATGCCAAAAAATTTTTGTGCTCCTTAACGTCATTCATTTGGATTCCATTTTGTGCCAAAATTATGAATGCTCCTTTTAATGTCATTTCGTGTGTGTTCCGAACATATCCCCGCAGAACAGGCCACACACTGAAATTCTTGGGATTTATAGTTCGAACTGCAATATTATATATAACTACATTTGTACCCCTTTTACGCACCGGAGCGTTCAAATGGTATTTAACTGTCGCCAACAACGATTTAGAAAGATAAACCCAATGCAGAAAAGAACAAGTCAAACGATTTAAAGTTTGATCATTTACTAATAATTACTCCCTCCGTTTCCAAATGTGAGTCGTTTTTGTTTTTCGAGAAATAACTTTGACTAAATATATATTTAAAAATATTAATATTCATGGTACATAATTAGTATCATTTGATAGATATTTGAATCTAGTTTTTTAATAAATTTATTTAGAGATATAAATATGGTTTGTTTTTTTAATAAATCAAGTCAAATTTGTTACACGCGAAATATGGTGACAGACATTTAGGGATGGAGGAAGTATAATATAAATAAGTACCATTAAATTGATCCTAAAATATATTTTTCATAATAAACATCATTAATATCAACGTAAACTTGGTTAATGTTAAACTAGTCCGGCTCGGACGCACCGTCCCATAGTTACATCCTCTTATGAATGGAGGGAGTAACATACATCCAAATTTGTTATATACCATGAAAGCTTTACATCATTTAGATAAGTGAAAAGATAGTCACCACACATGTGACGGTAGTAGACACATTACATTCACTGAACATGTTCACAAATCTGTAGTCTCACTCACAGCAGGAAAGAACACACGTGCGTACGCAATAATATCTGAGAGTATACATGCATGCCAAAGGAATCTAACACGCAAGTTCTACTGTTCTTTGGACTTGGAGTTGTCGAGCAGGTTAGCATAGTCACCAGGGCCATAGACCTCAAACAGTTCTGAAAAGAACCCCTTCTTCCTCCGCGGGTTGCACCCCATGTCACGGCAGAGCTGGTCGTTGTACCAGGTGTGCAGGAGCAGGATGCTGGACCGGCGAAAGTGCCTTCCAGAGTATCTCTTCATGTACTTCTCCCATTCCAGGACATCCTTCTGCATCGCCGCCACGCTTGGTAGTCTGAAGCCGCCGTCCAAGAAGCGCGCCAGCCACTTGGCGCGAATGTCCGATGTGTAAATGTTGGCTATGCTCTCGGAATATCCGATCACGGCGAGCTGAGGGATCTTAGGATGTATGCACTCCCTGCGAAATCAAAGCAGCATGTTTGTAATAATGAATAGGCATATGCATTAGTTGATGCAGAAGCTGAGATATTAATATATTTCCTTTTCTAAAAAAAAATCTGATCGAGCTACTAGAATTTAGACTGACATACAGCTATTAGAGGACAAACAAATCAATGGTGAGAAGATATATATACTGTATGTATGTATAAACCTGTAGAGAGGCACGGTGGTGGATGCTGATCCAACTGCAATGTTTCGAAAGTAGTCTGAAGTGAACATGTCCTTGATCTTGTCGTCGCCCTTGAACCCGGTGCCGAAGATCACCACGTCGCTCTGCACCGGCGACGGCTCGCCCTCCACGACCACGCCGTCCTTGCAGAAGCTGAAGGTCTTGGACTTCTTCAGCACGATGCTGCCTTCGTCCAGCCGCTTGTAGTGGTCCTTGGGCGTGATGGCGATGGTGGCCGCTGCCAGCGCCTCGAACAGGCTGTGGTCAGGCACCATCCCGTGCTTCCTCATTGGGATGGCGTAGTAGCTCTCGGCGAACTTGGAGAACGCCCACCTCTACACATACACAGTTAAAATTGAACACACGGTTGCTTATTTCTGAATTCAGTTCAGAGTTAAATGAAACCGCACGGATTGTTTTATTTCTGAATTCACTCTGAAAAGTGTATGTGTTTGTCAGTTCTTAATATTATAAAGGTCTAAGAACTGGATGCATTAGACATTAGTTTAGTTACCAAGGGAGTTAGAAGGGTGGCCAAGACTGACAGGAGAAGGCCTTCGCCAGGCTTGTGGATGAGGAGTTCAGCGAAACGGTTGAGATAGAGCTTTGAGACGTGGAAGCCCCAGGCGAAGTAGTCCGGTAAGATCCAGTGCTTTGTCCGGACCACCATTGTACACGGGTGAGCAGTGCCTACATTATTCAGAACAAATCAACGTTACATGCATACTGTAATTCTGAAAGTTTATTTTCTAAGAATAACGGTTCAAAATCCTATCACTATAGTTAATATACCACATATATATACAAATACTAATTTATATTGTCAAATATATCTGTACCATTTACTTCGGCACATTCAGCTGCAACATCAAGTGCTGATTTCAGGTAGCCAACGACAGTCACACGCTTGCCCCTGATCATCTCCTTAGCTTTACTTGTGCCCATTTTGGCATAGTCCATAGAGTGGATCACCTGCCCATCAAATGCTTCTGGACCTTTGCCTTCTGGGAATGTGGGTATGTTGGGCTTCCCACTGAATCTCCCCATGCAAAGAACGACAAAGTCTGCTTTGTGTGTCTGCACAAAGGTAAAAACACTTTAGTTTCCGGATTATACAACAATCTGTATTTAAACATCTGTCATTTTTTGTTTGTAACCTCAAGAAAAAAAAAATATTACGGTCTGTTTGGGTTGCCGCAAACTAGAATTTGGGCTGTATATGAGCCAAATAAAGCACTAATACTAGACTTTACCAGGCAAGCTGAGTTCACACAATAGCGAGGTCATGTTTGGATCACCTAGAACTATTACTCCCTCCGTCTTAATATACGGTGTAACTACTTTCTATTCATGTTCCATATAAGACGTGCTCGCTCTAGACACACGTACATTAATACCGTGTTGAGAGAGAATTAATTATGTTATTTGTCTTTGAACTGGAGATGGTTACGCCTTATATACTAGATGGAAGAAGTATTAATCTAACTTTTCAAACTTTAGACCTATTTATATACATAGTCTAGTAGCTACTATAAGTCTACTTTAGTTTGCCTTTGCCAACTAGTGATTTGTAGTGATCCGTAGGAAAAAGTTCGTCTTGAAGTTCTGGAGCTCCTCTTTCTCTTTTCTGTCTATAAAAATTAGGACAGACTAAAGAAGAAACTCTGTCGTCATGCTTTATTGTCACAAAAGTGGTAGGAGGGGGGAGAGGGGAGGGAGCTCTAGCCCTGCCCGCCCCACACCACTAGATCTTTACTAGTAGTGAACTATTTGTTGGAGTACTTCATTTACGGTCTGTTTGGAACACAAAATTTTTCTCAATTTCTATGTTGTTTCATGTGAAATTGAAATTGATTTATTGAAGTTCCCGCATTTTTAAATATGGCCCTTAGATGGCTTAGGACTGAACTTTAGTTTTGGTATCAAATATGCCCATAACTGTTCAACATAAGAAGAGATGAATTTTGTTGGGTTATGTGCATATATAATATCCCTATCTGTTATTCTCAAAAAAAAAATCCATATCTGATCAGTTACGTATCCACATCTGTTTATTTATATTCATGTCCATATCCATATAGCTGCACGGATATGGATATGCTCACGCAACAGACAAATTTTGCTGTTACACATACGTGAAAAAAATATTTTCCAAATATAGATATGGGCATATATTTCAATTCTTTTAATGGATAATATCATATCTGGATTTATCCTCCAAAATGTATAGACGTGAGTACAATATATAGTTATGTTGTTTTCTTCTGTTATCTAGCCCGCTTCACCCTTTTGACCTTATATCAATATGTATCAAAAGAAAAAATTATTTTATTGTTTGATACATATATAGTGTACCGCATGCATGCGTGTAGTACTGTATATTTTAGCGAAAAAAAAAGAGAGTGTAGATCTGCATGATTTATATCTCGGGCAAATGCATCCTAGGTTTGCTATAGCCTATAGCTCACCTCAACGTGGCCGTCGGCGTCGGCCACCGACAGCCGCCACTCGCCGTCGCCGGAGCCGAACGCCTGGCCATTCCCAGCCCACTCCTCCCACGCAGCCACGGCCTGCTCGCCTTTGACGCCGCCGTGGTGGTACTCCATGCCGACCACCCGGTGACCAAAGCGGATGCATCCGAGCACGCCGAAGTGGCGCGCGTACGCGTCGAGGTACGCCACCACCTGGCGGTGGTTCGGGAACACCTCCGTCACCGTCTCCGGCCACGGGAAGTCGGAGTACTGGTACATGGGCCGCGGCGTCTGCAGCTCGGTGCAGGCCAGCGTGCGCGCCCACACGCCGCCCAGCACGGTGTCCGCCTCGAAGACGGTCGGCCGGCACCCGAGCTCCAGGAGGTGCTTGCACACCGTCAGGCCGCTGACGCCGGCCCCGACGATGACCACCCGCTTCTTGTCCATGATTCCTGCCGGCAGCGTGTGATGCTTGGCTTGACGTGGGAAGCGGAAGCAGCGCTGGCTGGTTGTGAGTGGCGATGACCCTGGTGAGTGAGGTGGCATCTTATAGTAGGGCGGTGCGAGAGCTGTCATGTTTTTTTTTTCTTTTTAATGACAAGACGATGAAATGAGAAGTCATATCATGTCATCAGGTGGGCATCGTGGAAGGTGGTTTTGTTTATGGCGCACGATTTCAAAGATGCATGCAGTTTCTTGCGTTTGGACTTTGGACAGGGTGTAGCTGGAGGTTCCTGATAGGATATGAGAAAAGCGATGAGTTGTACATTATCTTGCTACTAGAATATTGTAACTCGTTCTGCATGCTAACTTTTTAATTTTTTGCTGCTACGAAGTCAAACATCTGGATCCAGGCAGGATCGATCAGGGAGCATCAAAAGTGGATTTTTTTAGATAATGGATATCAAAATATCCAGCCTCTACATCCTTGGATGTACACAGTCCAAACTTACAGAAATCCAACTTCAAAAATAGAATGAACAAGCCGTAGTCTAACAATGAGTATGAAAACTAGAGCAAACAATATAACTGTTGCCACCCTTTATTTGAAAAATCTAAAACAATTGTCTCTAATTTCTTGCTTATCGACGAAAGGATGTCCCCGGCTTGCTCATTACGCTGCAACTGGGCCCAAAAACGAAGCCAGTACGCAACCCTGAAAATAACCTGCATAAAAGAGTTATTTTTGAGTTTGTTAAAAATCACATTGTCGGTGTTATGACCCGGGGTCAAGACCACCAACGAGTAAATTTGTATATCGCGTGCTCCCTCTCTCAGACGTGATGCAAGATGGACACAAGATTTATCCTGGTTCGGGCAAAGAAGGCCCTACGTCCAGCGGGGGGAGGATGACTTGTATTATCTCGCACCCAAAGCGTGCTCGTACAGGGGGGTACAAGCTGGGTTACACGGAGTCGGGCACCCGAGGGGTCGATCGAGTGGCGGTGTGTGTGGAGTGTCAGAGTCTAAACTAGGGTCCCTAAGAACGAAAGTCCGATCTCTGAGAAATGGGAAAAGTCTCCGAAGAAGTAGGAGCCGATCTAGAGAGTCTCTAGGAGTCCGGGGGGTCCCCCATACTCTACCTCGGCGTCCCCTTTTATAGACCAAGGGGAGGTCCGAGGGTACAGGGCCCTAACTATAGCAGCATGGACGGTGTATCCGCGACACAGTGTTGGTGGAGAGACGTTGTGTACTGTGGCGGCATGGCCTTCCCGTCCTTCAGGCGTCCCTGGTCGTGGCGGCAGTAGAAATCGTCGCTGTGCAGTGTCCGCAGGCGGGCGCGAGTCCCACGGCCGAAGCGGGACGGGGCGGATGGGACGGCTTCCGTACCGGAGTTGCTGAAGAGGAGGGGGTCGAGCCCCCCGGTCGAGGGAGGGGATCGAGCCCTGTGTGACTCCGTCGCGTTCCCGAAGCCGTCGTCGAGGGTCGCACTGTTCACTTTCCGAGGGGTACTGTTGGAGTTCGTACTCGCGTAGTGGCGACAGTGGCGGCACAGTTGACGGGAATCGGGGACTGGACGGGGAGTTGGCGGATTTGACAGTGGATGCGGGCGCCCATGTCGTTAGGTGGGTTCACTTTAACCCATGCCGGAGCAGTTGGGTTAATCGAGCCCCTCGTCCGAGGGTCGTCCGCTTGACCCTTGGTCGAGGGGGTGGTCGAGGCGTTGACGGGGTCGGAGAGGTCGAGGTCGAGGTAGAGGTCGGGGGTCGTTCCCCTCGTCCGTCGTCGAGGTGGAGCCGGGGGTCGTTCGTTCGACCCCTCGTCCGTCGTCGAGGTGGAGCTGGGGGGTCGTTCGTTCGACCCCTCGTCCGTCGTCGAGGTGGAGCTGGGGGTCGTTCGCTCGTCCCCTCGTCCGTCGTCGAGGTGGAGCTGGGGGTCGTTCGCTCGTCCCCTCGTCCGTCGTCGTGGTGGAGCTGGCCCGTGGCTTGTTGCCGCAGTTGGTGTAGAGGGGACCCTCGATCGATGGGCCGCGTCTCACCGAATAGTGGGCTGATCCTTGCCTTAAAATGGTTGCTATGTTTAGCGTTAATTTATCGAAGGGTTTAGGGTACCCCTTACCTTCGTACCCGACAGTAGCCCCTGAGGCCCCAGAGGAGTGATTTAGAACTCCTCTGGGGGCTATGATACGCGTTTCTCGGAGGGAGTAAGGATTGCCCGGAGGTTTTGTCCTTGGCCTGCAGGGTTAGTGAGAAATCCGATTCTCTACGGGGTGCGCGCGAGCGCACCCCGCGGGGGTAGCCCCCGAGGCCCTAGAGGAGTGATTAAGAACTCCTCTGGGGGCTAAAATACGTTGTATAGTGGGGTCTTTCAAGGATACCTGGAGGCGTGGCACCCTGTCGAAGGGTCGATTCCATTCTATTTCCTGAAAAGAGATGTGTTCAAGGGCGGCTGTCGAACCCTACCGAGGGCCAGCCTTCGCTCCCTCGAGCACCACTGGAGTCAGAGCGCCCCGCCCGAGAGGTCGACTCTGACTGCCAGGTTACGAGTTTTTCGACCCTCTTTCATCGAGGGGTGCCGTGCGTAGTCGGGCCCTCGAGCCCTCGAATGGCTAGGCCTTCACTACCTCATAGCATCCTTCCCACGAATCCTTTCGTTCGGATTGTGGGGTGAGGAGCATCGTGCTATCCTCGTTAGGACGAGCCCGAAGTCCTCGGTGAGCTGTTCTCGGGCATGAGTCCATTAGAAATGGTGCCCTGTACGGGTAAAAATCCGAGTGAGAACTCGACCCCGTTCGATAGGGATCGACTAGTGGCCCGGAGGCGTTCTCATTGTTAAGCAGGCCGTACGACTTGCTAAGCATGACCATGTGGACCACCAAGGTGCCAACCCCATTCGATAGGAGTTGGTGGCTCGATGCCTCCCAGCGCAGGGATCCTTAGGTGTTCGTAGGTATGCCTCGGATATGTCCCAGGAAGCCTCGAGAGTTTGTTCTCGAGCTACCGGGACATCCCTGACTCGTGTACTCGAGGGCGGCTGTCGAACTCCGTTCGTGGAGCCAGCCTTCGCTCCCTCAAGATTTGGGGGTGGACCGGAGTCCGTTAACCATGGGTCCTTCCTGACCTCAGGTACTCGAGGGCGGCTGTTGAGCCCTATGTAAGGGCCAGCCTTCGCTCCCTCAAGATTTGACGGATGGTTCATCATCCGACGCTATCCTCAGGAGGAGGAGTCCGACCTTGTGGACCGCCGAGGGGAAAAGCAGGTGGTTGTTGTATTGAACTTGGGGACATACCTGTGTCGGAGCTCTCGAGGGAGGCTGTCGAACCCCCGGACGGGCCAGCCTTTACCCCTTCGAGGCCATGGAATGAACTGCAGTTGACGACCCGAGGCCCTGTCGGGCCTCGAGCACTCGAGGGGGGCTATCGAGCCCGTTCGTGGGCCGGCCTTTATCCCCTCGAGATTTTGGGGGTGGACCGAGGTCCTAACCCGAGGTCATTTCTGGCCTCGGGCACTCGAGGGTAGCTGTCGAACCCTCTTTCGAGGGCCAGCTCTCGCTGCCTCAAGATTCCTTACCCTCGAAGACGACGTTTCCGGCCGCGCGCCTTTTTAGGCGGTGCCTATTCGACGCAACAGTGCGGTTACAGGGGGGAGTGCGGCGCGGAGCCCGATGATGGGACGGTACACCTTATCCTAGAGGGAATACGAGGAAGGAAGTACAGGCGAATTAAATGCGGAGATTCTCTTGCCTGTTGCCGGATCCGTTCCGTTGGCCTCCCACGTATAAGTAGTGAGGGTGAGGGGTCTGGTGCCTTTTCTGTGCACTTGCCTTCCCCGCCTCCTTGCCTTCGTCTTCCTTGCCTTCTTCTCTCCGCCTCTGCCTTAGGCGTCCCGCGAGCAGGAACTCTGCGCGAGCGAGAGAGAAAGAGAAAGATAGGAAACGTACCATCCGCCGCCAAGTCCGAGCAAACCACCGTCCCTATGGCCGCTTTCCAGCTCGTCGGTGCCGACGCCTGGCCCGCCTCCTCGATCCGTCGGTCGTATCTGATGGAGTTGGTGGAGAGTGGTCTTCTCCGGCCCGTTACCACGGTGGAGAGGCAAGAGTGGATAGCTCCGCCGCGGGACCACGCCGAGCCCAACCCGCCGGAGGGGTACGTGGTGTCGTTCGAGGTCTTCCACCGGGCGGGGCTGGGGGCCCCACCCAGCCGCTTTCTGCGCGCGCTCCTCTACCACTACGAAGTGGAGCTCCAGCACCTCTCCCCCAACGACGTCAGCCAGGCGGCAGTCTTCGCCGCGGTGTGCGAAGGCTACCTGGGGATCGAGCCCCATTGGGAGCTGTGGCTTCACATCTTCAAGGCCAGCATCTTCCATGCCTCGGTCAACAAGGGCACCCGCCGGAAGGTCAGAGCCGGGTGCTGCAGCATCTACGTCAAGCGGCATAATTGTTGGCTCCCGGCGAACCCGTCCTCGAGTCACTCCGGATGGCACTCCGGATGGTTCGACCTGAGGAACGACGACGATCTGCTCCCGGCGTACACCAGGAGGACACTCGACTCCGAGCCCGACCACTGGGGATACGGCGTCCCGTCGGACAAGCAGAAGCACCTCAACGGCTTGCTGGACGCGTTCAAGCGTCTGAAGGAGAAGGGGCTTACCGCGGAGATCGTCGCGTCGGCGTTCCACCGACGGCGGGTTCTACCACTGATGGCTCGACCCCTCCGCATCGACGAGATGGGTCCGGGGGTCGATCTATCGGGCTGCCGCTTCGTCGAGGAAGAACTGACCCCGGACCGGGTGGTCTGCCGCGTCCGCCGTTTCTTTGCGGGGGGGGGGGTTCGACCCCAAGAACGTCGCGAAGATCCCCATGAAGCCGGATGAGGGCTTCTTTGATCTGGTAAGGTCCTTTCCTTCCGGTTAGAGTCCTCGCGCCCGCCCCTTCCGTTTTTTTGCTCGCGCTCTAACTGTTTCGCGTTCCGCAGGGGAATGTGTCCTACAAACTTTCGCGCCCGCCGGTGAAGGAGGGCCGGGCCACGAAAGAGGCGAGCCGCCTCCGCGCGCAGAAGCAGAAGTCCGACAAGGACAAGGCCAAGGCGAAGACGACCAAGAAGGCTCGGGAGAAAGAGCTGAGAGATCAGCGCCGGGCCCAACAGAGGCGGTTGGGCCTCGATGAGGAGTTGTCGCCCTCGGAAGAGGAGGACGAGGAGGAGGAGGACACGAACTGGAGCGAACTGGAGGAGGAGGAGGAGGAGACGGCGCCTGAACAGGCGGCCGTTGCTACCGGTGGAGAGGAGGGGTCGACCTCGAGGTCGGCCGCTTCCGTTGAAGCTCGGCCACGGGCGGAGCGCCCCATGGCTTCGCAAGAAGTCACGCCGCGGCAGACGCGGTCGCAGACGCCGCGGCCCTCGTCGGGGGTCGATCGAGCGAGCCCCCGAAGCCTGCCGCGCCGAGCGCACGGGTGCCGGGCCCGTCGGCGCAGGTGGGGACCGGCAAGAAGACGACGGTGGCGCCGCCGGCCCCTGCCCGGGAGAAGATGCCGAGAATCGCCTCGACCCCCGCCCCCAAGGCGGTGGTGCTCGAAAGCTCGACCAGCCCGACGGTCGCCGGGCCGAAGCGCCGGGCTCCGAGGGGGTAAGTCGATTTTATAGTCGTTGTCTGTTTTGTCCTTTTGTCGGTAAGGACCCGTGCTTATTATTGTGCACGTGTTCCTTTTTCAGGTCGAAGCGTCGGCAGGGAGCCGCGCCTCCCGCCCCTGCCAAGAAGCTGAAGACGGGGGCCGCGGTTCAAGCAGCCGCCGAGGTCGGTCCGGCCGCCCCGCCCCCTTCGACGGTTACCCCCGAGGCGGCATGGGTAGCCACGGCCCAGGAGGCGATGGCGCGGGGGAAGGCGCAGGGGGCCTCGGCATTTGCTTCGACGACGGAGGATGCGAGCTCGCCGGCGGTGGTCGCCGAAGTGACGGTCGCGGCGCCCGCGCGGCCGTCAGAAGAAGTCGTGTCTGGCGCCCCGGGGGCGCGGAGCTTCTGCCGACAGCGGTTGCGGCCGAGGTGGTGGAGGTGGCCAGGCCCCAGGCCCCTGCGAACGAGGGGGAGGCTCCGACACACCCAACGCCGGGGCGTTGGCCCGAGGGCCTGGCTGCGCTGGAGGCTCGACTCCAGCTCGAGCGTGAGGGTGCGACTACCGCCGCGCCCGAGGGCCCCTCGACGACGCCGGGGCTCGAAGAGGGGGGTTCGGTCGATCGCGCCGAGGGAACGCCCGCGCCAGCGCAGGGCGTGATGTTGATGGAGTCCACCCCTGCCCAGGTGGACAAGATGGTGGCCGAGTTGGTGGACCCGGCGGAAATGGCCATCATCGCGGCTCCTCGGGCGGAGCCGGAGGTGGCTCGGCCTCCCCTCGAGGTTGGGGGGCCGCTGTTTCGAGGTAAGTTACACTTCGACTCACTCGGGATGCAGTGGGTTTATCTTGCTGTGTGTTAACTTTTTGGAGTCCTTCATCGCGCAGGGCCGTCTTACTGCCCGGGGTCTTCTTCTACCGGTGGAGACGGCTTGGCGGGGCCGTCGACGTCCTCGTGAGGTGGCCCAGAGGAAGAAGCCTCGCCCCTTTCCGCTTATCGAGGAGGGGGGGACCTACGCGATGGTGTCACCGGGACGATGGAGCAGAGGATTGCCGCCTGCAGCGCGGCGTGGGGCCAGGAGGTTCTCGAGGTGGCGGACCCTCGAGACCCCGAGCGGGTTTTCCTCACGCTCGACGACCAGTCCGAGCTTCGACGGTGGGAGAACATCGAGGAGTATTGGGCCTTGTTCGAACACTCGGTACGTCGCGCTGCGGAGGTCGCCGCTGCGGAGATACGCGAGGGAATGGAGGTAAGTTCTGTTCTACCTTAGATTGCACTTTGAGTTGTCTGGTTGCCGTTTGTTGACGATCTCCATTTTTATCTTCGTCAGTCGCTGCGGGTGAGGTCCTACGAGAAGTCCCAGTACATTCTCCGGGTACAGGGACAACTCTCGACCCTCCACGCCTCTCTGGAGAAGGCGAGGGATGAGGTCGCCCGCGCGAAGGCGGAGGTGGCGACTATCCAGAAGGATGCCGAGTCGAAGATCGCCCATGCGAAGGCCGGCTACGAGGCCATCCAGAAGGAAGCCTGGGAGGCCATGTCGTCGGCGCAGGCGAAGGTCGACGATGCCCTTTGGTCGACCGTCACCGTCGGGCAGGAGCGGGATGCTGCCCTCGAGGCCCAGCGTAAGGCCGAGGAGGAGGCCGCCCGGCTGAGGGAAGACATCCGAGGGCTCCGGGGAGACCTCGACGCCGTCTCCCACGAGCGCGACGCTCTGGCCACCTCGGAGGAGAAGGCTCGGACCCGCGCGACCTCCTTGGGCGTGGTGGCGATGAACCAGAGGAAGGCCCTCGAGGACGCAAACAAGACCATCGAGGGCCTCGAGGCCAAGGTTAATGACCAGTCTTCCGACCTCGACGACATCCGCCGCCAGCTCGAGGATACCGAGCAGGCCTACTCCACTCTGGACGTGCAGGCCCAAGGTGAGGGCTTTTGGGTGTTGCAGAGTCTGTCATGCCTCGACCCTTTTTCTGCTTTTTTGTTGGGTTTTGACTGTTGCGTGCTTGTTTCGGCAGAGCTTGCGAAGGAGAATGCCCACGCCCACAAGGACCTGGACAATCTTCAGGGCCTCCTTGGCACCGAGGCGAACCTAATCGCGACGCTCGCGGCCGCCATCAACACCTTTTGCAACGACCTCTCGGTCAAGCTGGAGCCGGAGGTCGAGGGGGATGCTCGAGGGACTCCTTGCTGCGCCGCTTCTACTCCATGACGCGGGGGGTGACGGAGAATGTCCGAGCCGCCCTGCATGTGGGCATGAAGCGGGCCCTCGCGGTCATCAACTCCTTCTACGACGTGGACCTCAACCTCGTTGTCGACGGGTTCGCCACCGACCCGGATCTGACCGAGGAAGAGAACGACGCGAAGTGCCAGGAGCTGATGGATCACGCAGAGGTGCCCGGAGGCCTGCTGGCGTCGCTCTTCGAGCCCGAGGTGATCCCCTCGGCGGATGAGTAGCCCTCGGATGGTGTCGACGGGTAGTCCCGGGCCTGCGAGCCATATCTAGACAAAAAGGTCCAGGTAATAGTTAGGCCATTGTACTGATACAATGCCAAGCCCCCGAGGGCTTTTTGTATATAATGCGTTTTGATCGAGATGCACGCAGTTAATGTTGTTTTTTCGAGCTTTCCCTGCTTTTCTTTGCCTGAGTCGACGCTTGTGAACTAAGTGTTCGACGCAGCTCTTATCCCTGGAAGGGGGGTGGCGAGCGGGGATACCGTAGCCCTGGGGCGTAGGTGGGTCCCTGGCTCGATGACACCCTCGACCCTTAGGGAACTCGAGGCGCCTTTACTTAGTTAAGAAGCGTACTCGAGGGAAAGAACGAGAGGGAGAGTCGAGTTTCGAAAAAATGTTCGAGTTTTTTGGAGACCTAGGAGGGGGGTGCCCCCCCTGTTAGCCCCCGAGGGAGGCTCGACTTTGCTGAGGCAAAGTCGAGGCTACCTTAGTGCTATAGGCGGGTTTGTCTCGTTATTTCTACTTCTCGAGCTCTCTCTGCTTTTCTTTGCCTAAGTAGACGCTTGTGAACTAAGTATTCGACGCACGCTCTTATCCCTGGAAGGGGGGTGGCGAGCGGGGATACCGTAGCCCTGGGGCGTAGGTGAGTCCCTGGCTCGACGACACCCTCGACCCTTAGGGAGTTCGAGGCGCCTTTACTTAGTTAAGAAGTGTACTCGAGGGAAAGAACGAGAGGCAGGGTCGAGTTTCGAAAAAGCGTACGGGTTTTTTGGGACTTAGGAGGGGGTGCCCTCCTGTCAGCCCCCGAGGGGGGCTCGACCTCGCTGAGGCAAAGTCGAGGCTACCCTCGAGCTACGAACGAACGTGAAATGTGTTTCGAGAACATTTTATTCATTCGAGAATTTGTACATAAATGCGAAAATGTACAAGGCCCTGGGGCCTCAGGGATAGAAGCGACGTAGCTGTTCGATGTTCCACGCGTTGGTGATGATCTCGCCCCTCTCGTTCTTCAGTTTGTAAGTGCCGGGCTTCAGCACCTCCGCCATGATGAAGGGTCCCTCCCAAGGTGGTGTCAGCTTGTGACGCCCCTTGTTGCTTTGTCGACGGCGCAGAACGAGGTCGCCGACGTTGAGGTCCCTTTTGCGCACGTTCTTGTCGTGGTAGCGTCGCAGTGTCTGCTGGTACTGAGCCGACTTGAAGAGGGCCATGTCACGGGCTTCCTCGAGCTGGTCGAGGGAGTCCTCTCGGGCTACTGTGTTGGCTTGCTTGCTGTAGGCTTTCAGTCGAGGGGACCCGTACTCGAGGTCAGTGGGGAGGACGGCCACGGACCCATAGACCAAGAAGAACGGGGAGAACCCCGTGGCTCGACTCGGTGTCATTCGAAGACTCCATAGCACAGCGGGCAGCTCGTCGACCCATCTCCTTCCATGTCTGTTCAGCCGGTCGAAGATCCTTGGCTTGAGGCCCTGCAAAACCATACCGTTGGCACGCTCGACCTGACCGTTAGTTCGAGGGTGGGCAACTGCAGACCAATTCACCCTGATGTGGTGGTGGTCACAGAAGTCCAGGAACTTTTGGCCGGTAAACTGCGTGCCGTTGTCAGTGATGATGACGTTGGGGACCCCGAAGCGATGGATGACGTCGGTGAAGAATAGCACGGCTTGCCGAGACTGGATATTGGCGATGGGTCGGGCCTCGATCCACTTCGAGAACTTGTCGATAGCCACGAGGAGGTGAGTGTGCCCACCCTTGGTTCTTTTCAGGGGACCGACCATGTCGAGCCCCCATACTGCGAACGGCCAGGTTATGGGTATCATCTGAAGAGCTTGGGCGGGTAGGTGGGTCTGCCTGGCGTAGAATTGGCATCCCTGGCAGGATCGAACGAGTTTGGTGGCGTCGCTGACGGCCGTCGGCCAGTAGAAGCCCTGTCGAAAGGCACTTCCTACCAGCGTTCTTGGCGCCGCGTGGTGGCCACAAGCCCCCGAGTGTAGGTCCTTCAGCAATGCCCTCCCCTCCTCGAGGGTGAGGCAGCGTTGAAGTACACCCGACGGGCTACGTCGATATAGCTCGCGGCCATCCCCGTTCAAGACGTAGGTTTTGGCACGTCGAGCTACTCGACGGGCTTCCGTGCGGTCTTCCGGGAGTTCGCCTCGCGTCAGGTACTCGAGGTAAGGCGCGCGCCAATCCGTCGGAGGGGCTGGCGCCACGGCGGCCCCGTCGATCTCCATGATCTCTCCCCCGCTCGAGGGGGGATCGGTCGAGGGGGGTGGGTCGACCCCTTGCTCAAGGGCGGGAGCCCCCGAGCCTAGGTCGACTGACGGTGTGTGTAGATCCCTCGAGAAGATGTCGGGGGGGGACCGTCCCTCGAGTAGACGTGATTTTGGCCAACTCGTCGGCAACTTCGTTGTACCGACGGGCTACGTGGTTGAGCTCGAGGCCGTAGATCTTTTCCTCGAGCCTTCGGACCTCCTTGCAGTAGGCTTCCATCTTAGGATCGTGGCAGCTCGAGTCTTTCATCACTTGGTCGATCACCAACTGAGAATCCCCTCGCACGTCGAGGCGTCGAACCCCGAGCTCGATGGCGATGCGCAGGCCGTTGACGAGGGCCTCGTACTCGGCGACGTTGTTGGAGGCGGGGAAGTGGAGGCGGATGACGTAGCGCATATGGACCCCTGAGGGTGATATGAATAGCAATCCGGCGCCTGCTCCCGTCTTCATCAACGACCCGTCGAAGTACAGAGTCCAGAGCTCGCTCTGAACCTGCGCTGGGGGTAGTTGGGTGTCGGTCCATTCTGCAACGAAATCTGTCAGTACCTGAGACTTGATAGCCTTTCGAGGGGCGTAGGAGAGGGTCTCCCCCATGAGCTCGGCGGACCACTTGGCGATCCTTCCCGATGCCTCCCGGTTCTGGATTATCTCTCCGAGGGGGAAAGAAGAAACCACAGTGACCGGATGGCCCAGGAAATAGTGTTTGAGCTTCCGCCGAGTGAGGACGACCGCGTACAACAGCTTTTGGATGTGGGGATACCTCGTCTTGGTCTCAGAAAGGACCTCGCTCACGAAGTAGACAGGCCTCTGAACCGGCAGGGCGTGTCCTTCCTCCTCCCTCTCGACTACTATGACCGCGCTGACTACCTGGGTAGTCGCCGCGACATAGAGCAAGAGGGGCTCGGCCGGGCTCGGGGGGACCAAGACCGGGGGCGAGGTGAGCAAGGCCTTGAGCCTCGAGAGTGATTCCTCGGCTTCGGCGGTCCACGCGAATTGTTCCGTCTTCTTCAGGAGTCGGTAAAGGGGTAGGTCCTTCTCTCCGAGCCTCGAGATGAAGCGACTGAGGGCGGCGAGGCACCCAGTAACCCTTTGCACACCTTTGAAGTCGTTGATCGGGCCCATCCTCGTGATGGCGGTTACCTTCTCGGGGTTGGCCTCGATGCCGTGCTGGGAAACTATGTACCCTAAGAGCATGCCTCGAGGGACCCCGAAGACACACTTCTCAGGGTTCAGTTTTATGCGATTAGCCCTGAGGCACCCAAACGCGATCTCGAGGTCTCCGACCAGGTTTCCGACGGTTCTGGACTTGACCACGATGTCATCGACGTAGGCCTCGACGGTCGGCCCTATGTGTTTCCCGAAGACGTGGAGCATGCATCGCTGGTAGGTGGCTCCGGCGTTCCGCAAGCCAAAGGGCATGGTGAGGTAGCAAAACATGCCGAAGGGAGTGATGAATGAGGTCGCGAGCTGATCGGACTCCTTCATCTTTATTTGGTGGTAGCCGGAATACGCATCAAGGAAGCAAAGGGTTTCACATCCCGAAGTGGAATCTATTAT
The DNA here is from genome assembly GCA_022036555.1 of Microstegium vimineum. Lineage (NCBI taxonomy): Eukaryota > Viridiplantae > Streptophyta > Magnoliopsida > Poales > Poaceae > Microstegium > Microstegium vimineum. The sequence continues at coordinate 8,694,866 of CM039119.1, forward strand.
TTGGTCGATGCGTGGTAAAGGAAAAGGAACTTTAGGACATGCTTTATTCAAACTGGTGTAGTCTACACACATCCTATCCTTCCCATTCTTTTTCTTTACAAGCACGGGATTAGCTAACCACTCGGGATGATGTACCTCCTTGACGAATCCGGCCTTCAAAAGCTTGTCGACCTCCTCCCCGATGATCCTGCGCTTCTCCTCGTCGAAGCGGCGCAGGCGCTGCTTCACCGGTTTGGACCCGGCTCGGATGTCCAAGGAGTGCTCGGCGACTTCCCTCGGGATGCCCGGCATGTCCGAGGGACTCCATGAAAACACGTCGGCGTTCGCACGGAGAAAGTCGACGAGCACGGCTTCCTATTTGGGCTCGAGGGTGGCACTGATCGTCAGCACCTTCCCATCCGCGAGGCCGGGGTCGAGCGGGACGGTCTTTGTGTCTTCCGCCGGCTTGAAGTTGCCAGCGTGGCGCTTGGGGTTGGGGATCTCTCTGGACAAATCGTCGAGGGCCGCGAGGATAGCCGAATCCTCACGGGCCTCGGCTTTTTCCACGCACTCGACGTCGCAGTCGTATGCGTGCTCGTAGGAGGTGTCGACGGTGATGACCCCCGAGGGTCCCGGCATCTTGAGCTTGAGGTAGGTGTAGTTCGGGACCGCCATGAACTTGGCGTACCCCGGTCTACCGATGATGGCGTGGTAGGTGCCTCGCCACGCGACCACCTCGAAGGTCAGCTCTTCCTTTCGGAAGTTCGAGGGGACGCCAAAACAAACCGGCAGCTTGATGCGGCCGATTGGGAGTGCCTTCTTCCCCGGGACGATCCCGTGGAACCCCCCTGCGCTGGGCAGGAGCATGGTCCTCGGGATCCCTAGGAGGTCGAGGGTCTCGGCGTAGATGATGTTGAGGTTGCTCCCCCCGTCCATGAGCACCTTGGTGAGGCAGGTGTTGAGGATGATCGGGCCGACGACGAGCGGGTAAGCCCCCGCGTTGGGGACGTGCTCGGGGTGGTCGTCCTGATCGAAGGTGATCGGCGTGTGGGACCAGTCGAGGTACCGCGGGGCCTGGGCCCGTACGGAAAAGACTTCTCGACGCTCCCTCTTGCGCTGGCGCGTGGTGAGGCGAGTCGAGGGTCCCCCGTAGATCATGTAGCAGTCGTGGATCTCGGGGAAGCCTCCTTTTTGGACATCGCCCCTGACGTGGGCGTCGCAGGGCGGATCTTCCTTGTCGTCGTCTCTCCTGGGGCCAGGAGGGACGAAATTCCTTCGGAGCATGCGGCAATCCTCGAGGCGGTGGTTGGCCGGCCCCATATGGTAGGGGCAAGGCTCCTTCAGCATCTTGTCGAAGACGCCCCCGTCGGGAGGGGGCCCTCGAGGCTTCCGCTTGTCCGCTGCAGCGACAAGGTCGTCGGGCTCGTCGTCGTGCTCGACATTGGGCTCGACGTTGCGCCGGCCCGGTTGGTTCTTCTTCTTCTTCTTCCGGCCATTGCCGTCGTTGTTCCTCCTGGGCCCCTTGTTTCTCTTGGGCCCGTCGTCCGAGCCCCCGGGCTCCTCCGCCTTGCCCTCCCCCTTCCCTAGGGGAATGTGGAAGAATGCACCAACGACCTCTTCGCCAGCCACGTAGTTGGCGATGACGTCCATGAGCTCGTTGGCGGTCTTGGGGATGTTTTGCCCCAGCTCCCGCACCAACTCCTTGCAGGTTGTCCCGGCGATGAACGTCGTGATGACCTCGTGGTCGGAGATGTGGGTCAGTGCGGTACGCTGCTTCGAGAATCGGCGGGTGAAGGCGCGGAGGGTCTCCCCTGGTTTTTGCTTGCAGCTGCGAAGGTCCCAGGAGTTGCCCGGCTGCTCGTAGGTGCCCTTGAAGTTGCCCTCGAAGATCTAGACCAGGTCGGACCAGTCCTGGATCAAGTCCGGGGGTAGCTCCTCGAGCCACCTTTGAGTGGTGTCGGAGAGGAACAATGGGAGTTGCCGGATGATGATGAGGTCATCTTTGGCTCCGCCCAGCTGGCACGCCAGCCTGAAGTCGGCAAGCCAGAGCTCTGGCTTGGTTTCGCCGTTGTATTTGATCAGGCTAGTAGGTGGACGGAAACGTACGGGTAGGGAGGCCCGCCGGATAGTTCTTCCGAAGACTCGGGGCCCCGGCGGCTTCGGAGACCGGCATCGGTCTTCGTCGCTGTCGTAGCGCCCACCTCGGTGAGCGCTGTAGCCTCGAGCCTCGGCGTCGCCGTATCGACGTCGGTTGTTCACTCGAGGGGGGAGGTCATCGACGAGGCGTTCCTGAACCGGTCGTGGCTCGGCCCGGCCCTGGGGCACCTTGTTTTGGTGGACAGAGACCTCCCGATTCTGTCGAGGGGGCGTTGCTTGTCGCTCGGAGGCAGCCCCTCGACGCCTCGAGGCTGAGCTCTCCGCCTGCTGCACGGCCGCAGTTTGGAGCAGCCCCTGTATTTCTTCCCTGATACGTCGTGCCTGGGGGGTCGATGGCGCCGGCATGTCGCGGAGCAGCATCGCGGCTGCCACGACATTCTGGCTGGCGCGGTTGAAGACTCGGGGTTCGGCGTTCCCCTCCTCGACTATCTGCCGGTGGACCTCCCGGGCCCGCTCGCGAGCTCCTACACCCTGAGGACGCCCTCGATCCCGCTCGAGGGCGTGTTCAAGCTGCTGAAGACGCAGGCGCTCCTCCTCGAGCTTGCTGAGAAGCTCTCGGACCTGCGTAATCTGGACATCGGGGGGTGGATCGGCTCTATCAGGACTTGGGGGAATGGCATCTCGAGGTGGGGTGGCGTTGGCCCCCCTTCCTTCTTCGGTGGCCGCGGTGTCGTCGACGTCGTCCTGGAGGACGGTTTGCTCGTCGAGGTGGAAGCACTCCCGAGTGGAGTCGTAACTCTCGTCGGGAGAGTCCGAGTCGAAGTCGGCGTGGTAGAAGTGGGGGAAGAGCCTGCCCGTTTCTTCCTCCTCCAGGCGCCGCCGTAACGTGCCCCACGTACGGGGCAGCTCTGGCTCGCCTGGTGAAGTAGTAGTGACGGGATCGGCCGTCGCCCACGACGGCGTCCATGGAGACTCGTCGTATGTATGTACTCGCATCCCTGCGAAAGCAGAGTAGAGTCCGGCACTGTTGCGGAGCCCGTACGGGAACGGGTCACGCGGTGGTGACGGGATCGAGGGTGTCGGGGAAGCCACGGAAGCCTCTGGGGACGACGACGTGGCAGAGCCGAAGTCCCGCTCGGGGAGACGCCCGCCCTCGGCCCACAAGCACGGGTCAAGCGGACCCCTAGGGGAAGGGGCCGTGTTGCCAACTGGGACCGAGGGAATGGCATCCGGCGCCCCAGAGCTCGCACGACGGCGAGCGTGTCGGAGCCGCTCGCGCCTCCTCCTGATCGCAGGCCAGAGACGCAAGCGGAGGGACCGTCGCCTGATCCTTACTGGCTCCGGCGCAGCGGAGCTGCTAATGTCTAGGCCACGGGTGGAGGGAAAGACTATGAAGTTGCCCTCGTCCATGGAAACGAACCCTAGACTGCCGAACCAGATGACGGTGGTGGATGGAGACGGTGGGATGGTAGGATCCATCTGAGAGAGTAGTTCGGAGTTGGTCGACACGCGAATCCCCCTACCTGGCACGCCAACTGTCGGTGTTATGACCCGGGGGTCAAGACCACCAACGAGTAAATTTGTATATCGCGTGCTCCCTCTCTCAGACGTGATGCAAGATGGACACAAGATTTATCCTGGTTCGGGCAAAGAAGGCCCTACGTCCAGCGGGGGGAGGATGACTTGTATTATCTCGCACCCAAAGCGTGCTCGTACAGGGGGGTACAAGCTGGGTTACACGGAGTCGGGCACCCGAGGGGTCGATCGAGTGGCGGTGTGTGTGGAGTGTCAGAGTCTAAACTAGGGTCCCTAAGAACGAAAGTCCGATCTCTGAGAAATGGGAAAAGTCTCCGAAGAAGTAGGAGCCGATCTAGAGAGTCTCTAGGAGTCCGGGGGGTCCCCCATACTCTACCTCGGCGTCCCCTTTTATAGACCAAGGGGAGGTCCGAGGGTACAGGGCCCTAACTATAGCAGCATGGACGGTGTATCCGCGACACAGTGTTGGTGGAGAGACGTTGTGTACTGTGGCGGCATGGCCTTCCCGTCCTTCAGGCGTCCCTGGTCGTGGCGGCAGTAGAAATCGTCGCTGTGCAGTGTCCGCAGGCGGGCGCGAGTCCCACGGCCGAAGCGGGACGGGGCGGATGGGACGGCTTCCGTACCGGAGTTGCTGAAGAGGAGGGGGTCGAGCCCCCCGGTCGAGGGAGGGGATCGAGCCCTGTGTGACTCCGTCGCGTTCCCGAAGCCGTCGTCGAGGGTCGCACTGTTCACTTTCCGAGGGGTACTGTTGGAGTTCGTACTCGCGTAGTGGCGACAGTGGCGGCACAGTTGACGGGAATCGGGGACTGGACGGGGAGTTGGCGGATTTGACAGTGGACGCGGGCGCCCATGTCGTTAGGTGGGTTCACTTTAACCCATGCCGGAGCAGTTGAGTTAATCGAGCCCCTCGTCCGAGGGTCGTCCGCTTGACCCTTGGTCGAGGGGGTGGTCGAGGCGTCGACGGGGTCGGAGAGGTCGAGGTCGAGGTAGAGGTCGGGGGTCGTTCCCCTCGTCCATCGTCGAGGTGGAGCCGGGGGTCGTTCGTTCGACCCCTCGTCCGTCGTCGAGGTGGAGCTGGGGGGTCGTTCGTTCGACCCCTCGTCCGTCGCCGAGGTGGAGCTGGGGGTCGTTCGCTCGTCCCCTCGTCCGTCGTCGAGGTGGAGCTGGCTCGTGGCTTGTTGCCGCAGTTGGTGTAGAGGGGACCCTCGATCGATGGGCCGCGTCTCACCGAATAGTGGGCTGATCCTTGCCTTAAAAATGGTTGCTATGTTTAGCGTTAATTTATCGAAGGGTTTAGGGTACCCCTTACCTTCGTACCTGACACACATCATTCCGGCAACGCCATATGGCCCAGCAGATTGCAGCCACCCCAACCCATATCAGTTCTCTAAGCTCTTTGTGTTGATTCTGAAGCCAAGAACCGAACATGTGGTTTATAGATCTTGGTGGAGTTAAATTAGTAGAAAAAAAATCATGCTCCAAATAACTTTGGTGAATGGGCAGTCGATGAATAAATGTTAAATAGTTTCATTCATATTACAACAAATACACTTCTGACTCCCCTTCCAGTTTCTCCTAGAGAGGTTGTCCTTGGTTAAGACCACTCTCCTTTGTAGAAACCACATGAAGATTTTAATCTTCAGAGGGATTTTTATTTTCCAGAGTTTCTTACTTGGGAAAGAGAGACGTGTATCGATGAGATGTAGATACAACGATCGGACAGAAAATAACCCGGATTTGGTTAAATTCCATCTAAAAAAATCCGAACCCCTACCAAACGAACATGTGAGATCTGAGCCACTAAATTAAGCCATTCTAACATATTAGTTCCCACTAGCGCCCTGCGAAAGGAAATGTTTAAGGGCGTGGAGGCAACCACCTTTGAAACAGTCGCATGGCGATCACGCACTATATTAAAAAGAGAAGGGTATCAAAATTTTAGAGGCTTATCTCCGACCCAAGTATCCTCCTAGAATCTCGTGTTGGCCCCATCTTTAATATGCATCAAAACTAGATATAATATAATATAGCTTAGTTGTCATGGAAGTCCTGAAGATAAGGAATTACCTATCTTTTTCCTATATTTCTTCAAAAGAAGCTAAAAGCGACAACATAAGAGAAAATGAAGGTAATTTGAAATGGAATGGAACAAAGGTATATCCTCAGTTTTCTGTCTGTGGACAATGGATCGAGATTTTATTAATTTCTACCATGGGGGAGAACAGAGTAACCAGCTTTAATTATTTCAAATTTTCTTGTATATTTAAGTAGAGGTCTGCTAATAGGGAATCGATAGTCGTATCATGTCATGTGCCATCATTGGTATTTCATAATAAGAAACTAAGAATATGAGATCTTGTAGGATTCAGCATGGGGCGCATGCAATATTGTATAAGCAAATAAAACTAATCTACAGTTGAGCAACAGAATTCCTGTGGCAAAAATACAGGACGTACTGCTGGCGCATTTGCAATAAATGAATGAAGAATGCACAACACGACCCTTTATAATATGGAAGTATTTTGTCTACTTGGCTTGCCCACCAGATCTCATATATGTTTAGCTTACCTGATGCCTGCATGCTGAGCGATTTTTTATAATCTATATTATCTATGTCAATGATCGTCGTGCTCAATTTAGAAGCTGGATTTTATTAGTCTAGAGGTCGCGGATAGTGCTTATCAAAGATATTTCATGCATTTGATCTTTGCCGTGTTTTTCTTTTCATTCCTCCCAAAGTTCGACCTTCTTGGATATATAATAACTTAATTAAAGGTCCAAACTTGTAGGGTCATTATCAGTGTTTGTTAACAAAAAAAAAAGATTAACCTAGCATGTCAAGCCTTTGCGCTAATTGTGCATCCTTGAACTGCAAAGCTATGGATGATCTGTTAGGGATTGTGACATACACAATATATAACATGCATCAAAAGTGATATACCAACTCCATTAATATCATTTGTCTGATACATGTTATAGTTTCCATCTCCAATAAGACTCCTATCCTATTCGTCATCGCATCCCTGGTTCAAACAGAATGATTCTCGTGGCTTCTTGCATAGATGGTGTCAAATGGTTATGGGCCTTATCTCTAGAGGGACATCTATGAGTATCAAGATTGAGACACCAACTACGGTGAATTGCAACATAAAGACCATTTTTATTATTCCAGTAGTTTCACCTTACATGCTTTGTAAAAATTCTTTTCTGCATCTATAGTCTTCTAGGAAGTTTCTGTTCCATACTTTCATGTAAAAATGGATATGATCGTACAAACAATAACAAACATGTGGTTGCCTACCATCGCTATCCTACTAACTGTGAAACATCCATTGCAAAAGCCAGACTGGCTGCACAGAGACACAGACGTCGGTGACAATATAATTGTGATCTTAACAAGTACTTGAAATTGTTTTGTTACCATCAGAGAAGGATGGCAACAACCCATCTCGTGCCATGAAAAATGACAACTCAATCATTAATTTAATGCCATCTGCCTAGCAATGCAGAAGTTGTGTTTACTGAGTTTAATATGCTATCCAGGAAAATGCTTTTGTAGAGCTGTGGCTGCTCCTCTTTTGGTTGTGCTTTTAGTCCCTCTTAGTCATGCTAGAACTAGGGGCTACTAGGGGTCATGCCCCCTGCTCCCAAAGCAGTGATTTTTTTTTTAAATATCCTTATAAATACATCAATACACATCACATTTTGCCCATTTTTACTCATCTTTTATCATAATATTATGATTGTTTTCTTATGAATACTAATTACATATTATATATAAAACATTGAAAAAATGATTTAGACATACACTTATGTATATATTTATCACACTTTCTAGTTGCCATCATATTTGTTCGGTTCCCTTAATCAAAGTTGCTGGTTCCGCTAGTTATTTCAATTTGCATGTCAGTTTTGCCTTTGGTGAAAAATCCATGCAGTTCTGTGTTCAGTTTCATCGATGTAAACAGGCTGAGATAGGTCCAGGCTTTGATGGGCCCGTCGTGCCAAGCCCAACATGCGCAGGAGCTCAGCCTTCCAGCCCGTGAAACCTGATTTCCCAAGCCCAACGGGACCTATTCCCTCCCCTCCCCTCTCCGTCTCCTGCGGGCTGCGGTTCTGCCGGATCCTCTCCTCCGCCTCCACCCGCCCCCGCCCCTCCATCGGCCTCGCCGCAGCGGCCGTCCTGCTCCACCTCTCCTTTCTCCGGTACGTGGTCCTATCTCAGTCGCTCCCCATGGATCCATCCCCATTCCCCCTGGTTCATGCGCTACTGACCACTGTTGACGAACCAATCGCGTGCTATGCTAGATCCCGCCGCCGGTTTCGCCCTCGAGAAATATCGCCGTCGACGCTTGTCTCTGCTAGCAGATGGCGCGCCACGCGCGGGTGCTTGCTTAGCTGCTGCTGATTGGCGCCCCGCACTGACCCTTCGTACTTCGTAGAAGTTAGAACCCAACTTCTAGGTTTGCTCCCTGTCCGTGGCCACGCCCCTGCCGTTTCCTGTGTGATTTCTGCAATTCTGCCTGTTGTCCTGTTGGTTCCAAGCCTCTGTCGACGCGGGTCTGTGTTGTGCTCAAATGGAGTACCTGCGTAACAGGCAACTCATTGATTCGACTGCTCATCCACATCGGTAGCAGCATGTTACTAGCAGTAGCAGCTTCAGACGACAAAGTACCTGTGTCTGTAAGAGAAGCAAACTGTTGGTTCAATCGTTTGTTTGCAAACACCACCGATTTTTTTGGGTCCAATGTATCCAATCAAAGGGAACAACACTAGTGCTGTTTATTTCTATCTTTGCTAAACGCAATATTGGACGCTAATATTGACACCTAGTTTAGATTTTAGAAGAACATATTATTCGGCCTTCCTGCCTTGCCATTAGCTGTCCACAAGGCCTGTGAGTACAATCGAGACCGACACAGATGGCTGTTGTCAGTCTAATGTCTGAACCACCAAATTTATCCCAACATATTCATTTTAGCAGCATCAAGAAATGTCTTAACATACCTCCATGGCACACCTTTTAAATAGAGATATCACGTATAATATGGTACGCCAATTAACCATACCAACCTTGGACTAGTCTTATTTTTCATTTTTCTGATGATACGCCTAATATGGTTTCATGTCAGGATATACTGACATCGTTGCATTATAGATTGCAATCTTTCCAACTTGTGGCGATTGGCTAAGCAAGAAATATCCTATGTGGGCATAGCTTGTAACTCTGTAATCAGTATGCTGAATCTGAACCTCTTCTTTGTGGAAGTGTCTGCAGTTCTAAGAATTCTGGTTGGATTGTTAAAAGTGTCTGCTGTTCTAAGAAATATCCTATTTGGGCATAGCTTGTAACTCTGTAAATCTGTAACAATATGGTTGGATTGTTAAAAGTGTCTGCAGTTCTAAGAATTCTTTTATGTGCTAATTTCAATGTTGAAAATTGACCACAACATTTTTATTTGGATGATCACCAATTTCCACCAAACAAAAATATTCGGCATGATTGGCTGTGCTACTACAACAGTAGCTGCAGCTTTTTGTGCTTGTTTCCTACAGTTATTGTTGAGTGTGGTTGCTGCAGCGACAGCTGCAGTGTTGCTTCAGCAATCAATACAATTGTGAATTGTTGAAGCAATGTGCCATTTGTGCCTTGTAGATCAACTATGGGCAGGGAGGTTTCAATCTTCTTCCCGCTTGGATTAATCGTATCTTCATTGTTCCACTAAAATTTCTGATCTGCTCTCCCTCCCTCCCTCTCTCTTTGCCACCCTTTTGTTATCTTCTTTTTTTTTCTATGTGGCTATAGGCTCAGTTGCTTTAACTATGGTACACGTACATAGGATGGCCATCTCCAAATCATATAAGTTGGGTTCAGCGGCTGTGAGTAGCAATGATACAGGGATCCTTCTGCCACTCATGTAGGGTATTCGTATTCTTTTGTTCAGTCAAACAGAGTGAAGCTGACAACACTGACAAAAAAGAAAAGAACACTTGATGGTAGAGTGGAAAAAAATCAAAATGAGTGATGCATATGGAAAGAGCTTAGTTGCTGAAGCGAAGTTTTCCCTTATTACTCGCTATACATTGAATAAATAACGAATTAACAATTATCTTTGCATTAGGTATTCAGCCTTCAACTGTTTCTGTGCTTGTTCATGTCGTTCCTCACAAGCTGTAACATTGCTCCATGATAATGCACTAATAACCATTTGTACTATGGCTTGCCAGGTTAACATCTGACAGCCATGGCGAAGCACCACCCTGACCTGATCATGTGCCGGAAGCAGCCCGGCATCGCCATCGGGCGGCTGTGCGAGAAGTGCGACGGCAAGTGCGTCATCTGCGACTCATACGTCCGACCGTGCACACTGGTCCGTGTCTGTGACGAGTGCAACTACGGGTCATTCCAGGGGCGGTGCGTCATCTGCGGTGGTGTGGGCATCTCGGACGCCTACTACTGCAAGGAGTGCACGCAGCAGGAGAAGGACCGGGACGGGTGCCCCAAGATCGTCAACCTCGGTAGCGCCAAGACTGACCTCTTCTATGAGCGCAAGAAGTATGGGTTCAAGAAGAGGTGATGGATCAGTCAGGTTTCGCTTGGCCTCTTGATGAGTAATGCTCGTGGATACCGGGAGTAGGATGTCACGGCAACGTTTTCGTTATGTTTATTGGTGATGGATGCTGGCTTCAAACGTGAACTGGGATGGCCTCTTTTGTCCTCAAACATGAACAAAATGATTGGCATATGAATTGCAGTTGAGCATCCCTGATGTACTTGGTGGTTCTATGTCTGAGACTGATCATATGATTATGGGGCACGCAATGTACTTATGTATCATGAGCATACGTTCTGAGTTTTTCTGTTGAGAAATTTAAGCAGAGTAAGTCTGGAGACACATTATCTCCTGTTGCAAATTATGACACCACCATTACTTTGTTCATGGATTGCCTCATCAGCTACCTCGATACAATATTTTTTTTTAGCATTTTTGTTTTGTTTTGTTTTGTTTGGATAGTAAGGAGTACTATGGCAATTTCCAGGCTTTATAGTTGAAGTTTATACTGAATTATATGAATTGCATTGCAGGTGATCCCAGCCGGCAGGAGCTATTGTTCATGCTCCGAGGCCGATCTACCCTTGCAGTTGCATTCATCTGTAAATGAGGGCTTGATGCAACACGTATCCTTGCCTAGCACACATAATCTTGTTGGTTCAGTTTGGTATTACCAGGTTTCGAGGTAACCCAAGCACACAAATTGCTGCCATTCTCTACACACAAGTTTATCTTGTTGGAAAAATGATCTCTGGTTTTGGAGGTACGTGGCAGCCAAATTATATATTTTTTAAATAAATAAAAAATAAACATCAAGAAATACTTTTACTTTGGGAGAAGAAAAATCCGTGGCCTTCCAAGTCACCACCAACCAACCCAAACCTGTGACGATCACCATCGCCGCTAGCCTCCACCACCAACTCCCCATCGCCTCCCTCCTCTTCCTCCTCTTAGCTTGGCCTCTTCCTCACACTCCTGATCTCACCTCGCTCCACCTCTCCGAGCTGCTGCAGCACCCACCTCCCGCCACCCCACACCCATGGCCGCCACCGCGATCTCAGTCCGACTCCACCCCACCGCGGCGCGCCACGTCGCCACCGCCCGCCGCGCCCGCCTCGGGGCCGTCCGCGCGCAGTCCGTGCCGGCGTCGGCGGCGGCGGCCGCGGCGCTGACGCAGGACGACCTCAAGCGCCTGGCGGCGGTGCGCGCCGTCGAGCAGGTGCAGAGTGGGATGGTGCTCGGGCTCGGGACCGGCTCCACGGCCGCCTTCGCCGTCGCCGAGATCGGCGCGCTCCTGGCTGCCGGTAAGCTCGAGAAGATCGTCGGCGTGCCAACTTCCAAGCGCACCTTCGAGCAGGCGCAGTCGCTTGGCATCCCGCTCTCCACGCTCGATGATCACCCCAATATCGACCTCGCTATCGACGGTGCCGACGAGGTCCGCTCTTGTCTCATTGCCGCCTTTTTTTTCTTCTTCCTTTTGGTTGGGTGTATATGGGCTATATAAATCAATCAAAACATCTTCAATCCCGGGGAAAAACTTATACAGAACATAAATCATCTCCTTTGATACCTGCGAGCTAGAGTTGCTGTCGTGTAAAAATTCAAAATTTGGACAGGGAAGGTTTGACTTCGCACATACCTTATCCTGTCGCTGACTGCATGAAAGAAGATGAGTCCGTGTGCTACTTTGTCTGTTCATAGTGAGAAACGTGACTTTGGCCTTTAGCCTTTTTGTCATTTGATGAAAGGTTGTGTTTCGTTGGAATGTTCTGTCATTTTGTGTTTTTGTGGTTATAGGTTCCCAAGTATCCTATGAAATATCAACAATTCAAATACGGCCAATATCATGCCAATTTTATGTATTCACCAAACTACTATAATTTACATTCCTTAATTAAAACAGGTTGACCCTGACCTGAACCTTGTGAAAGGGCGGGGTGGTGCTCTTCTTCGTGAGAAGATGGTTGAGGCAGCATCAGCCAAGTTTATTGTTATTGTTGACGAGACAAAACTAGTTGATGGATTAGGAGGTAGTGGTCTAGCCATGCCAGTGGAAGTTGTGCAGTTCTGCTGGAAGTACAACCTAGTAAGATTGCAGGAACTGTTTAAGGAGGAAGGAGTCGAGGCAAAGCTAAGATTTGAAGGCGACAAGCCCTATGTTACCGACAACTCAAACTACATTGTCGATTTATACTTCAAGACGCCAATCAAGGATGCATTGGCAGCAGGACAGGAAATTGCAGCTTTTGAAGGAGTTGTTGAGCATGGGCTGTTCTTGAACATGGCAAGCTCAGTGATCATTGCTGGATCGGACGGTGTCAGTGTCAAAACGAAGTGAGTTTTTGAGTTACTTTGTTGTTTGTGTTGAGTTTTACAATTCAATGTATAAGCTATTGGTGTAAAAGCAGATAATAAGATGCTTCAATAAATGTGTTCCCAAATGTGAGGATTGACTATCACTGTATTGTGGGATAAAAAGCCATTTTACTAGATTGAAACTTCTGTTGACCCATAAAAATATTTGATTGATTCTGATGTGTTATCTTGCAAGCTGTTGGACCTAGTGTCTTTGACATCCCTTGGACTACAGTGTTTTTAATGAACCTGTGTCCTACACGTATATCTGTAAAATCAGAATGCAGTTCAATTCAACCTAGCAATCTAATTGTTTTTGAAAAATGGGGAAAGTTTGGCCAGCAGAATGTTTCTCTTAAAACTGAAATTTGAGATGCTGCAGAAAAAAAAATGTGAATGTTGCCTCTTGACTGCTGAACTTGGTAAATAAAGTGAGACTGCATGCTACACTACATGATGTCAATTTTGTGGACTCCAAAAAAAATAATATTTGGTGCAGAAAGGAAGGTTTGCGTATGTTGGCTGATAACTAGGCAGAAGATGATGTATGTATGTGCCACTTTCAGCAAATTAGTTCTAGTGTCTCCATGTTATATTGTTACGAACAGAAGTTTGACATGAATCCCTAAACTACTTCAGAAATCTGAGTTGGGGAAGGACCAATGTGTGGTTGTATGATTTCAACAAGTTTAGTGCTGCTTAGTTTTCCTCAGTAAAACTTGGATGGAACTGGTCAACGACAATTGTGCTTGTATGGCATGAATTACCTGGTCCGGTTGAATTGTTTGGAAGGTCATCAGATTTTACTGATCAGGTAGGTTTGCATCAGCTTGAACTGGGGTGTAGAGAAAGGAGGTAGTTGCAAGTATATTTTTATCTTTCTGCAGTGACAAATGGAAGAACAGGTAATAAAAGGACAGGAAAAATGCATGCCGAGCCCAGGAAACTCAGGCAAGCAAGTTATTAATTTATTATATGACATGCTCTCCACCCTGACACCAGAAAATTGGTAAATGCTTATTTATGGTAGCGTTGGTGTAGTTGTGAAAGCCTTTTGTTTTGGAGAAGAAATGTTGATTGTTTATCTATGGGTCGTGCAGAGCAGCAAGGGACGGCTCTGAACCAGTTTTCTATAGAAGATATATATAGATCAAGAACAGAAGTGAAGGACCATAAACACTTCATTGTTTTCATACAAATGCAATGACAATGAAAATGTCAAGCTGTATCATAGAAAATGGCTCTCCAAATGTCAACTCTTGCTGTGATATGATTTCAAGATACAATTTCCCAGGCATCTAAGGTATTTTCATCTGATTGGTAAATTCTCAAGCATGTTATTACAGGTTTACAGAAAGAGAACGATTGCCGAACTAAAAACATGTCAACATGTTACAGTATTCCACTTAGACCAGTCAAGTGAAAAAAAATCACAATACGTAAACTGTACAGGGTAGACTGAAGCTTGTTAAGATACAAAGCTATTGCAGGTTTAGTCTTGCACTTACAGGCCTCTGGTTATAGTCCAGTTTCTTTCAAACTCCTTGACAACCATATGGCTGTCTCTCTTGGAGATGCCTTACCGGGTCCGAATGGCTTCAGCAAGATCCCCAACTCCTCAAACCTCTCCTGCTGTAGCAATTGAGCACTGAACTCAAGCAATCCCTCCAGAGCCTCAGCTCTCTGCTGGTAAGACTTTGTGTCAAACCTTCTCTGCCTCCAATCAGATGAACTCCTAGGTGAATTGTCAGCACCAAGAAGGTCGATGTCAGGAGAGTCAGTGTAGTTTTCGCTATTGCTTCGGAGCACTTGGAAAGTGCACTTGTCCTTGGTAATGGATTGATCAATGACAGATGGTGATGTGAGCTTTGTGATGCGATGCAATGGGTTTTCAAAGGATTCCAGTGGGAATTCAGCAATTTTGTCGATTCGAGGAGAGTTCACTGAAACGTCAGGAGATTTTAATCTGGTGAGAATGTCGGTGGCCTGCCTCTTATCAGGAGTTTTGATCATACACATGGGGAGTGATTCTCTCCGTGTGGCTTGACCCGTTTGGTTTGCTGAAGACCTTGAAGATGGAGGCTGCTGGTGTCAAAACAACATAAGTCATGCAGAATTACTTCAAAGTTAACAAGAAGTGATTTTTTTTCTTGGTAAGAGGCAAGGAAATGTCAGTTTCTGAAAAACTTAGTTGCTATTCATTTTCTGAAGAATAGTTAGTGCCTTAGTGGTGTCTACTGTCTAGGGACTGGTAATATCAACAGTTATGTTGTGAAATCTGAACAATTACCGACAATAAGGCTACCAACAACTTGTTGACTTTTCAAATGGAGGTACTTCATACCTCCTTGTGAGCTGTTCTAGCATGAAATGTCTTTGAAGGTTCTAGTCGTCGCCTTGGTGTCGATGAAGCTCTTCTCGGAGTAGGTGCAGGAGATCTTGTAACTTTTGAATACTTCTCATGTATCAGTTCATCAGTAACATTCTTGGTGACTTGGATTGACAATCCCTCCATTTGTTCACTTAGTTCTGGACACTCTTTCCAAGTTGTAGAACCAGGACGGCCATGCCTAGCCCTAGAAGTGTTTTGGTCAAGTTTTACAGTCCTCTCCAATTTAAATGAATGACTCTTACTGTATTTGGGTGGAGAATTGTCTTCGACATCAGAAAGTGCAGCCTTATTTATGACGTATTTGGTAGGAAGCTTAGCAGGGAACAAATTGCGAGGAGTCGATTTCAATTGGAGCTCGAACACGTAGGGCTGAAGGTGTGGATGCTTAAGCAGTTCTGCAGCCTGAAACAGAGGAACCAGGATGAATAAATAAGCTCAGAGTTCAGGGTGAGGTGCAATTTGCAGTGACGGTGAACCAGCACATACACTTGGTCTATGATCTGAACTTTTGCGCAGCATGCTTTTGACGAGTCCCCTACTGTATGACCAGAATAAAAAATTTATTAGTATTTCATATTTAAGCTAAAAAAAGATATTATATGCGAATCTTCATAAGGATTTCACAGGGACTGTATGTAAATTGTATGGACTTACAATGCACCAGAGTACATCGTTGGTAGAGGAGGTACAACAGACTTGTTAATCTTATTTACCAGTGCTTGCATATCCTGTAAGAGTCGAAAATCACCAATGATGGTACAGTACAGGTTATGATAAAACTGAATTTCATAAAAAAAACACGATATGTTACTCACAAATGCTTTGAATGCAGGCTTTAAAGCAGCCATCTCATAGATGCAGCAGCCTGGAGAATGGACATCGCAGGAGTTTAGGCAAGATGATAGACAACCAATGTTCAGAAGAATAGATGTAACTGAAAATTGATGTATACAATACAATCTTACCAAGGGACCATATGTCAGACTTGGAACCATATGGAATGTCAGCAAGAAGTTCAGGGCACATGTAACTTGGAGTTCCCACAACCTTCAGAAGCAGCACATAATTAGAATCAGAAGCAACATCGACAGAGAAACATGTCAAACACCGAAGGTCGAGCAAGAAAACTCACTGAACATGCTAAATCATCAGAAGTTAAGACTTTAGCAAGACCAAAATCACCTGTTTCAGACCACGTATCCGGAACAAAAGGGCGTTATAACTGAATCATTTATATGAAGGACTTTACAAAACCGTGGTAATTTTTCCAAAACAATAAGGATGCTTACCAAGCCTTATGCTTTGATCCTTTGTGAGAAATATATTTGAGCACTGAAATAGTTACAGGGCGTCATGAGTGTCATTCAAGCAGCACGAGTCCATTGCAAGTGTAAGTAACATAAAGGTTATGAATCTAGCAACCTTGACATCACGATGAAGGATATGATTGGCATGCAAGTAATCAAGTGCCATCAGAAGCTGCACAAGCCACATACAAAGTTTCTGCAGGCAGGAAAAGGTGGACGCCACAAAGGGGCAGAGTTCAGTGAGCAGAATGTGAGGGTAGAGAACAAACTGTACAGATCACAGACTAGTTGACTACCTCTTCTGAGAAATGGTTACTGTTAGCCTTTTTGATGGCCTCGGACCTGCACAGACCCAAAAAAAATATTTTTGGAACAGTGGTCACAATTTAGTTCAGGTCAATTCAGGGATGAAGTTTCAGAAGTTGACATACATGTCCCCTCCCTCGCAGTAACCAATGACAATACACACGTAGCAGCCCTGATAACAACAAAAAATCGTTCCTTTTCAAGCAATTATGTGCATACACATCCTTCATGAGGACCATTGAAACATCAAGGAACGGAACAAGACTGGAAATTGCCCTTAGGATGCTGCAACTGTGAACAGCAACTACAGGGGACATGCTCACCTTCTCTACCCAAGCCTCTTTGTATTCCACAATGTAAGGATTCCTTACTTTTGCAAGGAGCTCCATCTGTATGAACATTCAGAAAAGGTGGTGAATCTTTCACATGTTTTGTGTAGGTTTATTCATGTATTAGCACAAGAGATGTTGACAACAAAACAAAGTCTGCTTCCTAACTAGCAGTCATGCATGCCCTACAAGGAAATAAAAGACGTTTGTCCCCTTGGAGAGCTCAAATTCTCTCCCTTTTGCAAAATTTATAACCATTTGTGTTCAAATTCAAATTTTTCATCAGAAACTGGACCACAAGGTTTGTTGCTAAACCATGAAGAATACTAGAAGAAGGTACAATTAGGTCCAATCCAGCACCAAAATTAGAACTTTTTTATTTTCAGAGTAGCTAAGTACACAGTTCTCTCTCTCTCTCTTCGGGAACCAAAATTTGAACCTATTTCTTTTCAGAGGTGGTAATTACATAGCTCTCTCTCTCTCTCTGAACCAATTTGAAATTATGACGCTACAGATCACAATTGGACAGAAAGCATGAGCATACCTCCTGGTGTGCTGATCGGCGGCACCGGTCGGTCTGCCGTGCGAGGCGGATCTTCTTCAAGACATACCTGTCGGAAAATGAGGCAGGTTTCAGAGTGCCACGTGGAAACAAAGCAATCCATGGCGGTCTGGAGAAGGAGCAGGAAGGATTGTGGCAGGCACCATCTGCCAGCCACCTCACCTTTTCCTCTCAACCTTGTGCCTCACCAGGAGCGCCGAGCCGAATGAACCCTTCCCAATCTGCTCCAACACCTCGTACTGCTCCATATATCCCTGGGATTGTGAAGCTCCTGGTTTAGAAATCACCTGCAAGGCGGACGAAGAATTTGTCAAGAAATTAATTGTACCACGAAATGAAATGTTGTCAGAACATTGAAAAGTTTTTTTTTTTTAAAAAAGATAGTATGTCATAAACAAATTAAAACCACTTCAAATTTGGGAAGTATTGATTGCGAACAGTGGTTCAAGAAACCAATGCAATACTTCGCAATTCAAACTCACGAGAGGAATAGCATTTGAACAAAAAAAGACAAAAGGTGAAGGGAACGAAGCAAGGACTGATCACATGGAGAATTTAGAATTTTGCAATGGATAAACTTAACTAATCGATTCATGAATGTAAACTTTGAATGGACACTGATGATGCTTAAAAGTGGAAGAGAATGGATTCCCTCCTTACCTTGGGTGGCTAATGGATGATGGACGCCTTGTTCTTGTGTTCTTCCTCCTCAGTGCTCGGCTCCCATTTTTAGAGCGAGAAAGTATGGCTGATGGAGTGCACGGGAGAAAGAGAGAGAGAGAGAGAGAGAGGAGAGGGTTGACATGCCGACAACGAAATGGAGGGCTGGCTGTGCTTAGCTTGCTAGAGGCTTTCAAAGTTTTCAAAGTGCAGAGAGAGAGAGAGAGAGAGAGAGAGAAAGTGGTGGGAGCCAAGCACACACAACACACACACTGCACACAGGCTTAGAGAGAGAAAGAGAGATTTGACTAAAACAATCCTTGGTTTAGTGGCTGGATGTGTGTACCAGCATTATTCTTTATGGGCTTATTCGTATCCCCGCCCTTGATAGCGGAATTCATACGCGTTTCGTTGTACATGCCGTCCATAAAGGCTCGAGCAAGAAATTTTGCGGTGGATTTGGTCGCCCCCAGTACAGAATTTGTGCGTGCAAATATGCCGAAATTTGGTGGCTTGATCGTACTGATTCTCGTGACACCAACCGAATAACTAATCAGGGGAATTAACGGTTGATGCTATGCTACTGCTGCTTTGCTTGCTGCCGTGGCCGAATTAGTACCGGGACCAATCTTCAATGGCCAACAACCGCTGTTTGCTCTTCTCTCATCTCATGGCATCTGGGAATTTTCTTGGCGCCCCACTGGGAATAGAGGGAATTCACCTGAATGTTGTAGGAATTCGACTGTTCGCGGAAATGTTTAAGTGTCAAACAAGACATAATTCAGATATGGCTGTTTTGAGAAAGGACAAGACGACTTATTTTGTTGGGAAGGGCTGGTGGTGTTTCCTCTTCAATTATATATAGGGAATTGCAGCTAGTTTTTTTTAATGAATATTTAGGCGATAAAAATAATTGTAAACATTATTAATATATATATTTTTAAAAAGCTATGTTGTACCCCATTATCCTACAAAGCTGAATTTAAAAATCAACTTGTATGCAGAGAAAAAAAGGGAGAAATGTAGCACATTATAGTGTGTAGATTGATTAATTGAACAAACTGAAATAGTTTGGGTGAGCAAATTGAGATAATTTTTTTTTCAGGAGTACTGAATGGAAAGATCTGGCCAAGTTTATAAAGAGGTTCATGCCCTCTATAACAAAGAAGAAAAAGGCAGATATTGTTATGATTTTGTTTGATGGCCTCTATATCTACCTTTTAATTTTCCTTCTATTTATGAATTTCCTTTTTTTCATTTTTTTTGTGCCCTAAATGGACATGAGTGGATAACTGGTGCCTTCTAAAGCTACCTCAATTTAATATAGAGCCATTGGAGACTTTCGTTAGAGCGAAGAATGCCACACACGTCGCTTGGCTTTGTAGGGCACAGGATCCAGCTTTGTTCTCCTGGTCCCCAACCAAATTAAAACTATTTCAAATCTTATTTAATCGAAACGTTCCTTTCATCATATCAAAATAAAATACAGAATTATTTTCATTCAGAGCAAAGAGATCTCTGGCCTTCCAATTGGCACGTTCTGCATTCCCATCACACGCGTACTTGCTCGCGCTGCAGGACACACCTCTGAGTAAGATTTCGTGACATGCACAATTTTTCTTGATCCAGAGCTCTGAGCTAACCCAATTGAATATGACATTCTCTTTCCTTCTAGGAAAAAAATGTGTCACAATTTTTCCATCTCTTATTTAGTGAAATGTTTCTTTCACCCTATTAAAATTTTAATGGTTTATTTGATTCAGACCACCAAGAGAATTGTAGCATTCCAATTGGCACATTCTCCAACCACACATCTCACACGCATCCGTGCACGCTGTAGGACATGCAGGTGTGTAAGCATTTCTGAATATTGCAGTCACTACAGAGATTTTGAGGCGCAGGTTTTCATTCTTGATCTGGAACTCTGAACTAACACAATTAAAGAATACTGCATTATCTATTTTTCTTTCCTAAGAAAAAAACATTTTCCTAAAGACTGCGGTGTTTACAAGTTAATCGATTTAAAGTTATGAATATATATGCAATCTCAATCTCCGAATAAATCAATTTATACTGTTGTCTTAAGTCAAACCTTTCTATATATGTTTGACCAAATTTATAGTAAAAAGTTCAAATATTTACGACACCTAATGAGTATTATAAAATGTAGTTTAAGGTATATCAGATTATACTAATTTGGTGTCATAAATCAAGACACCCTTTTTCATAAAACTTGGACAAACTTAAAAAAAATTGACTTAAAATAACTCTAGGAACCGATTTATTCAGTGATGGAGGGAGTATGTGCGTGTGCATGCATTTCGAATTCATACATGACGGTTTTTATGAATAGACTGTGTGTTTCATGAATTCATACATGATTTGTGATGAGTACACGACATAGCCATAGATACCAAGAGGCGTCGTCTGTGGTTGTTTTCACCAATCTCAAGATATGATAGACGTTCATAAAGATAAGATCCGCATGAATTCGTTTATGAATGTGAGTATACGTGTGTATATTATTGTCCACATATATACTCCCTCCGTATCCGTTTTAGAGGTCGTTTAGGACATGAGGGGGATTACCAAGGAGTAATTAATTAGGGTCATTTTTCCATTCCTGCCCCTAATAAATACAGCTGCGTGTGCATTACACTTGAGAAACAATCGTTGTTGAGATGGCCGGAGCAGTTGCACTAACACCCAGGTAGTTGGATGGTTGCGGGTTTCGATTCTTGGCAGCCAAATTTTTTTTTTTGGCTTATTACTTGATTTTGCATGGAACCATTTTTTATTTTTTTTGCATGGCACTGTTTTGGCGGGTGCGGGACTTGCATGCGCGCGTTTGACGTTGCTGTTTTTTCATTTTGCGCGCGATTGGCGTTGCTGTTTTTTCGCTTCTTTTAACTGCAGCTCTAGTTTTTGCATTTGGCGCTCACTGCTCACTGCATTTGGCGCTCGTCTGGGACTGGCCGACGCTTGGTGTTCCAGCACACGGTCTATTTAACACGCTTAGTGTTCTTGCTTTTGCAAACTCAACGCCATTATTTCTTACTCAGCGTTCTTGCTTGTTCATGTACTGAGAGCGTAGCATCTAGACATGGCCGATGATTCATTTCATGGAGTAAATGTATCCGAATACGACGACGAAACGATGACGACGGCCACGATGACGAGCTCAACCTCTTCGACCATGAAGATGGCGACATGAACGGTAATGCATGTCTTATTTGTTTCCTTTGGCTTTGTTGCTGCTTTGTGCACGTTAGTGAGGATCTGACGGGGTTGCTGTTTGCTGTCGCAGAGTTTGAAGATGAAGATGGCGGTGGTTTTGATCTGAATGTTCGATTAGAAGATGAAGATGACAACGTCTTTGATCTGAACGTTCCCTTAGAAGAACACGACAATGGTAATATGATTCGTTTGTTTGAGTGTGTTGTTTACTTACAGCCCCATCTTTTCTTAATTTATTGTTTTCTATTTTTTGGACAGTATTTGATTTGAACATCCCACTTGATGAATTTGGTGCCGTTGATTTCAACCATACACAAAACCTCACTGGTAAGCAATGTGACGGCAACTATGTTTGTTTTTCTTTTCTTTTTAAAAAAATGCAATTGCAACTAGTATGCACAGTACGAACAGCTACTATTTTTTATTTATCTTGCAGTATGTGCTTGTTTTTTTTACAGAACATGCCATGGAGAACACAACCGTGGAAGAACAAGTTGAACAACCCCACCGAAGGAAAGAAATGTCTGATCAGCTCCGTAAACGAGTTTATCAAGCTTTGTTGGCTAGAAGCAAAAATGGGAAACTAGCCAAGAAGGACACTGCAGTTGTTGCCGACCAATTTGGTCTTCATATTCGGACAGTTCAGAGGTTATGGAAGAGAGGTAAAACACAACTTGCAAACTCAATTCCGGTTGTGGTTTCTAGTCTAAAGAAGGGTAATTGTGCCCGTAAGGTAATCCCTGTTGATTTAGAAGCTTTGCGAAACGTTCCTTTAAAGGAAAGAATGACTATAGAGGATGTGTGCAGCTCTCTAGGACTTAGCAAATGGCAGATTCAAAGGTATTTGAAAAAAGGTTATCTTAGATGCCACTCTAGTAGCATCAAGCCATACCTAACTGAAGCTAACAAGAGGTCTAGGTTACAGTGGTGTGTTGACATGGTTAACAAGGATTTGCTTGATGATCCAAGGTTTAAGGAGTTGTATGATTTTGTGTTCATTGATGAGAAATGGTTCTTCCTACATCAAAAAAATGAAAGATATTATTTGCTACCTGAAGAAGATGATGTGTATCGGACTTGTAAGAACAAGAACTACATCCCTAGGCTTATGTTCTTGTGTGTTTGCGCTTGACCAAGGTTTAGGGATGGGAATTGTACTTTTGATGGTAGGATTGGTTGTTTTCCACTTGTTCGTTATGAACCAGCTAAGAGAGGTAATGAGAGAACCGACCGAAAACGTGGAGACTTGGTTATGAAGCCCATTACATCGATCACAAGAGAAGTGATTAGAGAGTTCATGATCAACCAAGTGTTGCCGGCCATTAGAGCCAAATGGCCAAGAGAAGATGTGGGTAGACCAATCTTCATCCAACAGGATAATGCTCCCTCTCATTTGAAATTGGATGATCCCGTATTTTGTGAGGAAGCTAAGATAGGAGGATTCGATATTCGCCTTACTTGTCAGCCACCAAACTCTCCGGATTTCAACATTCTTGATTTGGGTTTTTTTCGAGCTATACAAGCAATTCAGTACAAGAAGAATGCAAAAAAAAATGGAGGAGCTAGTTCCAACCGTGCAACAGGTACTTTAATTTGACCAAATTGTTCACACATAATTCAATGTTTTTTCAACAACAAATTTGCTCATACTGCAATTGTTTTGTAGGCATTCGTGGAGTACTCGCCACACCTTGCAAACCGGATGTTTCTAACACTGCAAGGTGTCTTCATAGAAGCAATGAAAGTGAAAGGTTCCAACAAGTTCAAGATACCTCACATGAAAAAAGAAACACTAGAAAGAGAGGATCGGCTGCAATCTTGTTTCCCTTGCGATCCATCATTGCTGCATGAAGCCGAAGCTACTCTTTCTGTATGAAAAAATTAGAGTGATGCTAGTTAGCTATTGTAATGATGCATGAACTAAATCATTGCCGATTGTTACATGAACTAAAAATTAGATTGAGGCATTCTTGTAACAGTTTAGCTTCTTACCGATGCTTTGGCGTCGTCCGGCAGCACGTTCTTGTACTGCTCCATGAAAATCAGGCAGTTCACCATGATGCGGCCGAACATGGCATCGACGAAGTAGTCCGCGTGGACGAGACCACAGCTAGGGCATGGACGATAGTACCGTGTGTGCGCACGGTCCGGTGCTATGCGATCCTCATGAACGAGACCACATCGACCGCATACACACGCCCCAGGCGGCAGGGAATCCGGCAACAGCTCCAGCAACTCCGGCATGATGGAGTCCGGCGGCATCTGCGACTCTGGCACCACCTCGTCCGGCTCCTGCGAGTCCACGGCGAGCACAGCGGAGTCCTCGGAGTTGAGCAGCATCGGGTCGACGGAGTCCTCGGCGTTGAGCAGCAGCGGGTCGACGGAGTCCTCGGTGTTGAGCAGCAGCGGGTCGACGGAGTCCTCGTTGGTGAGCTCCTGCGAGTCCTCCAGCCAGAAATCCTGCGAGTCCAGCAGCCCGACGTCCACCGCGCCGGGCTCCATGGCGAGCGAGTCCGAGTTCTTGCGAGATGTGGATGGCGGAGTCATGAGTAGTTAAGGACACGAGGAGTCCCGAGGGCGGCGCGCGTGGGAAGTGATCGAGGCGCGCGTGGACAGGGGAGGCGAGCGGACGGGCGGCGCGCGTGCGGCAGGGGCAAACACGTCAAAAAACAGCTTTCAGCAGGTCGACGTCTGTTATTGCCGCAAATTAGCTGGGCTCCAAAACGACCGCTAAAACGGATACGGAGGGAGTACCATGTTTGGTGAAAAAAGATACCTTAATTGTTAGATTATCTGTGATGTAACACCCCCCTCCTTCCAATTATTCCACAGAAGAAGCTGTGTTAATCATTTAGTGGTATAAGACACATGTTCATCGATAGAGAGGTCATGATGATTTTGTCAATCTTAAGATTTACTAATTTAGTTGCTTTTGTCAATTTTAAGATTTACTCCCTCGTTTCTGAAAAAATAAATTTCTGAATTTGTCATAAATCAAACTTTTTAAACTTTGATCAAATTTCTAGAATAAAATATTAAAAATTATAATATCAAACTAATATCATTAGATTTATCTAAGAATATAATTTTACATGGTGCTTATTTTAATTCATGAATGTTGTTATATTTTTTTATAAAATTAGTCAAAGTTAAAAAAAGTTTGACTAGCACAAATTCTAGGATTTGATTATTTCATAGACGGAGGGAGTACCAGTTTAGTTGCTTGTAAGAGTACGTGTATGTAAGTGTGCATCTGTTTTGAGAAAAAAAACTAATCAAGACTTATTTATTTCCACTCAGACCAAGAGAAGTCTGAAGTTCCAATTGGTACGGTTCGCAAAAAAAAAGTTCCAATTGGTACGTCCTCCAAAAAAAAAAATAGTTCACAACACAGGCGTCCGCACGTGCACGATGCAGGGCGTCCGCACGTGCAAAGCATTTCTGAATTTGCGGTTCAGGCGCAGATTGCATTCATGATTTGGAACTCTAAACTAACACAATTGAATATTGCATCCTCTTTCTTTGTTGTGGGAAAAAGCATGCATTTTCTAAAGATTGGGAATATATGCATTGGTAGACTGGAGGACTCCTTGAAAGCTGCGCTCATTAAGCTAATAATTAATCAACTGAATTGAAGAATCCATCATCCATGCATGATTTGTGAAGAGTAGGGCAGGGATGGTTTCTGTTAGGACGACAAGCCCATCCTACTGGCCGGCTTCTCTTTTCGTCCGTCTGCATGCTCAAGATATGCATCTATCCATATATGTGCCGGGAAAAGATTTTGTATATATGTATATATATATATATATATATATATATATATATATATATATATATATATATATATATATATATATATATACCAAAGAAAAAAAAAGGTGCAAATCATACCGGATTTAGTGATGTGATGTGGCATCATGACATGACTTTAGCCATGTTTACTAGCTAGTGGATGCGTGGAGAGGGATGTAAGAGCAGGAATGCATGCATGACTCATCGTCATCATCTCTCAATCTTGATCCCAGCAGGCCAGTCTCCCAGCAGTCAACGTCAGTTCATTATACATATTTTGGTACCGTACAAGAGCATGTTAATCGCATTAAGTCCTCTTCACTTGATCGTTTCATTGGATGGTAAGTAGATTGACGTGTTGTTTTTAGCTATTTTGTTGTGAGACAAAAACACTGTTTCAGTGGCTGATAATAAGTCAAACAAACATGACACTTGTTTTTGTGTACAGTTCATCCATTATATTTTAGGAGGAATAGAAATACATATACATCAGAATATAGATACATATGCATCAGAGGAATTTACGAGGGAATGTGAGTACTACTAACGGCTAGTTAATAGCATTAGTTGGTTTGGCCTAATTAATAACTATTAGCTTGGTTGGTATTTAACAATCCATAAAAAACAATTAGGTAGACTATTCGTTAAACATGTTGGATCTATAGGAGCGAATTATTTTCTGCTAACTATTATATTTATGGATCCAACCAGAACCTGAATACTACGAACTAAGGTGGACCTAAAACCTGAGTTCGATGTTCGCTGAACCTGAAGCCCAAATTGTAAGGATTTAAAGCCCAATAAACAGCTCATTACTAGCCAGTAGCCACGATGCTTAGCTAAAAGGGCTGGAACGCGTAGCCCATTGGACATATGGATCAACTGGGGGCATTTCAGGCCCAGACTACACTGCCAGTCTGCCATAGTATAGTCTTTGATTTTTTTTTTCTTTTTTTATCCCTTTTCCGAGTATAAACTACGTGATGAATACTTTGAGGTCCACATGATGACATATTATTGACATGAATTTTAGTTTCTGCAGATTTGAACTACATATAGGCCAGTTCGATCGTGTTTCTCAGAAGCTCCATTGCATTGCATCTATTATGTGAGTGTGGCTGTCAAATTAAATTTCTGTGCTTCAAATAAATTTATATATAAGAAGCTTTGGTTGTGTCAGGATGGAGCCAAAACAAATGGGAAAATGGGCGCCTTCAAAGTTGCAGGTCTGGCCTGCTCCTACCACCACATACAGATCTCCAAGCAGTAGGCGACACAAGGTCAGCGTCATGAACGAGCTTGAAATGTCCACGTCAGCCAGGTCCGTGAGATGCATGGTGGCGTTGCAGCCTACGTAGAAAAGAGGTAGAGTATTCCTAGGTAGAAAAAGCTACTCATTTAATTTTGTTCGTATGGATGGATGATGAGACTTGAATGAATTGACACGACCATAGCTGTTAAGGTTGGACAAAAAATTCAAAACTCGTTAACTCACTCGGCTTATTAAGATAATAAAATGAGACGAAGATTTTAGCTGGTTACCTATAATCTAGAGCTAGCTCGTAAACTGCTCGCAAGCCAAATAAACCACACTTTTTAGAAAAAACCAACAAAACTTACATTAGTTTTTGTATTAATATATATTATACTTTACAATTGGTTGATGACTGGTCTAAACATTATAAATTTAGGACTATAACTTTATTGTTTATTTTTAATGGATGTACATGGATGCATTATGTATGGTATAGAGTATGGACTATGAATATATGGTGTAATACTATAGCACTTTCTCCATTTCAAATTGTAAGTCATTTCAAAAATCTTAGAGAGTCAAAACATCTTAAGCTCGACCAAAATTATAGAAACAATTATAAAGATTTGTGACATAAAATAGATATCAATTCTTTGTTCGATTTAAGATTATTGGATGTGTCACTTTTATATTATAATTATTATTCTCAGATTTTAGATAAATATAAATATTATATTTTATATCTGGCTCACGAGCTTAACAAGTTAGCTCGAACTTTTAATGAGCCATGCTGAGCTGGCTTTCTAGTTTGTTAAGGTTAAGATGATGATCCGAGCCGTTATCCAGCCCTAACCATAGCATATATTAGTCGCCGCCTCAATATATAGGTCTCCTTGGCTAGAGAACACTAGCACCGAACCAGCGACATTCCTCTTTCAAGACCATGTTTGGATACGAGAGTAATTAATTATTAGTAGCTAGCTACAAATTGGATAAAAATTGTTCTAATACCTCCAAATGGGAGGCCTAATAGACGGACTAATTTTTAATCTGAATATTCAATTAGTTGTTAGTCAACTAATCTCTTAACTATAACTAATTTGAGCTATATATTTTCTAGCTTCAACTATTAACTTGCCATGTATATCTAAACAGACCTAAGGCAGTGCTTCCCAGCACCCAAAACTCCACCCAACAAGCGTGAAATCATACAATGACAATTTCTATCACCCGCTGCCGCCTTGGCATGCTCTGGTGGAGTTGGTCGTGGACTGCACTGCACCCGTGGCATCGTCGGCATGCACAGGCAGAGCAGAAGCAAACAACGACGATGGCCAGCAGCAGCAGGCCGCGGGCCGGCAAATGGAAATGGCAACGGCAGAAGACACACACGCCTGCAGCTCGCCTCACGACACATGAGGCGACCGAGGCACGTGCAACATCTGACATGTCACATCACATATGTCAGCGTGGGTGCAGACACACTAATCCTATAAATAATCTGCCTACGGGAAGCTTCCACCAGGCGGGGATAGCTCAGTTGGGAGAGCGTCAGACTGAAGATCTGAAGGTCGCGTGTTCGATCCACGCTCACCGCATTATTGCATTATTGTTTTTTTTCAGGTTGTTTATTTTTGTTTTTCTCTTTGTCAATTCAGTCCTTCAGTGTTTTTCTCTTTTTCAATTCAGTCCTTCAGCTTGTTGTTTGTTTTTTCTCTTTTTCTCCAATTCAGTCCTTCAGCTCGTTGCTTTTCGCTCTTTTTCTCCTATTCAGTCCTTTATTCGGGCCCGTTTGGTACAACTCAGCTTCACTAGTGAAGCTGTTTTTTTAAAAAAATAGTTTCATGAGCAACTTTCTAGGTGAAGCTAAGCTATTTTGAAAAAAGTGTTTGGTAAAACAGTTTCACCAACAACTTTATGCATGGATATGAGAGAGAAAGGGGGGAGAAATCTATGATAAGCTACTATTTTCAGCTTCACCCTACTTAGCAAAGTTGTTTTTCTTTGTGAGAGGGAAAGAAAAACAACTTTATGGGTAAAACTGTTTTAAAAAGAGGTGTTTGACAAAAAAAAAAACAGCTCACACCAGCTTTGCAAAGCTGTTGTAAGTTGTACCAAACAGGCCCTTCAATTCAGTCCTTCAACTTGTTCTCCAATTCACTTGACCTTGATTTATTTTCCTTTTTTTTTTTTTTGCAAGAAAAGAGGAAGTGGAGGGGGCAAGGATTGCAGGAGGCACTGCAGACTATGGACTACAAAGCCATGGCTCCATGCTCTCTCTGTCCAAGTCCCTCTGTCCAGTCTTTGTGGCTGCCTGAGGTAGCCTTAGTTTGAATCCATAGGATAAAAGTACTAACATTAATTTGCTTCTCAAATACTCCTTCAGTACCCAAAATAACGCAATTACCATTTTTTGAGAAGTCAAACATTTTAAATTTTAACTAAATTTATATAAAAAGTACTAATATTCTTGATATAAAATAAGTATTATTATATTAGTATGTAATATATTTTATATTAAAATTATTTAGAGATATAAATGCTAATAGTGTTTAATATAAAGTTGGTCAAATATGAACTAGTTTTACCAGCACTGTTCTCTCTGTATTGTATTCTTTTGAGGATTTGGGGATAGAGTAGTAAAAAAAAGTGTACATTGTGTTATCATTACCATTATTACGGTACCATCTTTGAAAAAAAAGATTTTAAGGTGAGCATATATTGGTGACGATGGTGGAAATGAACTACATATGCATATATGATATTAGGTTACTCAAAACCGTTAGTAGTTTCTATAGTCTAACAAGAAACCATCCTTCTCAGTATAACTTTTCTATCTAGTGTCCAGATAAATATTTGAACAATCATTCATCTCGTGCTTCTCTCTATCTCTGGGTCCTCTTTGCATTTTTCTTTTCTCCGAGCATGCCCAGGAGCTTCCTCTCGTGATTCCCTAGCCTCTGCACCTCAGTGGCGTTGCTTGGGGGGGGGGGGGGGGGGGGGGGGGGGGGCGCAGCAAACGGGGTGCCACGTGCGAGCTACGTGACAACTATGCCTGAGCTCCGCATGCGCACGGGAATGGGAAGCGGAGGGCGTTAGTCACGAAAGGGTGGTGTGCGGTGGTGGCAGTGATGAGAAGGGGAGACGGAGGGCGTACACACAATTTCTGTTTTGGAAAGACAGGTGACGAGACCAGACCGGAGAACTTGACGTGTTACCAGACACCAAACAATGCATGCATGGGCATTGTCAAGTCATGCATGTGTGCAGAAAATTCTTGTCCTACACAGCACCAGTTGTTGCACTGTTGCCAGTAGTACAACCCAATGATTAATTTGGGGAAGAATCAATTTCCCCTTCTTCGAACAATTTGTTTGATGTTTGGCACGCAGACATGCTCAACAAGGCTACTCCTACGTACTACCTGCTAGAGGTAGCTAGACAACTGTCAGGTGATGTAGTTATCAACAGCTAGCCTATCTAATTCTAAGAGAATGGTCCGACCTATACCCCTCCTAATTGTCCAAATATATTGGCTTGTCTTAAAGAAATGACCAGATGATAAGTTCGTCTGAATCGCTCACAATAATTCTCTGTGAATGAAAGCAATTTGCCAGCACATTAGTCTACATATATATTTAGGCATTAATCAAAGAAACCCTACTAGCCAACTAGCAGATAAGATCCAGACGTTGACATTCCTATCAAATAACGGCTATATTTTTAGGTGGTTATAGGGAGACTGAGATTGGTAGAACTAACCGCGGAAGGCACTGGCTACTAAATTTTTTTTTATAGATAGTTAAAATGGATTTTTATGGTCGGTTTGCAAAATCGCTACAATGCCACCGAAAATGTAGAGTCGGGTTTTTCAACTGTCTATGAAAAAGGGTCTATAGGGGCGGTTACGTTAGGCTAAAAATGTCATTTTCAAGGGCGGTTCCAATACGAGGGTCGCCCCAGCTGGCAACAATTTTTCAGTTGAATGGCCTCTAAAAGTCAGTTTTCAACATTTGAAATTTGAAATTTTCTGCCATATATTGGAATCATGTTTTCCCTCCAAATTTTAAAAGCCGAATGCAATTGATTCAAGATTAACTTCAGATATACATAGTAGTGACTAGTTAATTCATACACACATGATCAACAAAGTATTTGTAGCATAATTTAATTTACATTACAAACTATCAATTGTGCAAAGGCCCAAAAATGAAAAGAATGGATGTTCACATGCAGCATGAAGATCTACAAACTTGGGACGTGTGGCATACTCCAACTCAGGACCAAAGAATAAGGCCCCCACTCTAATAACCTCCCACATCAAGATCTTGTAGAAACCATCTTGAACTTCATAAATATCCTTTTGGTCATTTTTTTCTGAAGGACTGAAACAAAAAGGGACAAAATTAGCTAGATTCATTTTAATGGACATATGCATATAATATGGTTCGACAGATCGACTCACATCTTCTTCAGGGTTATTGTAGTAACACTCGTTGATTCTCCTCCATTGACATACAAAGTAGCCACAAAGCACCGCTTCCTGGAGGTTTGCCTTGCGCACGTCAGTGACATTTAAAAAAACAATACAATGAAACACATTGTTCTATACAATTAATATTCTCGCTATATGGGTTGAAAAATGTTCATACTATATATAGATGCACAGAAATAGTTATCTTATCCTTATTCTCTGGATCATGCACTCCACCTTCTTTAACATAGTAGGCATCCTTTAAAGGAAAAAATAACCAGTTTCGCTATAACAACAATCAGATGCAAATATAGTATCACAAGTAATAAACTATGATTACTTGCGTCTGTAAAACGTTGATGAAATTTTGGAACGTTTTTTAGCCTTTTCTCATCGATTCATAGATCATAATGGTGCCAAATCTCGGATTGATGTTCGCTAAGATGAAGTGATCGCTGCCAAAAATGGTGTCAAAGTAATCCAAGGTGCATGAAAAATCTGTTGTGTTAGGTTAGTTTGGATCGAGTATAAATTTGACGAACAACCCCACAATCTGGTGTGGATCCAAAGTTCCAAACTTAGCTATCATCCCTCTCGCCGACGGCTGCAGTTAACCCAATGCAAGCTATAGGATGATATATGTATAGATTCAAAAACAACAACAAAAAAAGATCCCGAAGAGCGCATGCACTGAATGAAAACTGACGCGCGCGTTACCAGCCGGCCGGCACTGGATCGATTAGCGGATCGTGCATCCATGCTGCCATGTCCGACCGACGATGCGCACACGCACCAGTGACAGTGCATGGCGCACGGGTCATGTCACTGCTGGCCAGCTGACAGCCGACGTGATCCGGCCGACGAATCCTAGGCTCCTAGCCGTCGCCGGCCGGCGCCCCTCTGCCCTCTGCCCTCTGCCTCGATCGTGCGTACGTGGCCTGGACTAGAGCGCTTTCGTCATTCATTAATCATTATTCATCCATGGCTTTTTGCATAATGCATGCAGGCTACAAAATACAAACAGCGACGAGCGATCGATGTATGCAGGCTATGGCATGGATGGATGGACGGATACGATCGATCGGTCACAGTGTTGGCAGATCATACATGTGACGATGAGCATGACGTGCTACCAAACGGCCGGACAGCAAAAGGTCAGAAGAGTGTCAGCTCCGATGCATGGATCGACTACGGCCGCGGGGCCCTGTGCCGGCCGGGGCCACGATGTGTGAGCTTTCCTCCGGCAACCGGCATTGCATGAGGAAGATGGGAACCTTGTTTCTTCTGATTCATTTTTATGACATAGATGGACATCTTTTGTAGGGCTCCTGTCTAGTTCTGACTACACTTCAGCTCCTTGAGCTGTACCAAGCAGTCTAGACGGAGGAGCTGTTTTGAATACTTTTCAGTGGGATGGCTCCTCTAGAGAAGTCTTTGGGGGAAAAGCCCTCCAAACAAACCCTATAAATTATAGTAATAGCACAAACTCAGCTCTAGCCACCCCTCCCGGTTTTCTTGTGTTCACCATTGAAGCTTATTATTAGTTTGGGCTACATATTGCCAACCCAAAAAAGAAGTGTTCTCTTGTACTATTACTAATTGAAGACCTCATTATATACGTCATTACATTAATCCTCATGATATATAAGTTAGAGAATTTCTAAAAATTCTCGCAAAAATTAGAAATACCGACCATCAGTTCATTAGACTAATCAATCACAATAGCAGCCATTAGGAAAGACTGAATCCATTACATTAATTTGAAACAACAATAATGGGTAAAGCAATAATAATATATATATATATATATATATATATATATATATATATATATTTATATATATATATATATATATACCCTCTCTGTACTCGTGAGTTGAATTTGACATCCATAGCCACATCCATGAATGAAATTTTAATTTATACCCACACCACACTTAGTGGGTGTAATATCCGCAGGTACCGATGCCCATGGGTTGAATTGGCATCCTAAGGTTAGCGTGTTTAGATCTACTGGTGCTATTTGTAGCTAATAATAATCCGTGGGTACCGATACCCGCGAGTTGGATTGGCATCCCAAGGCTAGGATGTTAGGTCTACTAGTGCTAATTATAGCTAGTAATAATGGCTAGGATATAAAAACCCTCTAATCTAAGGAAGTCATTTCTACCATTTACTTATACCAAAAGGTAATTCAATGTAAACTTGCATGTTGTGTACCACCATGTGTAGATGCACGCTCGAGCAATAAGTATATATTTACACAGCTTATCTATCATGAAGAAGATACTTAATGAATTAAATACTATGTTTTAATTATATTAACACTCCATGAGAATATATGTCAATTGCTACTAGATAAATCAATACATTTTGATTTAAATATTGTGACATATATGCATTAACGTTTTAAGTTTAAGCACTTATTTTTTTACACGGAATGGTATGATACTACACTCATGGCCACGGTTCAAAGTTTCGGTGAAATATCACCGAAATTTCGTAAATTTTGGTAATTTTAGTAGTGGCCAAATGAAAAAAAAACAGAAATTTTGTAATAAACTAATACACGTGCTATATAATTCTAGACTCATATTTTCTATTGTTTATGTTGTATATTCTTCTACTCAATATTGTGTAGTCTTAAATCATGCTAATACTTGTTTTGATCTATTCTTTTTTAGAAAAAACATGCTTCATGTGCAAGTCTCTAGAAAAATTCGGTGAAAGCTTGGCTGAGTTTTGGTAATTTCGGGGGTGCCCAAAATTTTTTGTACCGTGAAATCCTGATCATAGCTTGTTACACCTTGGTCACTATGCTATTGTATTAGCTAACTAGATAGCATTTGGTTCAAGAGTGAGATATATTTACTTCATACTAGTATTTGGTTCGGGAACACCGTAAAGGAGTCATTCCCCAAGGAGAGAATATACCCTCTGTATGCGGGATAACTCCCTCCTACAAATTTGGCGGACTGGTCCATCCCAACTGGAACAGTCTATTGTTTGCGCACCAAAACATAACCTAAGAAAATGTAGTTTAGAACCTAGAGTTCATATTTTAACAAAATATAAAAATGTAATTTTGGATAAGAAGTATAATAACCAATAGAGTTTATTGTTAACACAAATAAAAAAATGCATATGTTTTTAAGAACAAAAATAGAAAATTCAGAAGAAAAAAGTATTACAGAGACTATATGTATGGATATGGATATTGTGATAGAAAATAAACAAAAAGAGAGTAAAGATAACTAATTTGGATCCATTGTATATGGGTCCTATGTTTCTTTGGGAATTCATAACATAGGTTTTGTTCGCTTGAACTACTTTCAGCTTGTTTTAGTTTATTCTGTCAGAACACTATTCAATCAGCCGAAATACTTTTGTACCAGCCGAACAGAGCTTATTAAAATATATAGTCCATGCAGAAGTATGGGTTGAGGAACTAGTATTTCCGGATTAAAGATCAGTTGTGTTCGTACAAATGTGAAGCGCAGTCTATTTTTTAGTGTCCATAAACTTATGATATGGTGGTTGGATTTTTCAAATTTGCCGTCGGATCGACTTAATTTATCATCTATCTATTTATCTATCTATCTAGTCATTTAGCTCATATTGTTTTTTGCAGTCTCAAGTGAATGAAACTAAAGACATTTTGCAGATTATTCTTTATCATTGATCTTGGCTTCGCCATTCGTTTTTTTTTAATTTACTATTATGAAAGGATGGTGGAGCCGAATAAGATGGCGCAAACGCCAATTAAACTGATGTGATGTAGCAGGGCATATAAGTGCGGGCACAATGATGATAGCAGCAACGTGTTGGCAAAAGGGCAAAATTGGCCCAGACACTGTCACTTTGCCAGAAGGCAAGGGCTGCTGTAGTGCTGTATTCCGTATATGCAACTTCAGTTTTTTCACTGCTCTGTTTTGCACTGCATGCACCATTGTCTGCACTGCAACGAACCGTATACTGTGCTGAAAAATGTGGATTATATATCTGTTGTAAACAATTTATGGTTTATTATTCTGTGGTATCCTTCGTTCTGTTTGCTATAATTTATCAGCTATGGTCTCATAACAAAACAATTTTAGTCAAATTATCAACCGCAGAAATAATTGGACGAACGTGCCTAATTAGATGGGGAGGAAAATAGGGGGTGTCGTGCTTCTTCTGCCATTTTTGTCCTTGTGTTTTTTGGGCCATTACGTACCGGATGGGTCTCTCATTTATGGGTAGCCCACCCA
Source organism: Microstegium vimineum (assembly GCA_022036555.1). Lineage (NCBI taxonomy): Eukaryota > Viridiplantae > Streptophyta > Magnoliopsida > Poales > Poaceae > Microstegium > Microstegium vimineum. The sequence goes on from CM039119.1 coordinate 8,729,954, forward strand.
CCACGAGCGCGCACCCAATCTGCTTGCTAGCTACGTACAGTATTGCTGGTCAGCAAATAAATCAGCAGCGTTCTAAAAAAAAAATCAGCAGCAATGCAACAATCCATCATTTAATTTCGAACAGCTAACCAGTACTAAACCACACGCGGTGTGGTGGAGACCAGACCAAAACTAAAAACGACATGCTGATAAGCCGACTGATTGTTTTTGGCCGTGTTAATGTGAGAAAAATATTATATATAATAATTTATAAGATGAGTTAATTAACTAAATACAGTAAACAGGACAATTGCTGTTAGCTAACGACTAGTTGACCGGTCCAAATCACAGGCGCAACTGCAGCACCTGAAAACTATATGCTTTACGTCACAAAGATATATAGAGAACGTACGTAGCTGTTGGCATGATGAGCTTTACCTCATCACACTCTAGTTGCGTTCTTTGGTCAAACTTTTAGTCCCTCCATCAACTCCCCCGCCCCCACAAAAAAAAACACTCTTATTTTTCAAAAAGTGGATCAGTCTCAAGCTTAATCAAATATACCAAATGTACTAATTTATAATGCACAATAAGTGCAATTAACACAAATAGTGAAATAAGTTTCTATAATAAACATATCTAAATCTGTAAATGTTCGCACTATTTTTTTTTCTTACACGTTTCGTAGATGCCAGTCGCTCGTAGAATCATGGCTTCTGCTGGCGACGTTTTTGACTGCTTGTGACACAAACAGTATCAATAAATTGAGTTCATTACTTTTTCTGTATCTGATTTAAAAATTGTTTGAACAAGTTTTGAGTCAAATAATGAAAATATAAATTACCAATAACTTTTAAGTTATTGAGATTGTAAATATAAAAATTATATTAACTGATTTGTCTTGAAAAATACTTTCATAAAAATATATATATATATATCATTATTTCAAAAATATTTTTATGAAAATAAGGGATTAAAATTGTGTTTGATAGACTGTATCACTAACTTCTAATCAGATATGGAGGGAGTACATATTTAATCCAGTGGCTGCCAGCTGTTGCTTGAAAATAAGTGCCTTGGGGAGGGGTGGCAAAAAGGGGTTACTTTTTTTTTTGAAAGAGAGAAACATGATAAAAATAAAATAAAATTCATTTTTTAAAAAAGGATTATAAATTTTTTAAAAAGGTCACATTGGTTCGTTTAGTTGCGTAGGCTGCTTCTCTAGGTTGTTTGGTCAATGCAACCATGTTAGTGGCTGCCAGCTTTCCTCTAGCTAGAAAGCAAAGATCGCTGGATACTGTATTCATTCAGGCTCAGGTTCAGGTTGAGGTTCAGTTGAGAGAGACCCTCTGATGTGTCCCGACCATACCATACCAACATGGATGCATGGTTGTTGCTATCTCTATCTCTCTATCTATCTGCAACGACGCGGTTTCAGTCACCCGCGCGCCGCCGCCATCTGCCTCGGGCTGCTGACCGCTGGCATGCCATGTGAGCAAGAGGATCGAAGGATCAGAAGAGGAAATGGCTCACGCAATCGCAACAAACCCCCTAGTCGTAGTCGCCTGTCGCCCGGCGAATATACAATCTGCACATGCAATGCAATGGACGCGCGCATCGCAGTCGCAGTCGCAGTCGCAGTCGCAGTCGCAAGTGGAACAGAGAAGAGACGGTAACAAAAAAAAGCAGAGACCATGTGAACGAACAAGAATGAAGTCATGAAGACTGAACATTCAGTGTCAGTCAGTCACTCCTACCAGGTTTGCACTCCTACCAGGTTGACTTGGAGAATTCGGCAGCCAAAAAAGTTTTTACAGTCAAGTTAGTCACGGCTGCAGTGCACTTGATGACTATGCAAAGGAATCTGGATGGAGCTGGTGCCCACAAAGCCACAAAGGCCGCAGAGGCGAGAGCGACGGCCGGCGCGCCTTTATGCTGTGCAAACAGAACGAAGAAGCAGCATCCATCAAAGGCAGCAGGGGCAACCGGGCAGGCATCATTCCTATTCTTATCCCTGCCTTGTGTTTCTTTTCTTTTCTTTGTGTTGCCGGCCGGTAGAGTAGAGGCTTATGCCCATTCTCAGTAGCCGGTGCCGATGGGTTTGGAGGGGACGGAGAACCGCGTCCTTGCTCTGCCAGCAGGCAATCAACGGAAAAGAATCTCTCAGCTACCTAGCTAGCAGGGCGCCCAAACACAAAGCTGTGACACCACTAGCACAAGCTGAAAAAGCAAAGCACATCTATAATCTCTCATTTTGTTCTCGGCTTTGTTGGGTGATGATGCCCATCCATATAGGTATAGCAGAGCATTATGTGTATATGGACAGGAACAGGGACCCGGAAAGTTTGTAGCTTTTCTTTGTTTTGGACTCAGAAGAAGAGAGGGTGGTATTGCTTGGCAGGCTGTTAAAGGGGCTAGTGGCGCATTTGCTTATTGCCTATTGGTCATGCTGCCTGCCTCCTAGCTAGCTAACTCCAAAGTGCTTAATTAGCCTGTAATCATTAATTTGCTTTGGTTTGGTTTGGTTTGGTTGGAAAAAAATGCAAGAGAAGCAGAGATACAGCGGTTTCGATTTGGTTGGATCTTCGCTACTCGATCGATCAGCCTTCGCAACTATGCTAGGCTAGCTATTTCATTTCTTTCAGAGTAGTTTTCTGATTTGTAGTAAGAAATACAGGACGATGCTGCTGGTTTCACTTGAATACAGTTGATGAGGATAACAGTCAATTTCAGCGTATTTGAGTATTAATTTCACCATTGCGCCATGTAAACATTCCCAAAGAAAATAAAAAAGGGTGGGGAAAAGCAAACAAACTTTCACCACTCTTGCTGCCAAAGTAGGAGTACATTCGACGAGGACCGGTGATGTAAACATAAACATCGTCGCCATAGCGATGGGGTCAATTCCTCTGCCTGATCCAAAACAAGGAAAGACTATTGGGCGCCTGCTCCAGGGCCCCACCACACATCATCCATCCTCACGATCATCACAACCAGGAACGAACAGCCAAACCAACCCGTATTTTATTTTATCCAAGAGAAAACCACATCATTTGCAGGTGGTTACGAAGATGATTGTATGCATGGGTATTGTAAACAAAATCCGCGAACGAAAATGACGCGGCAACAATCGACGGCGCGCGGCACAAAGATAAACACGCCCGTTTTCCTTCCATTGTGTACTGTACCGGATAATCCGAAAGAACATTCATACGCTAGCAGCTAGCACAATCATGATAACTAACTAACCACATGACCCCTACTACTCCTACTCTACTACCTACAGTTGCCGTCCATATCGCCCCGAGATTCTCGACCACTACACCCATGAAAACCAGCCAATCACAAAACACACCAACCAAACCAACCTTTATTAGTTTAGCATTAGCATTACCATCCCCACAACCCCAATTTTTTTTTAAAAAAGAAAGTATAGTGCAAAATTCAGCTGAAAACTACTCCCTCCATCCCAAATTGTAAGTCATTCTAAGAATCTTGGAGAGTCAAAGTTTATAAAGTTTGACCAAATTTATATAATACGATAATAACATATTTGATACCAACTAAGTATCATTAGATTCTTTATTAGTTATATTTTCATACTATACCTATTTGATGTCATAAATTTTTATGTTTCTCTCTATAATCTTTGATCAAACTTAAAATGCTTTGATTCTCCAAGATTCATGGAATGACTTACAATTTGGAATGAAAAGAGATACTACACCTTTCGTTAAAAAATAAAAACAAAGCAACACACAGTCAACTTTACAAATGGCAACCGAAACCAAAAAAAAAAAAAAAAAAATTGGAACGCGCATACACGAAGCCGAAAGCGTGTGCAGGCCTCCCTCAACGCGCAGCGTCGTCTTGTGTATATAAACACCGAACTCGCAGAAACGCATCAGCATCATTCAGCACAAGCACAAACCCAAACCGGAGGAGACAGACAACGCGCACAAACACAACCACCCCACCCCCACCCCACACGCGGCTGCCAGAAAGCAAGAAACCGAGTCGAGTTGGTTGCTTCGTCGCCGGCTGGAACAACCTCCGGCAATGCACGGCACGATGAAGAAGGCGTGGCCGGCGGTCCTGGCCCTAGCGGCGGCCCTCATCCTCTCCACGGCGGCGGCAGCGGCCGTCTCCGGTCAGCCACCGCAGACGGCGGCCAACAACCCACGGCTACAGAAGGCGTACGTGGCACTCCAGGCTCTAAAGCACGCCATCACCGACGACCCGAAGAACCTAACCGTCAACTGGTGCGGTCCCGACGTGTGCGCCTACTACGGCGTCTACTGCGCGGCATCCCCAGACGACCCACACACCCAAACAGTCGCCGGCATCGACCTGAACCACGGCGACCTAGCAGGAACATTCCCGTCGGAGCTCGGTCTGCTCACCGACCTAGCCCTCCTCCACCTCAACTCCAACCGCTTCACCGGCGGCCTCCCAGACACGCTCCCCAAGCTCCACCTCCTCCACGAGCTCGACGTGAGCAACAACCGGCTCACCGGCGGGTTCCCACAGCACATCCTCTGCCTCCCCAACGTGAAGTACGTCGACCTCCGCTTCAACAGCCTATGTGGGCCCATCCCACCAGCGCTGTTCGACAAGGAGCTCGACGCCATCTTCCTCAACGACAACCACTTCGACTTCGAGTTCCCGTCCAACTTCGGGAACTCGCCGGCGTCGGTGGTCGTGCTCGCCAACCTCCGTCTCCGCGGGTGTATTCCGCCGAGCGTCGGGAACATGGCGGCGACGCTGAACGAGCTCGTCGTCCTCAACGCCGGGCTCAGGTCGTGTATCCCGCAGGAGGTGGGGTGGCTTCGTGAGCTCACTGTTCTTGATCTTAGCTTTAACCAGCTCCAGGGTATGTTGCCGGAATCCTTGGCTGGCTTGCATCAGCTCCAGCAGCTCGATGTCGCGCATAATGAGCTCTGGGGACATGTTCCTGAGGGCGTCTGTGCGCTGCCGAGTCTGAGGAACTTTACTTACTCGTTCAACTACTTCTGCACTGAGCCGCTCCGGTGCCTCGACGTCCGCGCTGTTGATGATCGCCAGAACTGTATCCTTGGACGACCTGATCAGAGGCCCATCGGCCAGTGCCTCGGCTTCCTCCACCGCCCGCCGGTCCACTGCGACGACCACGGCTGCTTCGCGCACTACTAGAGACTACTGGCGGTGGCCGGTGGGGGAGAGACCGAGAGAGGGCGACTCCGCCGGCCGCGTACGTCGCCGGCTCGCCGCACCGGGGACTTGTAAAATTCGTTGGCGGTGGGCTGTGAGACCAACCCAAGAGGGTAAATTCGTAAGCAGAAAACGACCGTATATATTATACAATGTAATTCTTTTTTTTTCCTTTCTCTTTCTTTTTTCTTTTTCATTCACAGGAGTGGTATTGATTGGAGTATATGTTGGGATTGTAGACAGAAATGATAGTGCATTCTACACTGTTAATTTAATTACCCACTGACCAATAATTAATCTCTGTACTAGCACCACTTATTGAGAGTACAAATCCTTGTAGTAACTTTTTTCTTCCCAATTTCTTTATTATTATTTCTTGGCTTGGAAGGGAGCTAACATGGCATGATGCCATATAACAACCGAATCAACCAATACTAATCAAGGAATAGAAAAAGGGTTCCTAACCGCAAGAGAAGAAAGGTAGCAAGAACACCCACCAATATTTTATTCATTATAAATATCATTACAAGCAGGAAGACTAATATAATAAAACAAAGCAGCAGGAATGAATGAATGAATAATCCAGCTGGTCAGTCAGGGCCACCAAATGGTGAGAGGAGGAAATGATGAGTGGCCTGCCTGCCTGCACAGCAGCTGATTAGGAGGATGATGGGGTCAAACAAGGACTGCCGAATTAAATAAAAGGCTGCAGATGCCCTTCCAATGGCCTCCAGCTGCAAAGCTGAGAAGAAGCTCTCCCAACCTTTCCTCCCTCAACTCCACATGTGCACATCACCTTGGCTGGCTCCAGCTTACACACACTGGTACTGGTACACACACTCCAGCATTCAGATTACTGTTCAACTGCTGCATGTTCAGATGCATAGTATATGCTGTGTGTTCAATGCCATTGTCCTTGTCACACACACATCACCCACCAGCAGCCTGATTAAACAGGACATACATATATGTATATTTATATATATGTTATATACATAATAAACATAAGTAAAAGCATAATTTTATATAAATAAAGAAATAAAGACAAAGGTGGATAGAGCTGGAGATGCAAGTGCGGCACCACTACTTTCAGCTCTGACGATCTAGGTTTATTTATAGATATACGAGTGCCCAATAGGACACGGCGGTGAGACGGTTTCCGGCGACGGCGACCTGCCGACGGCGACGGCGCTGAAGGTGGGAGAGAGAGATCCTGACAGCAACGTGCATGGGCATGCAGGGCCGGTGACGGTGAGGAGGATGAGGAGCTCTAGAAGAAGCCGCGGAGGAGCAGTTGTCGTCTGAATCTGCTCAAAACCCGGCCGGTTGCGCGACAGCCTGGCTGCCTGCCGCGGGAATCAACTTGGGCGAGCACTGGACAAACGGTGAGGGTAGAGGCCGTTTCCAATCAAGGAGGAAACGAGTGTGACCAGCTTGCTTATTCGTTCATCAGAACAGCCTTTGGGACCGCCATGCCATTATGCATCTTAGACTTGTTAGTGTTAGGCCTGCCTGCTACTTGACATTATACAAGATGCCAAATCAGGATGATGGATCACTGTTAGCGCATCCATCCATCCATCCTGTTTAAGCTAATCACTTTATTTTGGCAGGTAGAGAGGGATCAGGGAGGTGCATACATGATACATATAACATATGTGCATATCTCTATGCCATATATCTATGTGTGTATATCTATGGCTTTTAGTTAGTTGTGGTAGCGATCCAATAATGCAAAGCCAGACAGGCTAGCAGGTAGGCCTAATGCACTGTCTAATTGGCAGGCATGACACAGAGGGAGGGAGAGAACACGAAGGGTGCTTGCCCACCAAGGGACTACTCTGACAACGGCATATCAGCAACTAACATTACTCCTCCAAGTCTCCAACACACAGTTCTTTGGCACCTAGGAGTACAATTCTTCAGCCAACATGTACTGATAGTTGGTGCTGGAGCAGTTGTTTCATCAACCATCATCTGCTATCTATTTGGTAGTAACTGTTTTTATGTTCTTCGACGGCAAAAGTCCTTTTTCCCGGATCATCAACAACCAACCTCCACTTAGTTGGCTACTACCTCAGAATTTTCATGGACCGTACATGGATGCAGTGCACAAGGTGTAGCTCTGGTCGTACCAGTTCAGGAATGGGGAGCCTGACATCTCAACCCCCATTACAACTATTCTAAGAGAGTTCAGAGTATCACCCATAGCTTTTTTTTTTTATACATGAATCGGATTAGGAGGGCACATGCTTGCAGGAAAGAGATACAAGACCAACCTCGAACACAGCCTCAACACATGTCATGCTCTCACACGACTGCGTGAGCTGTCTGATAAGGAGTTTTCTTTTATTGTTCAGTGATGATGAGGTGGCTTCAGACTTGGAAGAGAGTTTGCAATGGAAAACATGGACTGGAATCCTTTTTTTTTTTAAAAAAACATAGAGTGGAATTATGAAACCTACTTAAGAGGTGATTTGTAATGTTGCTAAAATTTAATAAAGATAAGCTTCAAGCATCACAACATCTTACATACAGATTATTGAGGCAACATATTTTACAAATACAGATTAGTACAACTTTAAATCTAACTTACTATTCTCTGACGGTCCCTCAAGCCATGCCGCAAGATGTGAGGCACATATTCCTACAAGTCGTACTCCAGTCACATGGCCAACTTCACAGCTTTAAGATGGTCCTGATGAGTGGACAAGGGTATGAATCAGATGCTTCTATCGATTTCAAGATAACTCACATAGACTAGTGCAATCTGCACAAAAACAATGCTTACCTAAAGTGAGAGATGACACGCTGAATGTGCTATCAGTGTTGTTCATAGCAGAACTTTTGTTTGTCTCTCCCGTAAGTGACGGAAATGAGGGAATTGACTTCAATATCAACTTCCTACCACCTTTTCGGTTCCGGGAAATACTGAGCGCATTATGTGGCGGTGAGACCCGTTTTCCATTGGGTGAAGTAGTCTTGACACAGTTATTAGGAGAATTAGGTTCTTTTAGAATATCTGGCATCTCCTCATCGATACTACTAACAGCGATCTTGGACGATTTACAAGGCTGTACTGTTGCAGTAGTTTTTGAAGCTGACGAACGGGAGTTCACACTGCGAGCTTTGGACGGTCTCGGTGGTTTTGCACTTGAGAAATTTGGCAGTTTCAATAGAGAACTGAAAAAAAACTCAGTTATTACTTAATCAAATGGAGAAGCAAACATACTAAGCATGCTCAAGGAGAGAAATATGTAATAAGCAAACCTGGCAAGATCAAAAGGAGGTGTTATTGGGACAAGGTCAAGGAGGGGGTGATCTTCACTCTGTGCATTTGTTTTTTGTTGACCGTTCTCCTTTTCTTGTTGACAATTTTCTGTTTGTTCACTTTCTTGTTTCACTTCTTCTGTGAGTTCAGTCTTGGCTGATTCAGCAAATGCCAACAAAACAATAATAATCAGTGACTAGACCATGGTGCCTTGTTCATTTCAGAGTTAAGAATAATATGGGTGTGTTAGGTACTTTATATCAATCTAAAAGATAATATGCAAATCTAGCATATAGCCAGGAAACAAAAGCTGATTATATTCAGAGCTCAAACGACTAAAGATTGCAAAGACCAAAGAATGCTCTCTGAAATCTGATGTTTTTTTCATTTACAACAATCTATGCTGTCATAGAACAATTTTGTTTCCACATGAACCTTTTGTGTTTTATATTGAAGCCGTGATACACCTATGTTAAGGAAACTCACTAGCAAAATATCCAGAGTGTCATGTTGACAAACTACAGTGGTGTCTCATGCAAACTAAAACCATAGGCAAGGTAATCCTATCGATGTTCAGTGCATAGAAACACTTTTTAATCAGAATACCGCTGAACTTCTATTCTGACACATCAGAAGTTATTAGTATCATAATATAGTATGTCAGAAACACGCCCCAGGATGGGGCTGTACATGTTTCTAAATAATAATCATGAATCCACAAAATGAATGCATTGGTTATATAAATTTCAAAAGCTAAATGCTCACCATCTCTTCTGCCAAAAGTATTCTTGCAAGTCTCACATCTGCAGTTGCTGGAGCATCCAACACCTCCCTTTATTCAATCAAACATTAAAAACATAAGTAAAATCCAAAAAGTACAGTTTCAGATCAGATCATCACAACTTGAAGTACCTGATAGCATTCACAATATTTCTTGAGACAACTTGACTTCTTGCAATTGCATCCTCTCTTGTGACGAGCTGAAGCGGGAGTATTGTTAGGATCTTCCTGCAATTGAAAGTAGAATTTAAGCATCAAACAGTGTGGAGGGTAATGACTAAAGGGCGTACCCAGTGCCGTAGGCTCCCGCACTGCGGGGTCTGGGGAAGGGAAATAGCCCGCAGCCTTTCCCGCACAAATGTGCAGAGGCTGGGGCTCGAACCCTAATGACTAACACAGGTATATCTTAATATCCAACAGAAGCACAGAACACCTACCCCAGTTTCCAGACCACCATCAGACGTACGGATCACTTTTGGAGCAAATGCTAATGGATTACGAAACTCTATCTGCTTCCGAGTGGAGAGAACAATTTCCTCATGTATGGGTTTGTTCAGACACCCTTGACATGAACAAGGTTCGGAGCAGTATACACCAGCAGCAAAACACTCGCAATAACTGCAGATGAAAAAAGTAGACAATAATTATGAGAATAATGTAAAGCACATCCACTCAGTTACAAGCCCAAACATTTCATCAGGAGACCCTTCATGTAAGCAGGTTCACAAAATCTTAACAATATATGAGTATGGAACACATACAGTTTCAGGCATTTTGACTTCTTACAGCTGCATCGCTTGCATGCCTCACCATCATCACCATTATCTGTTTTACGTCTGTGTTTGAAACAAATAATTTTCAGTTAATGTGTAATGAAACAAAGTAATGTCTGGCGGCCATCCAAGCAAAACCAGAAGTGAAAACAAACCTCTTCTTTTGAGGACTGACACTTTGACCTGAAGCATGATCATTTACAGGAAAACCTCCAGCTGAACAATCATCCATGGGAAATTCCAACAGTTCACCACCTGAGTGTGTAAGATTCTCTCCTGCACAAAGCAATTTGCCATGCACGTCCTTTTCAGATGCTGATGACGGAAGCAAAGCAGAGGCCGTAGGATCCTGACAAGCTATTTTCCCTTTTGGTGTTAACGCAAGGGCATTCAAATGTAGGCCGATGCCTCGCAGTCCACGTGGTTGGGTTTGTACAGGGCTTTTTCCTTTACATGTTGAGATAGAGAGATCTTCAGCAGTCCCTTTTTTCACAACACTATTTGAAAACCCAGCAGCCTCAAAAACCAGGCAGCGTCTTCGTATGCCTCGTTGTTGGCTCTCCACCTGAAGATATTAACAGGAACAAAACAAATGAGAGAGCATTATGATAGAATTGATAGTCCTACCATGCAAATTCCAGGACTCTTTTGGAGGAACAGTCATGGGAAACATTTTTTTAATGGCATGGGCAACATTTTAAAAGCACATGAAAATGGTGGACAAGATAGTGTACCTTGTATTCTAATGGAAGACATCCATTTGCTTCATAAATATTATCCTGAATTTCTTCGGTTGAGATGGTTTCTTGACCATCCAGAAATATTTGAGCATTTTCAGTCTGATCTTCTCCCATCACAAGTTCTTGATAGTATACTTGACCAGATGCGCTAGGGTATGCTCTGTCCAAGATGTCACCATCTCCGGTAAGTTTTGACAGCAAATATCCACATGATTCTGCATTTTCAGTTGCCAAATGCAGTCCTCTGTGTCGCTCATCCATCGTGGAGACTAAGTCGGAACATTCACATCCCAAGACATCATCATTGTCATTCACAGGCTCGCTGCTGCCATCCAGGAGCTGGATTTCATTGGAAAACAAGCATTTCCTTTTCTCCAATGTATTTTTAGCATTTTGTGCAGCTTCTAACCTCCTAGTCTTATCCAGTTTAAGGTCTGATCTGACACCATGGCAGGGTGTCATGTTATGGTCTGGACTGCCATTGTCGAATTGACCAGGTTCAGCCAAATCACGTGGCCCAGTTGGAGGATCCACAACACCCGAACATGTAACGGTGCGTGTTTCTCGAGTCACAGCGCTACTGCAGGCAAACAACCTAACAGAATTCGCAGACTTGTTTGTATCGTCGCCGTCAGCACAAACCTCGTTTTTAGAAATTTCACCAAGTGAACTCCTGAGAAGGGCAAGAGAAACACAGCGTCAAAATCACTGTACAGTTTAAGCGCAGCACACTACACACACACACACATACAGAGTATTTATGAAAGTATGACATCTGGATCGAACTTACTTTGGGAGCCTCGGTTCCTTGTTCACATTGTTATGCGGGGAAGTGAAGATCGAAGAAATGGATGTCATGTTGATGGACTGAAAGCCTTGGAGACTATTCGTGCTGTAAGCCGGCTTGAGAGGTTCAATCGGTGACAGGTTGTTGAGAAAGCTGAAAACTGGCGAGTCCTGCGTCAAGAGCACAACCAAATACAGGGTTATGAGGGAGCTATGGCAGAAATATATTCGCGGATCTGGGTCTGTTGAAGGTACTCCTACGAGTCTACGACGCCGTTGGCAGGGCACCGGCACTGAGACAGTGAAGTATGTACACGGGGACGGGGATCTACTACTACCAATTGCGGCCCTGAAGTGACTGCGAGATGAAGCAGGGGCGAGGTGACAACGCGCTGGTGAACGGTGTAGGCGGGCAGATCAGGGGTGGCAATAGTCATCTCGCTGGTGGTGTTGGTGTAGTGTAGGCTCCGTGCCAGGTTGCGGCGGAATCGTGGCAGTCTGGCAGCCCGGCGCCTGACGGCAATGTGAAGAGAATAAGCGAAGCAACTAGCAGGCAACGGAGCAGCAGCTACGGCGAGCGGCAGGCTGGACGGCTGTACCCCGGCGGCGGACGGCTGGCCTCCCCGGCCTCTACGCGACGGGACGACGCCGGAGCAGCAGCGACGGCGAGCGGCAGGCTGGAAGGGAGGAGGGAACTGCCCCGCGCGGTGGAGGAGGAGGAGGAGGAGGAAATGGGAGGGAGAGAGAGGGGAGGTGGGGACGAAGAGATGCGGTGGTCACCTCGGCGCGCGATGCCGCGGACTGCGCGGCGGCGCGGTCGGGCGTGTCCATCGCCGACGCGGCTCCGCCTATCCGCTCCGGCGCTCCGCTCACTGGCTGTTCTGCTCCCCTCTCTCCCGCCGGTCTGCGCCGCGACAGTGTGTAAGGGTCGCCAACCCTGGCGGCCTGGTTCCCGGATCTGGGCTGTTTGGTTGTTCGTAGATGGGCCGAGGCCCGGCTCCGCGTGACCAACCATAGAGGCCTGGACTGGCCCTGGAAAAAACGCGGCCGTCGGTAGTTTTTGGGCCCTGACCAGCCTAGGTGGAGTTGGCATCACCGCACCGAGTCTTCTGCCTCTGTTCCTTGGGACGAGGCGTGCTCTCCTAGTCCTGCAGGGCGCCAGGGCATGACGTGAGTCCTGCTGCTTTCATGGCCGCCAAGCTCGTCGTGCTTGCCATGCCGTGCTACTTGCGTGTTTAGCTTGTGGTGTTAGCCGTGGTGCTGCTGCCTGCTGACTGAGTATGTCCGCCACATATTATGAAATTTCTCAAAAGAGTTAAACTTGATTTCAATGGCGGAGCCAGGGGGGCTGGCAGGGGGTAACAACTACAATTACTAGTATAACTTAATACTTCCTACGTCCACGAAAGAATCAATTCTTAAAATCCGTGTCAGTCAAGCTTTTTTAACTTTGACTAACTTTATAGAAAAATACAACACCACCGATGACTTAAAATGAGCATCATACAAAAATATGTTCTTAGATAAATCTAATAATACTAGTTTGATACCATAACATTTAATATTTTATTCTATAAATTTGGTCAAAGTTCAAAAAGTTTGACTTAGGACAAACCTAGAAATCTATTCTTTCGTGGACGGAGGGAGTACTTTTTATTTATATTAAGAGAGAAATTATATAAAATTCTTGATATATATGTATCATCTTCTAGATAATAAAATTATACAAAGTACAACTAAATTATAAAATTGTCGCAATGGAAAGACTAAGTCAGTGCTTAAAATTTACGAAGTCACTCTACACGTCTTGACGTTAATAGGCATGTCGCTTACCGATGAAAAGTAGTGCTTGATACCTGTTTGGAACGCGATAATTTCAAGCGATTTGTGCCAAATTTTCTCGAGAATAAGTTCATTTTCAAAGAGAAAACGTAGAAACATGAAAAAAAACTTCTCGCGTTTCAAACAGACTCTTAGATGCTAGATATATATAAGAATATGTCAGCATACGTTAAAGTCAATAAATTAGTCCCGACAATCACCATATGGAACCTAACGAGTTAGGTGTCACTTAGTTTTTACATGTCGACTTTTTTTTACCGGCCCCCTTAACTATAATTTCTGGCTTCGCCACTGCTTGATTTGGAGAGAAGAGGTGAGTGTATTAAGAACGAACCATGCAACCAAACATGTTGTGAGGCTAGCCAAGATTAGATAGTACAAACAACCAAACAACCTTACGTCCTCACGTTGGTTTCTTGGAACCAACCAAACTATGATCCTAGTCAGGCTACAACTAGATCAGGAAACCAAACGAATTAACATGTATTTGACAATGTTAATTCGTTCTGTCCATTTCCTGTATTTGATCAACAATCATAAGTTGTTATGGTCTCTAAACTCTTAATAGTAAGAGCAGAACATCAACTATTAATTGTGCATTGGATTTGACAACCTGAACTTTGAACTATGAGTTGGGTCAGTCATTTCTTTGCTAACCTATATTCTCAAGACTGAAACTAAATTCACATGCTGTCATATATTCGATAGCGAATTGCTACCCCTGAAACCAATCTGGATCAAACAAAAATCATGCACACTGATAGGGAAACTAGGATATGCAAGAAACCTACAAAGTAGCAAGTTGTGTCCTTCTCGTAAGGTACTTTTTACCCAAGAACAAAAAATATGTTACCTACTAATTTTCTTTTATGCAAAATAAAAAGGACAGTTCTGTTTGGTTGTTGTGGGAACACTGGCTACAACCACCGGGGTGAAGTTTAATTAACCTTTTAGTGTTTAGGCCTTTAGGGCATATGCAAATCAATCTTTCTACAGGTGTGCCTTCGATCTGAATTTTCATTTCACCTTTTGGAACACTTGTGTGCAGCCGTAGCTTGGTTTCATTTTGCAGGTAAACAGCGCAACAGACCAACCAGAGTGCAGTACCTCAGTTCCATTTAGCAAAACGACAGCAGGTGAACATGTAAGTAGTTAATCCAAAAGCCTGTGTCTTCTTTGTTAGTGGCAGTCAACTTGTTGGCAATACTCACATGATTAGCGAAGATTTGTTACTTGCCGGCCATTACTTCATTATTGCTTAATCATTAGCTGTTTGTCTCCAGTTTTGTTTAGACCTTTTTTTTATTAAGTTGAGACCTTTTTTAAACTTGTCTTATCGCAACTGACAGAGAGGTCAAAGGGGAGCTTTGGTACAAAATCAACCTATAGAATGTTTCTAGGTTTTGAGCTAGAAACTAGTCTATAGAACTTAAATTTGTTCATATTGTTCAGATTATGTGCTGCTACGACTTTATGTTAACGTATTTAGGCTGACCTATATCTTCTTCATAAACTTTTTTAGTCAATATCTTCTACATGGATCCAGTTAAAAAAAACGGTGGTCGTAGTCCTTTAGCAAACTTGGAAAACACCATGGATCAACATAATTTGCATTCATTATGTATCGATCCACTTGACGCTCTATGACGCCTATAAATTTATAATTTATGTGACACATAATTGATGGCTGAAACCATTTATCAACTTAGCGTCAGCCTCAAGATTGTCTTTAACACATAACTGAACCAAACTCACAGCAAGCACAAATTGTACTCCCTTCATACTTAAAAAGATTGTCGTTTTAAAAAACGACACGGTCTCCAAAGTGTAACTTTGACCGTTTATTTTTTAAAAAATATTTATTGAAATATGATATGTGTATACTATTATGAAAGTATTTTTCAAGACAAATCTATTGATATGATTTTTCTATTTTTATACTCAACAACTTAAAAGTTAATCATGATTTATATTCTCAATGTTTGACTAAAACTTTATCCTAAACATCAAACCTTCTGAGTATGGAGGGAGTACCTCCAATGCCAGAATATTTTATTGAATATGTATATACTATATATATATATAGGTGAAACTCTCAGCAACAACTTGTTCAAACTCACGTAATTTTCAAATACTAAGAGATAGTACCCCTCTCTGAAGTTTCAACCCATCGTAGCAAACAACTTTGGCTATCAGTATGTGACGAATAAACAGTGGCCGAACACCAGTTGCTCACAGGAAAATGGTATTTTTGTCGTGTCTGTCTGAGTCCAGGGGCATTGATTATTGCATAATCCCATTAAGCCCATAGTACTGAGGGAGAACGAAGGGAGAAGGTCACAAAGCCAATTATTACATTAATTTTAAGCCCAAACACTTATAAATAAGTAACAAAGGGAAAAGGGCACACCTTACCCCAAAACACCGAAAAAATCAAATGCAAAGTCTAATAATGCCAGGGAGAAGGAAAAAAATCGAAAAATTGAACGACCGATCACTCATATTTGACGACAATCTGAAACGACTGTTTATTGGCGTCGCGCCTGAGGTTCTCATTCTTCAGCTCCTCCACTGCACGGCCGATCGCTGCGTTGTTCTTTTTACCCCAGAGCTGCACCTCTTTGATGCTGTCGAGGTGCTCGACGCCCTCGATCCTCTTGTCCTCGTTGTCAGTCATGTTAACCAGAAGCGTCTGGAGGTTCTCCATGGACCCTTTCTCAAACCGAATGATGTCAGGATATCTAGAGCCAGATGACACTCTGAGGTTGGCGAGCGCTGGGAACCTGTGCTTAGCCGTGCGTGCAACCAGCTCAGGGCCATCGTAGCACCGCTGAAGAACGGTGATGATCCTGAGGCTGGGGCACTTGCACAGGCCGTCGAACAGCTTGTCCCCGTCGAGTCTTGCCCACGAGATGTTAACCTGGACAAGGTGTTTGAGTTCGCCGATCCAGGGAGGCAAGTGGTCGATGCCACCGGCGATCATCAGGTAGCGGAGGAACCTCGGCGGCGGGTCCAGTTTGTCAAGAAACAAGCTGAGGATGTAGCCAAAGCCCATCTCTCCGATGATAAGACGTCGGAGGGAGTGTGACTTGCTCAGGGATTGGGCAAACTGAGGGAGAACCTCCTTGTCGAATTCAACCTTGTCCTCGACATAGACAGCCAGCTCTTGGAGGTGTTCTAGCTCACCCACTTTCTTGCAACCTCGAGATTGTTGCCGAGGACGGAGAACCCCACCTCACGCAGCTTGGTCATGTTGCTGAGACCCAGGGGGAGCCTCCACATACGGTTGGCGTCACCGCTTTGGTGGCTTATCTGCAGGCGCTCGAGTTGGTACAGCTTCTTCACGGTTTCCGGCAGGCGGCAACCTGACGGCGTGTCACGTACATCCAGCGTCTGCAGATGCTCTAGCTTCTCTATCTGAGGAGGAACCTCCTTGATATCTGTACCCTTGAAGCTCAAGAACCTGAGAAGGTACAGCCTGCAGATACATTGCAGGTGATCCTTAGTTAGACCCACACAGCCTTCGAGGTCAAGCACCCTCATCAGAGTGAACTTGCCCAGGTGATCCAGCCACAGCTGATGCTGCCCTTTCTGATGGAAGATGCTCAGTGATCGGACATGCTGCACATTCATCCCCTCGATGCCATTGTCATGTCGTCGCCGTCGTCCCGCTCCCTCTACACTACTACCACTCTGCCTTCGTCTGCTGTCATCCCTCTGGATGGAGAGGCGACGAATCCTGTCATACGACATCCCAGCATACTGCCCTCCTATCAGGCTGACGAAGTTGTACTCTAGGGACTTGGACGCCATGACCTCGAGAAGCATGTCGTGCACACGACATGTCTCCAATGTCCAGTAGTAGCCAAAACTGACCTGGAGTCGAATCATATTCCTGCTCACCAGCTCATCTAGGTAGGATTCTGCAACCTCCAATGGGGTAAATCCCCGCTTCTCCATGACCAATCCTTCAGCGATCCATCTGCACAAGAGCCGGTACTTTTCAATCTCATAATCCTCTGGGAAGATGCTAAGGTACATCATGCAACTCTTGAGCTCATGAGGCAGATGGTTGTAACTGAGCGTGATGATCTGCCTCATCCCTTCCAGGGAAGGGTGGCTCTCCATCTGAGAACCAATTGATCTGTAGACTGACTCCCACTTTTCAATGCTTCCTGATGATGTATAGGCAGCCAAGACGCTAGCAATGCTGACGATAGCCAATGGAAGGCCAGCACATCTTTTCAGAATCTTGCCCATCACATCTTCAAGCTCCGTTGGGCAACCCTTGTTGCCAAATGTTCTGCTGACGAACAAACTCTTGGAAGCGTCAGAGTCGAGGGCTTCCATTTGATGGATGTGATCATTTCCACCTGTAGAAGGACTGCATGCTTTGGCCACATTCTCTATCCTAGTGGTTACGATGATTCCACTACCGCATTTGTTATCTGGAAACACAGATCGGATTGCCTCCCATGCTCGTATGGTCCATACGTCATCGATGACAATGAGGTACCTGCAGTTTAGTCATGTATATGTGCCACTATGTATCAGTTTTGTTGTACACCTGAAATGGAATAATAACTAAGCTTTGTGTGTACTACAAACATATAAATAGTTTATCTGCAACTGCGTGCTCACGATATACGCAGCATCTATATTATTAGTTACTGTTTACAGTTTATTACAATTTTATACCTAATAATAAAGAGACAAAACTTCTAGGCATTTTTTTTCGGTCCATCCATTTTTTATCCGTCTCTTCCTCTAACTATCAGATAATATATAACTCGTACTCGTACTCATACAAGTTTGAATATATCTTCTCTAACATGATATAGAGTTCGATTCCAAAACCTATTGGGTCGTGTATGAGATCCGGACTCGAAAACAACCGGCTTTTCATACGAATCCTATTCTAATATGGCTCGTGACGGAAGATAAATATATTTATATTTTTCCTAGGAAAAACAAACAATATCTCATATAGAGAAAAAATAGGAATAAATAGCAATGAACTCCTTGACGAACTTTTCTAGTCTGTAGGGCAATGACATATATTATAGAGAAAATAAAATACAAATGAAAAATAAATAGCAATGGACTCCATCACCAACTACTCTGATTCGGCACTCCGAAAAGATCACGCATAAAAAAGATAAAATATGAATAAATATATAACAAGTACTCATGTCCATGTTTTTTATTAATGTTCTATTTTTTTCTTCCATTGCAACACACGAGTACGTTTGCTAGTAAATATTAAATTGTATATATGTTATTATACCTTGTTCATTTTTTTCTAGCACAATAGACATAATATATACTACTTTGTAGTCTTTATTTAGTCAATCATATGATGAACTTATAAATTACTATCTACTTGTTTTTTCATCTATCTATATATAGACTCCTAGGTTATCCTCATGGTTCATGCAATGACATAAATAGTGGTTTTTGCTTGCACTTGCACCGCAACGTTGAACACATTGAATTTGCTATACCACTTAACCATATGTTTGGTAGAATTGTTTTATAAAACATAGTGTTTAAAATTAAATTATCAACATAGATATGGCATAAGACTTGTTTGGTATAGCTTATAAACTGCTCGTGGTAAAAATAAGTTAGTACTAAATTAAAAGCCAAAGAATATGATTTTTTAGCTTTTGTTTATCATGTTTCTTCTTCCCCTCCACAACACCCATTTGTAGTAAAACGCAGAGCAAAGCTAGATCAAACCATCTTATTTTGATCGTCGTTTTAGCTCAGTATGGGGACTTTTTCTAGCTTGTTCAGTGGTTACCTTTATGGCGCAAATAAGAGCGTGCCAAGACGGGTATAGTGTGGTTCCTAATCTATGGGCATAGCCGCGAAGGAGTATGACCGTAGACATGTTAGCTCTACATCCCCCGCCACGAATCTTGCGGCCCTAACTTTAGACGAACCCTTGGAAGGCTTCATAGTGTACCCTGCCCGCTCACCTTAGCAGTGTTTTGGGAGATGCAAACCCAAGCAAATGGGCAATCACGACTCGTGGGTAAAGTTGTACACCTCTGCGCAGAGTTAAAAACTATCATGATAGTCGTGCTTACGGACACAAGCTGCTCGAAAAACTCACAGAATTGTTGGGTTCTTATTTCTATGTGGCTTATACAAGTGTTATCCATTTATTGTATCATTGTCATTTACTTTATGATCATGGATATTTGAGCTTATGCAATTACCTTGTCAATTGTTGATATTAATATGAATTTGATCTACTTAAAATGCTTACCGCTATGAACCATGCATATCCATTTGAGTTTCATGAACCTCATGTTATATTTGTTGAGTACGTATGTGCTCACCCTTACATTCAAACACCACAGATAAAGATTGGATTGATGATTACCGCAATGAGTACTAGACTTGGAGTCAACCAGTCCCTTTTAGAGCTTCCGCAGGAGTCGTTGTCTTAGTTATACTTTATTTGTTTAATACTCTGTATTGAATATTTATTCGCTATGTAATAAGCATTGTGATGATACTTTTGTGATTTGTCAACTTATGTGTGCGACTATTTTTACGATGCACATGAGTCTTTTATGCACTTGTTTTTGTTGTTAAAAACGGGTGTGACAGGGGACCTCGGCACGGTCGTCGTCGGGAGCCGGCTGAGCACTAGAGGCATGCAGAGGCGCGCAAGAACATGACATTGACATGTGTACCGTATGTGTATGCATATATCCGCATGGATCTGTCTGACAGGAATGCATATGCGCGTACGTCTCAGTAAGCAAGGACTCAAGGAGGCATCCACGCATCCGTACCCGATCGGGAAGTACTTCTACGCAGGCCGCCAGTGTTGCGATGTCCGACGTCCATGGATCTAGATCAAAGCTGGCACCGGTCGGCCACACGTGCAGACTAAAGGTGCGGTCATCTTGCTAGATCTTATATTATAATTTATATTTCTTCTCTTTTATATACTAAAATACGTTTTGATTATCTAGATATAATAGCGTATGTCTATGTGCATAACAAATACAACGTATCTAAAAAATCAAAATGTCTTATAGTTAAAAAAAACAAAATAAGTACTAAATTTTGCTATCTTATAATTATAATTTAATTTGTCTTCTTCGAGTACTTATTTTATTTTGTTCGGGTATGGTCAGTAAAACTTTAGGCGAGATTAGATCAGGGAAACAAGTAATTGTAAAAAATTAAGCAAGAGTCAAGTATTACTTTGAACAAATAAGTTTGATATAATCCTTATTGACCATACTTATTGTTTGTTTTGTCTCACTTTAATAATGACTCCATTAGATTGCTTTGAGTTTACATGTTAATGATGATTAAATATTATGGACCATGACCCATAGAATTATCAATAAAGCCTATATCGTAAAACTCGAACCTCCACGATTATGATAGATAACTAACTGATCTCATAATATTTCTTTTTATAAATTATCCATCTATATCATTACAAAAGATATTGCTTTCACCCTTAAGTTTACATTCAAATTAACCATACATGGCATTATGAATGATAATATAATGCAACATATACCTATATAGTTTGTACCTAAATTATCATTACACATAATCTAACAAAAATATCTCAACTCTACATGTAAATGCCAATATATGCTATTATGAAAACTAATTCAACATCCATGAGTACAATATACATGCACAAAGCTATTTAAAATGCACACTTATGCCAATATTATGTTGAAACTATGCACAATACTATGTGTCGGATACCTGAAAATGGGGTATCATAAATACCGCACTTCGCAAAAACAAAAACACCCCTCGGGGGCTTCTCCGTCCCGTCCGAGCCGGGGAGACGTCACAACCCTCGGGAGCTTCTCCGCCTCGTCCGAGCTAGGGTGACGTCACCGCTCTCGGGGACTCTTCCGCCTCGTCCGAGGCATGGTGATGTCGTAGCCTTCGGGTGTTCTCCCGCCTCGTCCGAGCCCGGACAACGTCATCCCTGATGTCACCCCCTCTCCCAATGGTTTTGTCGCCATGTCCAACTCAGGGCGCTTCAGCCCATAATCAAAAGGTCCACAGTGCCCCTCGTCCTTAGGGATGGGGCTCCAAAGCATGAACCGCCATGTCTGCTCCTGTATCCCCCTGCAGTACAAGGCCCTGTGCTGCTTAATCGATGACTTACGCGCATCATACCTGCGCCATACCACCGACGGACACTTGAACAGGGATTGGGGCATCATCGGCCCTGTGCGACGGAACGCGGGGGTGCCTGGCCCTGTGCGGACAACCTCCGTCCATGCCCAAGTAAGGGAACAACGGTGTTCCCAGTCTCAAGGTGTATGGCTACAACGCCATCAAGGACGAACAGAACCCGGACACATGTCTACTGGCGCAATCTTTCCCGGGAAGGAAGATAGACAGAAGCCGGAGTGCTCCCAAGACTGCAGTCCGAGATAGGCCCACGTTACCTCTCTCTCTACTGTACTCCACCATCTCTCCCTAGGTATAAAAGGGGAGAATGGACCTCCAATCTCTCTCTGGGAACTCTTTCAACTCATTCACACACACATACGCTTGCGTCCACGCGAGCTCTCACCAGAACCAAGAACCTATACGCACGAGACCTGGGAACCAGCTTCCCTCTCTCCACAGCTTGTAGTCCCCTCTACGAGCTCTCCACGCTCGGTAACACGACTCCGCCGTAAACTGGACGTAGGGCGTTCGTGCCCGAACCAGTATAAATCTTGTGTCCTCCGAGCGTAACCATCCGATCTCCGACACGCTTAGAAATTTACTCGTTGGCTGTCTAGACCCCGCCATTTTAGACACCGACACTATGTTCCACTGCATAGACCAAGTAAGGATGTTTATATTTGGATAAATATTAATTTATAAGCTTATCAAGCATGGAAAATATCCTTAGGAAATCATATAGTAATGACCCTTACATTTCACTTTAAGTTATATTAATACACATGATAATAAATTTTAGAAGTCATTATCTCGAAAAAGTTGAAACATTTTATTCGAATATTATATCATATGAATATTAGTAATTTAATTTCAATGATTATTTTTTGATAAAACAATATTAATATAATACAAAAAATTCAACATGCTATGTGCCATGGTGCATGTTGAAACAACTATTTATGCCATTGTGAGAACTAAATAAGGGTACCCTAGGACCTAGAATATTCTTTTAATAAAATATAAAATGAAAATTTTGACTAAGTGATACAATAATCATTGGAATTTCAAATTAACATGTGATCAAAGGTCAAAGTTGAAATAATATATATATATATATATATATATATATATATATATATATATATATATTATATATTTATTTATTTATTTATGATATCACATAAAGCTTAAGAGTTTATATACTTTACATTTATATTTCAGGTAAACACATATCGTGCTAGAAAAAAAAGGTTAATCCTAGAAAATATTACTCATGAAACCGCTAGAAATAAAAAGATCCTAAAATTATTACAAAACCCTAAAACATTTTGACATTAAATTGGTAGACTATAATCACCTAAACAATAATTGTTGTGAGAAATTAATATGCTTATTTTTTTTCCTTGGAAAACGATCAAAATTTAGGTCCATATGGTCAAAATATAGATCGCAACTAAAGCTATCATAGTTTAAACAAATGTTCCAACTAAATGGATACTAGAGAGATAAATAGAGGTGTTATGTAAGCAAAAGAGTACTCTAAACAAAAATCTAATGGATATGGATGAAAAGTACATAAAATCAATAATTGATTGATTATCAAAATTGAATATAGACTATATAATACCTATTATAGTTATTTTAGAAGGAAAAAGTATTTAATACAAGCAAATTTTATTAGTTAGTGTCTCCTAAGATTCAAATCCGTGCGGAAGCACGGGTTGATGGACTAGTATACATAATTGTGTGTTGAGTTATGTTTTCGAACTAATCTAAAAAGAATTTGTAAACAGCACAAAAAAATAAAGGAAATTATAGTACTAAGCAAATAAGCTGTAAAGTACATACTTGCTTTATACCTTTTCCCCTCGAGAAGCTTGCCGAGTTTCCCCTCAAGTTTATTGTCATCCAACTTGTCGATTTCATCCAGTGCCGCCGCCGCTGCTTCCTTGATTTCTTCCTCTTTATCAATTTTGGCCTTGACGACCTGCTCAACCACGCGCTTGAACAGCGGCCTGAGGTCTCTGCCGGACTGGAACGCCTGAGACACCGGCACCATCGCCTGCCACGGGAACTCCGCCTCCAGCCGCCGGCAAACCTCCAGCGCAAGTGTAGTCTTGCCAAGGCCGCCGAACCCGACGATGGAGAGCACCCTGAGGCCGTCGTCGTCGTCGCCCTTCTTGACCTTGAGCCGGGCAACCAGGGCGTCGATCTGCTCGTCGATGCCAACGACCACCCGATGGCGCCCATGTTCATCATCAGGGTTGTCGTCACTGGCACGGCCGCGGAGAACATGCGCAGACGACGACGACGACGACGACAGGGCAGGCGGAGGCGGCGGCGCGGGTAAAGAAGAAGCAGGGGACGAGGAGCGGCGCAGCAGCGCGTCGCGGCTGACGCCGTACCGTGCGTGGCGCTCGCTAATGGCGACGGCGCGGGCACGGAGAGCGGTGATGTCGCCGGCGAGGCGGCGGCGCGACAGGAGCGTCTGGAGGTGGTGCTTAAACCAGACGCTGCCCCGCCGCGGCCGGGTCTTAACGCGGAGCTTGTACAGGTCGACGCAGTCCTCCGCGTCGTACCGGAGCTCGCGCAGCTGCTTCATCCACTCCCGGACGAAATGGTCCACGGCGCCGTCGTCGTTGTCGGCCTCGGACTGCATGCGGAGGATAGCGTTCATGGTGGCCACGTCGTCCCGTAGCTCATCGACCTCGCCGCCGACGCCGCTCAGCTGCCGGTACTCCTCGGCCAACAGCTGCCAACCGTTGGTTACCAGGCTCTCGGCCGCGCTCTCCATGCTCGCTCGCTCGATCGATCGATCTCTAACGAGCAACGAGCGGATGCAGCATATGGATCGATCGATGCTAGAGTTTGGTGGTCGGGGTTCGCATTATTTACCAATGCTAGCACGGCGGCGCAAATGGCGATGCTCTTGCGTTTTGCTTTTGCATTTATATATACTGGTTTATGGATTGATGTAAGCACCTCTTTCTCATACTACTATTCCAAAACCTAGGCTTCACCTAAATTCAACCGGACCCGAGATAGATCGAGAAAAAGAAATAAATGGTGACGTGCAGGGGGCAAGAGCTAATGATTAGCCTATGTTTTTTATACCAATTAGAAAGTCTAAACGTGAGCTAATTTGAAGCTAATAAGAGCTAATTGATGGTTAGAGTCTATTACCCATTAGCTCATAATTAACTCACTTTAATCTATTTTTTTAAGGGTGTTGCTCGTTTTACGAATTTGGTTTATGTTGAATGCTTATACTAATTTATTACAAGAGAACAACATCATTTGTTCATAAGATGAGCTAATTTTTAGTCTTGAGATCCAATCAACTACTTGATCAGTTTACAATAAAAAAAACCTATGAGAAACTTCAAAGAAAAATGAAAAATATACCGCAATCATATCGAGAGCACAGATAAATTGAGGCTGCTATGTCCGGCCGGCCGGTCGAAAGCAACGCACCAGCAGATTGTTTTTGTTATTGTTGTTGTTATTGTTGTTGTTGTTGTTGTTGTACTAGTCTAGTATCACGCTTGCTTTAATTTAAGCACCGACGCCAATACCTTTTTTCTCATACTTACGTTGCTAGTGGACGCCTGGACGGAATATATATACTGTAATGGGCCACTTCATAACAATACAGGAGAATCTGCTTTGTGGAGGACGATTAACTAGTTTATGTTTCTGCTTTGTGGAGGATTAAGACCGATCCCCCCTAGTGTGCACCTTTTTCTCTGGTTAACAATCGAGTTTTGACTAGAGACAACCTAGCTATCCAAATGGAAGAAAGTAGAGGACACTAGCTATCTGTTCTATTCAGAAGTAGAATCTGGGCATCATATTTTCAATGAGTGATCAGCGCTTGCACATTATTTAAGGAGTGGTTATAAATTAACTATAGGGTAGGAGAGAATATAGTTGAAATAGGGAAGTTCTACCTTAGTGATAAGAAACAACATATGCCCTGTTCACTTGGCTTATCAGCCGGCTTATCAGTCACCGAAACAGTGTTTTTGTCTCACACAAAAACAGTCAAAACAGCATTAGCCACGGCTTATCAGCCAAAAACAGCAAAACGAACAAGCCAATAGTTTGTTAAATACTACTGTATCATGTATGATGTTATTTGGTCTATTTGAAAACTCAGGAATGAGTTAATTTTCCAGAGAACTGGTCAGAGAAGCAAGGAGATGCTGCTCTACAAGATACTTGGGCATTGACATAACTGGATAATGTTATGCCCTCCAAAAAAAAGAGCAATTGAAGGCCACTATGAAGGAGATCAAGAGTGTTGAAAATGTTAAGAATCAGCTTATGCACGGATCGCCAGATCCGTTTTCCCGTTCCCGGTCCCAAGAAGAGACGTGTAGAAGTTGTAGATGATCTCCCGTTTCCCTTCCCAATAGCATAATAGATGAACACATGACAACCAATATTGTGGAACTTGTATTCTATCTTCTTCATTATAGATGGGTACAGGTTTCTTTATATAGTCTTAACCCTTCAGGGGTATATTTGGTATGAGCCCATAATTATCCGTAGGGTTATTGTTTCTCAACACTCCCCTTTAGGCGAATACCGCGATCAACTCATGTCTCATTAAAACTCCTAAAAACCCAGTGGGAAAAATATGGAGAAAGAGTACATAGTGCCGCTAAATGTATTGCACTTGTTGCCTCATTAAAAACCATTATGAGAAACTTCTGGAAAACTCATTTATGGAAAAAAGAGTACAACAGTTGTCTTCGAGACATTTTATAACCTTCAGAATTGTAAATTTCAGGATCTTCTGGACCCGGTTTCAAGGGCAATTTAGGGGCGAACTCCCCCTGAACTTTGCAAGACTCTCAGTCGTCTAATACCAATATCATAAATACTTTCTGAATGTAGTAGCTGGTAAAGACTTAGTGAACAAATCTACTACATTGTCACATGACTGGACTTTCAAGATATTTATCTCACCCTGCTTCTGGAGTTCGTGAGTATAGAAAAATTAAGAAGATATATGCTTAGTCATATTACTCTTAATATAGCCCGTTTACACTTGTGCAACACATGCTGCATTATCCTCATAAATAATGGTGGGGTATCAATGGTACTAAGACCACATGACTTCTGGATATGGTTAGTCATCCGCTGTAGTCAAGCATATTCACGTGCGGCTTCATATAGCGCAACAATCTTGCATTATGCGGATCAGACAAATATTCAGCATCTGCATAGCCAACCAATCTTAGGTCCTTATTCTTCGAAAAATATAGACCGAAATCTTGAGTGCCATTCAGATATCTAAGTATTATCTTAACTCCTTCTGGGATTGATTCTAGATTCATCGAGAACATTTATCTTCAATACATAATAAAATATCACAAGTCTATATTTCTAGCATAATGGGAAAGTATTGCTAGTAGCACCAAAATACCATATAGGTTTTTAGAGAGGATACTACAATTCCAAATCTTCAGGTGAAGAACACATGATATCACAAGTACACATACATATACTTTTGTTCATTTGAGTTCCTCTTTTCATTCTTATATCTTGGGTCTCACATGGGTCTTTATTCCTTCCAGGGAATTCATTTATTTGGTGCATTCAGACTATAACCATATATTCCTTCAAGGAAAAATCTTCAGGGGTTGATAATATTGGTACGAGATTTTGATGTTGCTCTCCATGAATTTTCAGAATCCAATAACTGCATATTTAAGTTCATGCCATTAGCCAGATTCATTACATAGTGGAACATATTTTGTAAAACTTCTGTCGGAATTGGTCTCTATTAAGACCTTTTGAACCATCGCTTTTCACCACCTTTTATTTCAATGAAGACCCGTAATTATACGAACATCAGGTTCAAGATATTCACTTAGCGATTTTTGGTTCAACCTCAATTGCATATTTCATTTGACCCGATATGAGAGCTTCAAGCACTCTTGCCATGGACTTTATTCCGAATCCGGGTTCTCACAAAAGAGACTCATCTAACAATTATAGAGGTAAACAAGTGTCGACATATTTTTTCTGACTTAATAACAATCTTTGTTATTTCCCAAAACGATAGATCCATTATTGTTCCATATTCCTAGCTTTATATTACGTGCGCATTGCTAGGATTTTCATCTCTAGGATGAACCTCATCGGGAGGTAACTCACCAACTGGGTGATTTCTCTACAGGAGGAATAGAGGAGTTTTATCATACATAATGTGAGTTTGCTTTTGTAGCATATGCTTGTGACTTAGGACTCTAGATCTTAATTGCAGGCATCCCCACATAATTTGATCAAATGCCGGGGTCAAGTGGATATAAAATTAATCCCGGGTATATCCACATCTACTTCTGGTAGAAGCATTAGATTTTGAACAATCTAGTTCCTCCTCAAAGATACAAAAATTAACTGGCATAACTCCATGCTATAGAATACATGAGTTTTTGTATTTGTGCGTTTTGATTCGTAAATATCAAGTCATTCCATAAAATGGGCAGTCATCTCCCCCTAATGCCAAGATATTTAATAGCATATTAAAAATCTCTATTTACCAATTTCTAGTGGTAAATATATGTATGCTTTAGTGGTGATTTATTTGGGAAATATTACGCACTTCAATATTAGGGGTCGATATATGCAGTGAGCTTGGACTTTATTAATACGGTTGCATGAATACTGCATGTATTTTCTTCTACAGGAGGAGTATACTCAACTTCTGGTGAATTATAAACCATTGCTCTGTAAGTTCTTGGTTCAACAAATGCATATGCAACCTTCTTAACTTAACACATGTAGTTATTGACATAACCTATAATCTTACCATAACAATCCTTCAAGGATCAATGCTCACCAATTGTTATATAATTGACAATCAATTTGTCGATTACATATATATTGACCTTCCAGGTCATATGCATGGGAAAAAAAAACAATTAATGGTGGCATTGCGTTTTCATGCGCGTTAAGGTTGTGGTGCATAAGTATGATATCAAGAATATGGCATTCAACCCTGGTTGAAGAGTAGATATTTCGGATGCAGAATTACGTCATAGTCCAGCTCTTTTTTTATTGTCCAAAAATTTGACCCAATTACTCGTACCATATAGAAAAATTGGATCATTAATTATATTCATTGCAACAAATTTCATGTTCCATATTGACTTGCATCAATTCATTGTTCAGCCTGGAAAGAAGCTCTCAAAATAGAACAGATAAGACCAAGAATTTTTTTATAGGAAAAATTATTTTAATGTAAAGTCATTGACTTATATAAAAAAAAATTGCTCCTTATCTGGGATAGACTCTCAACTGATAGCGTAACTTTTATAGGTAAAAAATACATTTAATACATACATAGTTGTCAAGATCTAATTGGTCTTTCAAAGTCTAAGATAACTACGATAATTGATTAAAATTAAAATAAGCTTCAAGCTATACTTTTGACACGGGACACGACAGGACAGGCAAAGCCGGCGGCTTCCGGGCAGGCAGGCAACGGGTGGTGGACGCGGCAACCGAGGTCGAGGCGGGCTGCAAGGGAAGTGGAGGACAAGCTTGGGAGAGACTGTGATGAGATGCCCATGCCATGCCAATCATTCACTGTCAAAGCGTCAGCGTAGCAGCAGAGCAGAGCAGTTGCCGCCGCGCGTGGAAATGCGCGCGAGCTCGGAAGAGGTAGTGGTAGTACGGGGAACCAACCAACAACCGGCAGACGAGCCTGGGGAGCAAAAGTCTCGCTCTGACCTCTGAAACTACTGGTCTCTGCTCCGGCTGCCCGCCGTTGCCGGCTCGCGTTGGCGTTGCGTTGCGTTGCGACCGCGTGCGTAAAGTCCAAAGCGGAAGGCGTCGTGACGATTAGTAGGAGATGAGTGGATGGACATGGAGCACTCATTCACTGATTACTTAAAGTCAAAATTCAAAAAGAAACACTTTGGCTTTGTTGGTCAGACAAAACAATCCGCGTTCCTCAGCTCCTAGTCCTAGGCCTCCGCTCCCGGCCTTCTCCTTTCTTTTCTTTTTTTTTCCTTCTTCATTCACGCTTGGGTAGTTTGGCGCCACTGGTCGCCGCGCTGGATGGACTCGCAAAAGTCTAGTAGCTAGCCCTGTGTATAGTCAAATGAACGGCGCCCGATACTCGACAGCACTTGTAGACGAACCGTAGCACGACAGCTGTTCGCTCCATCCATTCAAGTATCTCAGGCCTTATCAAATTTATATAATAATATTTATGATGCCGTATCATTAAAGTAATATACCTATTTGATGTTATATATTTTTATCTTTATAATTTTTATTATAATTTTATTTAGATGTTTTAACTCTTCAAAATTTTTAGAATATCTTATAATTTACAATCCTTCCTGTTACTTTTCTCTTAGCCGACCTCATGCACACAGAAACTTGAATACGAAACTGTACGTATAAACATTCAGCAGCAACTCACCAACATCGAGGCCGGCTGATCCAAACACTCCAACTACCCAACATACTTTGCTTGTACTACTACGCACGGTTGCACGGATCGGAGAAGTAACTCCAAACTGCTCGCTCTCATAACCACGCCTTAATAATCGTGTACCTAGCACTACACCGTACCCAAAAGGAAATAAATACAAGTTAGTTACCGCCAAATATTACATTAAGGGCAGTTCCTATGGTAGAAATCAAGAACCACGTCAGTGAAAATTCGAATATACAAACTAATTCACTTAATGGTAGTTTCTTCACGTAATAAATATTATACTTATTTTATTCTCTCTCCTTTATCCTTCGACGCTCGCTCTCTCTCTACTTCTCTCGCAATAGGAATACGAACAAGAACGAACGCAGCAGGTGACTGGCGAGCAAGCAGCACGGTGGCTGGCAAGCAGGCAGGCAGCTAGCGCGTACGGCAGAACGCAACAGCAAGAACTCCGGCGGTCACCACTCGCGAGTGCACGGAGCGCTGGCGGCGTGAACACGGTGGTGACTCGAGAGCGCTCGCGGCGGCCAGCGCGGGCGAGCCCTCACGGCAGCACGCAAGATGTCGTGACTCCAGCGACTTCCCGCGACGGCGCGCGCGGCCACGAGCGAGCGAGACGAAGCACGACATCGCGGCGGAGCGAAGCAAGCGCGGCGCAACGAGCGGGACTGGCGCGGCGGAGCGAGGCGAGCACGGCGGCGGCGGGGACTTTAGAGCACTCGCGACGGCAAGCGCGGGCGAGCCCCACGGCAGCCGGCGAGCTGTCGTGACTCCGATGGCTTCCCGCCGCGGCCGCGCGCGATCTAGACGGAGCGCGGCCGACTAGGGCGAGCGCGACGGCGGCGGGGGACTTGAGAACGCTTGGCGGCCAGCGCGGGCGAGCCCTCACGGCAGCGGGCGACTTCCTGCTGCGGTGCGCGCGGCCGTACGTGAGCGAGACGGAGCACGCCTTCGCGGCGGCGTGAGGCGAGCGTGACGGACGCGAGCGAGCGCGGCGGCGTTGGCGCGATGCGGTTTCGTTGTAGAAACCAGTCGTGTCTTCCCAACGGCAACTGCGTCGTTTCTTCGAGCATCGGGGCGAGGGAAGACGTAGTTTCTTGCCGAAGAAACGATTTCTTGCGTTTTCATTCTCTTTCCTATTAATTGAACTGCCACATCAGCATTTTTATCTACATGACACCTGTATTTAAGAGGGATAGAAATTATCATTAATGCCCATTAAAACTGCCCTAAGGTATAGTTATTATGGTAAATAAAGATGGAAGACCAGTCTAGATGGGACTTTCATATCACTGCTTCTAAGAACTATCCATATGTCGGAAACACGTAGACGAGTTTCGTCTCATAAAACTCATTTTATCCCATGAAATAATTTTAATCTCTCTCCTCATTTATGCTATGCCATATACACCAACTTATTTAATGCATATCAAACTCTCCTAAAAATTCCCTTGAGTTTGGCCTGCTTAAGCTTAAGGCAACAAAAGCGAGCTATATATACCTCTCATCGCCTGTCGTAGTTAATTTGTGTGCTTGCGTTTAGTACTGTAATTGTAAACTGTTGACACGCTATCGTCGACGAATAACCGTGCATGCATGCTAACGTGAAAAAGGGCGGGGCCTTCTATGAGTTGATGACGTGTCCTAGGCGTGCGCCGGCCCTGCTCGTGCACGCCTTGTCCATGCTCACCAGTCACCACTCCCTGTAGTCGTGGCGCCTGCCCCGTGGCCGCCACGACGCCCACCCCCATGGTCGCATTGCACGCCTGTGAGGTCGTCGCCTCCCGTGGTTGCTTTTGGAAGCTGGCAGATCGCGTGTAAATCAGAAGCGAAGGAATGCCGGCAGGTGTGTACCATTCTGCTGCAAAAAAAAAAAAAGCTCCTACGTGTCATCAGAAGCGAAGGCTCGCATTCGCATCTTGATTTGATTCATCAGGCGGAGGCGGAGCCACCTGATCTGCTCGGCTCGGCAGCCGTATCCCCGTATCCCTGACGCATCGCGCCACCGCCGTCACGTCTGCCGCCGGTCTTGTCAGTCCAGTCCTTGCATCGCAGATCACGAGGTTGATCGGGCAGCGAGTAAATGCCTTGTTAATTGTTAAAAATGACCAGGGAAAGGCTAGGACGAGGGATGGGCTGTAATGAAAGCGCGTGGGACCCAGGAGTCAGTGGGACGGTAGCCGGGAGCACGCAACTCCCGTGTGCCGGGGACTGGACGGTTCGAAACAGGTTAGCGCCGCGCCCTTTGGTTGGCAATCCCACTCTCCAAAACAAAAATCTACATCACATGCACGGGACAAGTCAATTACTCACTATACTCCTCCATACTACTGTAATAAGTACTCCGTATGTAGTCTCTCCATGTCAAATTATAAGTTATTTTAAAAATCTTGGAGAGTCAAAGCTTATCAAATTTGACCAATAACTATAAAAAAAAATTACAAAAATTTATGATATCAAAAATTATACTTAATTGACATAATAAATGTTATTATATTTGTCGGTGTTATGACCCGGGGGTCAAGACCACCGGCTAGTAAATTTGTATATTGTGTGCTCCCTCTCCCAGACGTGATGCAAGAAGAACACAAGATTTATCCTGGTTCGGGCACAGAAGGCCCTACGTCCAGCGGGGGAGGATGAATTGTATTATCTCGCATCAGAGTGCTCGTACAGGGGGTACAAGTAGGTTTACATGGGGGTGCTCAGGATGAGCTGAGGCCTAGGCTAGCAGGGCTATCCTAGGTGATCGGTTGATTGCTTGAGAGGTCGATTAAGCAATCGGGTGTGTGGTGTATGAGGGTCAAAGCTGACGTCTGATACGAATGATTGAGTCGATGCGAATGAGAGTCTCTTTTCGTGTGTCTCCGAGAGTCCCCCTTCTTCTATCCCAGCGTCCCCTTTTATAGATCAAGGGGAGGTACGGGAGTACAGAATCCTAAACTGTGGCGGCATGGGAGGCGCTTCCGCGGCGCCATGCTTGTGGTGGGACGTCGATCGCTGTAGCGGCGTGGCCTTCCCGTCCTTCCGGTGTTTCGGAGTATGGTGACGGCGGACTGGACGTGTCGGCACGTCATGGCGCAGCGCGGTCGGCCTTCTGTAGACGGGTACGAGTCCCACAGTTGATGCGGGACGGATTGAACGGGAGCCATGCCGGAGTGGTTGGGGACGGTGGTCGAGCCCCTCGGTCGAGGGGGGGGGGAGGTCGAGGCCGGCGTGACCCTGTCGCATCCCTGAAGACACAGTCGAGGGCTGCCCTGTTCATGGCTCGAGGGGTGCCTCTGGAGTCCGTACCTGCGACGTGGCTACAACGGCCGCACAGTTGACGGAGATCCAGGACATGGGCGGTGAGCTGATGGACTTGACCGCGGTAGTGGGCGCCCATGACGTTAGGCGGGGGCAGGTAGGCGCATCGGATCCCCTTTAACCCATACCGGGAGCAGGTAAATCGGTCGAGCTTCCTTCTCAGGGGTCGTTCGTTCGACCCCCTGTCCGTCATTCGAGGGGTCGAGGCGGAGGGGTCGTTCGTTCGACCCCTGTCCGTCAATCAGGGTCGAGGCGGAGGCGGAGGGGTCGTTCGTTCGACCCCTGTCCGTCAGTCGAGGTAGAGGCGGGGCCGGAGGGGTCGTTCGTTCGACCCCAGTCCGTCTATTTTTCCAGTAATGGGCCGGCCCACGACTGATTGCCGTTGCCGGTGAGGGAGGCCTTTGTGTGATGGGCCCTTCTCCATTGACTTGAACGGCTGATCGGATCCTGTCTTAAAAATGGTTGCTATGTTGAGCGTTAGTTTATCGCAGGTTTAGGGTACCCCTTACCTTTGTACCCGACAGTAGCCCCCGAGCCTTTATGCAGATAAGAAGAATCCGTATAGAGGATGTTGCCGATGATCTGCAGGGTTAGTAAGATATTTGATTCTCCACGGGGTGCGCGCGAGCGCACCCCGCGGGGGTAGCCCCCGAGGCCCCAGAGGAGTGATTAAGAACTCCTCTGCAGGCTTTGACGTGTGTTTTGCCGAGGGGAGTTAGGATTACCCGGAGTCGTAGCGCCCTATCGAGCGGTCGATTCTGTTCGTCAGGCTATGAGCGTTCCACTTCCTGAAAAAGGGGGTGTTCGAGGGCGGCTGTCGAAACCCTTCCGAGGGCCAGCCTTCGCTCCCTCGAGGGTTAAACTGGAGTCATAGCGCCCTATCGAGGGGTCAACTCTGTCTGCCAGGCTACGAGTGTTTTCGACCCTCTTTCGTCGAGGGGTGTCGTGCATAGTCTAGCCCTCGAGCCTCGTGTGGCTGGGCTTTCACTACCTCATAGCGTCCTTCCCATGGATCCTTGCACTCGGATTGTGGGGCGAAGAGCATCGTGCTATCCTCGTTAGGACGAGCCTCGACGTCCTCTATGGGCCTTCGTAAGGACGAGCCTCGAAGTCCACTATGAGCTGGTAACGGGTATAAATTCAACTGAAATCCAAGTGAGAACTCATGCCCCCTTCGACAGGGTCGATAGAAGCCCTGAGGCGTTCTCATTCAAGCAATACCGCGTGGATTACCTAGGTGCCAACTCTGTTCGATGAGAGTCGGTGGCCTGATGCCTCCCGTCGAAGGGATCCTTGGGTATTCCGTGGTTATGCCTTGGATATGTCTCGGGGGCCTCGAGCGTACGTTCTCGAGCTAGCGGCTCGCGCCTGGCCCCCCCTGGGTCATCCCTGACTCGCATACTCGAGGGCGGCTGTGAACCCCGTTCGTGGGGCCAGCCTTCGCCCCCTCGAGATTTGGCGGTGAACCGGAGTTCGTAACACTGGGTCCTCCCTGACCTCAGGTACTCGAGGGCGGCTGTTGAACCCTGTGCAAGGGCCATCCTTCGCTCCCTCGAGATTTTGATGGACGGGTCGACGTCCGTTGCTTATATCCGAAGGCGACGCCCTATCCCGTGGAATACAAAGGGGGTAGGTAGGTAGGTATATTAAATGCGGGGACATACCTGTGTTTTTGTTGGATCCGCCCGTGGGGCTTGCGCCAACCCCTCCTGGATTATTCCCGACTCAAGTATTCGAGGGTGGCTGTCGAACCCCGTTCGAGGGCCAGCCTTCACTCCCTCGAGATTTGGGGGTGGACCAGAGCCCATAACCCTGAGTCATCTCTGACCTCAGGTACTCGAAGGTGGCTGTCGAACCCCGTTCGAGGGCCAGCCTTCGTTCCCTCGAGATTTGGGGGTGGACCGGAGTCCATAACCCTGGGTCATCTCTGACCTCGGGTACTCGAGGGCGGTTGTCGAACCCTATTCAAGGGCCAGCCATCGTTCCCTCGAGATTTTGATGGACGGGTCGACATCAGTTGCTTACCTCCAAAGATAACGCCCGCTGTGCACGTTGTCCGCCGTAGGCGCGCCTTTTTAGGAGATGTCCGTTCGACTGCGGCCGTAGCAGGCATAGGGTGCGGCGAGGTGTGCGGCGTGGAGCCCGATGACGCGACGGGCACGGCGAGGCGTGCGGAATACGAGGAGGCGGTAGGTGAGCGCATTAAATGCAGAGATTTACTTGCCTTTTCGTCGGATCCGCCCATTGGGCTTCTGGCTATAAATACTGGGGGTGGGGGTCTGGCTTTCGCACGCTTGCCGTTGCCTTCCCTGTCTTCTTCCCCTTGCCGTTACCTTTGTCGCCCACCGAGCCGGTGAGAGATCGACAACATACCTTCCACCCCCGCATCCGAGCGCGTCCGCTTCCCTGCTCCCATGGCCTCCTACAGCTTGCACGGCCCTGACGCCTGGCTTCCGTCGTCGGCGACCGTGGCGCGCTTGGGAGACTTGGTGGAGAGCGGCCTTCTCCGACCCATCACCTCCGTGGACCGGCCGGAGTGGATAGCGCCGCCGCGGGAGGACGCTGAGCCCAACCCGCCGGAGGGTTACGTGGTTAGCTTTGAAGCCTTCCACCGGGCGGGGCTGGGATCCCCCCCAACCGCCTTCTGTGCGGGATCCTCCACTACTATGGCGTGGAGCTCCAACACCTCTCCCCCAACAGCATTTGCCACGCGGCGGTATTCACTGTCGTGTGCGAAGGTTACCTGGGGGTGGAGCCACATTGGGAGCTGTGGCTCCATCTGTTCGAGGCGAGCCTATTCCATGCCTCTACCAGGAGCGGTAGCCATAGGATGGTCCAGGCAGGCTGCTGTAGCATCGCCCTCAAGAGGGCAGACGGCTGGATCCCGACGTAGCTTACGTCGAGCCACTCCGGATGGCACTCCGGGTGGTTCTACCTAAGGAACGACGATGGTCTGTTCCCTGCCTACACCGGGAGGACGATCGACTTGAGGCCCGGCCACTGGAGGTACAATGTCGTTCAGAAGAAGCAGAAGCTCCTTGACCACCTGCTCGGCGCGATCTCCCGCCTAAAGAAGGCAGGACTTACGGCGGCCATCGTGGCATCGACCTTCCACCAGCGGTGAGTTGTGCCGCTGATGGCTCGCCCGCGACGCCTCGACGAGATGCGCCCGGAGGTGGACCTCACGGGGTGTCGCCTCGTGGAGGACGAGCTACCCCTCGAGAGGGTGGTTCGTCGAGTACGCGCCTCCTTCGCCGGCGCGTTCGAGGTGGTGGCGTCGCTTGCCTCCCCATGATGCCAGACCAAGGACACGTCCAGCTGGTAGGACACCTCTTTCTCCGTCAATGTCTTCTTGTCTATCTTGTTCGTCTCCTTTGCCTGCGTTCAAACTGCCTTGCGTTCCCTCAGGGGAACGTCGTCTTCCGGAAGTCGCTGCCACCGGTGAAGGAGGAGGAGGGCGACTCCCAGGTGAGACGCCTTTAGGCCGAGCAGGACAAGAAGGCCAAGGACAAGACCAAGGAGGACAAGGGCAAGAAGGCCCGAGAGAGGGAGTAGCGTGAACGACGCTGGGCCCGACAGAGGCAGGCCAACCTCTCCGAGGAGGAGTCCCCCTCGGAGGAGGATGAGGATGAGGGGTCGAGCGGCGATGAGGTTGTTGGCGACATGGCTCTGTGGCGCAGGGTTGTGACTGTTACGCTGATCCTGACGGAGATTGTTCTTGTGCAGGAGGAGGAGGAGTCGGAGCAGGAGGCCGAGCCGCGGCGCGAGCTCGAGGAGGAAAGAGCGGCGCCCAAGCAGCAGAGGGCGACCGTCGATAGCGGAGGAGGAGGGGGGTCGACGTTGAGGTCGGCCCCAACTGTTAGAGCCGAGTCGCGGGGTGAGCACCCCGCGGCTCTTCAAGCTGAAGCGTCGTGGTGGACGCATAGTCGTTCGTCGTGGTCCCCTTCGAGGTGTCGGTCGAGCACGCCTCCGACGCCCCACTCGGTTGAGCGCTCGGGCATCAAGCCCGACGACCCAGGAGGAGACTAAGGCGGCGGCGGCGAGGATGCCGTTGGCCCGTGCCGCGGCCAGCGCTGGCGGGAGAAGTGGCTCCCGACGTGCCTCGTAGAAGCCCCCGAGCGGCTCGAGGTCCATTGGTCGGAACCCCACGACTCCGCTGGGGTAAGTTGCTTTCCTGCTGATCCCGAGTATTTTTCGTTGGTTATGACTTGTGCTTACCGTCACGTGTGAGTTCCTTTTTCAGGGTGAAACGCTCGTCGGAGGGCGCGACCTTAACCCTGGCCAAGAGGTTGAAGGCGGAGGCCGCGACCAAGATGACCATCGGGACCAGTCCTGCCGCCCCGTCCCCTTCGACCCTCACCCCAGAGGTGGCGTGGGCCGCCAAGGCGTGGGAGGCGATGGGGCGAGGGTAGGCGCAGGCCGCCGCGGAGCTAACTCGAGCGGGGGAAGAGACGGGTCGGCCCGCCGCGTCCGCGGGGTCCGCCAGAGTGGCTGTCGAGGCCGTGCTCACCCACCTGTCGGACGGGGGGCGCACCCGCAGCCTCGGAAGGCGCGGAGCTGGCA
Source organism: Microstegium vimineum (assembly GCA_022036555.1). Classification (NCBI taxonomy): domain Eukaryota; kingdom Viridiplantae; phylum Streptophyta; class Magnoliopsida; order Poales; family Poaceae; genus Microstegium; species Microstegium vimineum. Next base: position 8,767,829 of record CM039119.1, read on the forward strand.
TCGACGACGGCCGTGACAGAGGGGGTCGAGCCCCAAGCCGCCGTAGAAGTGGAGGTGGTCGACTTGACCACCGCTGGCGAGGGAGAGACGCCGGAGCGCCCGACGCCGAGGCGGTGGCCCGAGAACCTCGCGTCGCTGCCACGGCGGAGGTGCCTCCATCGGCGAGGACCCTCGTTGAGGGGGCTTCGGAGCCGCTCCCCGAGCCTGCCCAGGAGGGAGGACGGGCCGAGGAGGCCGAGGCGACACCCGCGGCGGAGATGGCGGAGATGACGGTGGAGGCCATCGATGAAGAGGTGGCCGAGATGGTGGCAGAGCTGGTGGACCCGGCGGAGATGGACGCAGCGACGGCCCCTTCGTCGGAACCGGAGGGGGCCGTTGCGACGCTACAGGGAAGTGGTGCGGTGGACGTGATAATGTCCGAGGCGTTAGCTCGGCCTATCATCGAGGTCGGGTAGTCGTCTGCTGGAGGTGATCTGCCCTCTAACTTAGTCGGCGTGGAGGGAGGGGACCGTGGTGAGCCTGCGACGTCGGGTGCTGATTGCTTGTTTCTTCACCGCGCAGGGTTGTTCTCCCGACGGGGACTTCTTCCGCCTAGGGGCGATGACTCGAAGGGGCCGGCGGCGGCCCTGCAAGGTGACCCTGAGGCCAGGAGAGCCCAGCTCGAGGGGGCAGCTCCCTTCCCTACTCTGGCGGAGCGGGTGGTACTCCACGAGGGTGGCCCCGACATGCGCCAGGGCATCATGCGGGAGGTCCAGGAGAGGATCGACCGCAGCAGTAGGTTTTGGGGGCAGGAGCCCCTCGAGCTGGCCGACCCCCGAGACCCATGGCGCACCCTCTTCAAGCTTGACAATCAAGCCGAGCTCGGGGAGTGGGAGCACCTGGAGGAGTTACGGGCGTGGCTTGCACACGTGGTGCGCCTGTCGGCGGAGGTTGCTTCCGCGGATCTGCACCGGGGGATGGAGGTAAACCTCGTTCTTCCTTTGATCTTTCTTGGGTTACCTGGCTGCTCTTTTCTGATGACCTTCCTTTTCATCCCTGTCAGGCATTGAGAGCGAGGTCGTACGATAAGTCCCAATTCATCCTCCGGGCGCAGGAGCAGCTTCCTACCCTTCGCGCTTCGCTGGAGAAGGTAGAGGCCGAGGCCGCCCAGACGGTAGCCGCGCAAGAGGAGGCCAAGTCCGCCCAGGAGGAGGCCTCTCGGGCGCGGTCGAGGGCCGAGGCCGCCCTCAAGGAGGTCGCCGAGGTCGGGCAACAGCGGGACGCTGCCCAGGAGGCCCGGCGCAAGGCTGAGGAGGAGTCTGCCCAGCTGAGGGAGGAGCTGACTCTGGCGGCGGAAAGTGTCGAGGAACTCCAGGGGGACGTTGACGTCGTCTCCTGCGAACGCAACGCACTGGGTGTCACGGAGGAGAAGGCCCGAGCCCAGATCGCCGCTCTGGGGGAGGTGGCGGCTAACTAGAAGAGGGCCCTCGATGTCATTGGCAAGGTCATCGAGTACCTCCGGGCTAAAAATGGCGACCAAGCTGCGGAGCTTGTCGACGTCCGCCGTTAACTTCAGAGGGCCGAGCAGGGCTACGTCACCCTGGAGGCACATGCCAAAGGTGAGTTTTTGGAAGTGTTACTGAGCTTGACTGGTCTTGACCCTTCTCCTGCTTTTTGGTTTTGACTAAGTCATGTGCTCGTTCTGGCAGAACTCGCAGGGGACAAGGCTCGAGCCCACGAGGATCTGACTAGTCTTCAGAACCTCCTCGGGGCGGAGACGAGCCTGAACGAAAGGCTCGAGGGCGCCATCTCCGCCTTCTGCGATGACATGGGGGTCGAGGCGGAGCCGACGGTCGAGGGCGACGCGCGAGGAGACTCCCTCCTGCGCCGCTTCTACTCCATGACCTGAGAGGTGACGGAGCAAGTCCGTGCTGCTCTGCACGTGGACGTGAAGCGGGCGCTCGCGGTCGTCCGCTCGGGCTACATCTACGACCTCAACGTCGTTGCCAGCGGCTTTGTCGTCGACCCGGGGCTGACTGATGAAAAGAACATGGCGAGATGCCATGAGCTGATCGAGGCCGCAGAGGTGCCCGGAGGCGAGCTGGCAAAGCTCTGCGAGCCTGAAGTGCTCCCTTTGGTGAACGGAGATGGCGACGAGTAGTCGAGGCCTGCGTGCCGAATCTGGACAAGAAGGTCCATGTAGTAGATTAGCTTTTGTGACAATACGATGTCGAGCCCCCGAGGGCTTCTTATGTTTAACGCATTTTATTCGAGATGCATCTAAGTGTTTCTATTTCTCGAGTTGTCTCTATTTCTCTTCGCCCGAGTCGTTGCTTATGGACTAAGTTTTCGACGCACGCTCGTATCCCTGGAGGGGGGAGCGAGTGGGGGTACCATAGCCCTGAGGCGTAGGAGAGTCCCCGGCTCGGCGGCCCTCAACCCTTAGGGAGTCTGAGGCATTTTCTACTTAGCCGTGAAGCGTGCTCGGAGCAAAGGTGGAAAGAGAGGTGCTGAGTTTCGAAAAAAACGTTCAAGTTTCTAGAGGACTTAGGAGAGGGGTCCCCCCTTGTTAGCCCCCGAGGGAGGCTTGACTTTGCCGGAGCAGAGTCGAGGCTACCTTAGAGTTATGAACGAACGTGAAATGTATTTCGAGAACATTTTATTCATTCATAATGCGATAAGTGTACATAATGCATAAAATGTACAAGGTTTCGAGGCTTTAGGGATAGAAACGACGTAGCTGTTCGATGTTCCACGCGTTGGTGAGGATCTCGCCCTTTTCGTTCTTCAGCTTGTAAGTGCCTGGCTTCAACACCTCCACCACGATGAAGGGTCCTTCCCAAGGTGGCATCAGCTTGTGACGCCCCTTATTGCTTTGTCGGCGGCGCAGTACGAGGTCGCCGACGTCGAGGTCCCTTTTGCGTACGTGCTTGTCATGATAGCGCCGCAACGTCTGCTGGTACTTTGCTAATTTGAAGAGGGCCACATCCCGGGCTTCCTCGAGCTGATCGAGGGAGTCCTCTCGGGCTGCTGTGTTGGCTTGCTCATTGTAGGCTTTTACTCGAGGGGACCCGTATTCGAGGTCAGTGGGGAGGACGACCTCGGACCCATAGACCAAGAAGAACGGGGAGAACCCCGTGGCTCGACTTGGTGTCGTTCGGAGACTCCATAGCACAGAGGGCAGCTCGTCGACCCATCTCTTGCCGTGTTTGTTCAGCCGATCGAAGATCCTTGGCTTGAGGCCCTGCAAAACCATATCATTGGCGTGCTCGACCTGGCTGTTAGTTCGAGGGTGGGCGACTGCAGACCAATTCACCCTGATGTGGTGGTGGTCATAGAAGTCCAGGAACTTTTGGCCGGTGAACTACGTGCCGTTGTCGGTGATGATGACGTTGGGGACCCTGAAGCGGTGGATGATGTCGGTGAAGAATAGCACGACTTGTCGAGATTGAATGTTGGCGATGGGTCGGGCCTCGATCCATTTCGAGAACTTGTCCACGGCTACGAGGAGGTGGGTGTGACCACCTTTTGTTTTCTTCAGGGGGGGCGACCATGTCGAGCCCCCATAGTGCGAATGGCCAAGTAATGGGTATCATCTGGAGAGCTTGCGCAGGCAGGTGTGTCTGTCTGGCGTAGAATTGGCATCCCTTGCAAGATCGAACAAGTTTGGTAGCGTCGGTGGTGGCTGTCGACCAGTAGAAGCCTTGTCGAAAGGCGCTTCCTACCAGCGTTCTTGGCGCTGCGTGGTGGCCACAAGCCCCGAGTGTAGGTCCTTCAGTAGTGCCCTCCCTCCTCGAGGGTGAGGCAATGCTGAAGTATACCGGTAGGGCTGCGTCGGTACAGCTCGCGGCCATCCCCATACAAGATGTAGGTTTTGGCGCGTCGGGCTATACGGCGGGCTTCGGTGCGGTCCTCGGGGAGCTCGCCCCATATTAGATACACGAGGTAGGGTGCGCGCCAGACCGTCGAGGGGGTTGGTGTTGCGGCCGTTCCGTCGACCTCCATGACTTCTTCCCCGTTCGAGGGGGGTGGATCGACCCCTTGCTCGAGGGCAGGAGCCCCCGAGCCTAGGTCGACGGATGGCTTGTGAAGGTCCCTCGAGAAGACGTCGGGAGGGACTGTACCTCTAGTGGACGCAATTTTGGCCAGCTCGTCAGCAGCTTCGTTGTACCGGCGGGCGGTGTGGTTGAGCTCGAGGCCATAGAATTTGTCCTCGAGCCTTCGGACCTCCTTACAGTAGGCTTCCATCTTGGGGTCGTAGCAGCTCGAATCTTTCATCACTTGGTCGATTACCACTGCGAGTCCCCCCGAACGTCGAGGCGTCGAACCCCGAGCTCGATGGCGATGCGCAGACCGTTGACGAGGGTCTCCTACTCGGCTACGTTGTTGGAGGCGGGGAAGTGGAGACAGATGACATAGCACATGTGGACCCCTGAGGGTGATATGAAGAGCAATCTGGCGCCTGCCCCCATCTTCATCAACGATCCATCGAAGTACATGGTCCAGAGCTCGGTCTGAACTTGCGCCGGGGGTAGTTGGGTGTCGGTCCATTCTGCAATGAAATCTGCCAATACCTGAGACTTGATGGCCTTCCGAGGGGCGTAGGAGAGGGTTTCCCCATGAGCTCGACCGACCACTTGGCGATTCTTCCAGACACCTCCCGGTTCTGGATTATCTCCCCGAGGGGGAAAGATGAGACCACACTAACCGGGTGGCCCAGGAAATAGTTCTGGAGTTTGCGTCGAGTGAGGACGATGGCATACAAAAGCTTCTGGATGTGGGGGTATCTCGTCTTAGTCTCGGAAAGTACCTCTCTCACGAAGTAGACAGGCCTCTGAACCGGCAGGGCGTGTCCTTCTTCCGCCCTCTCAACCACTACGGCAGCGCTGACTACCTGGGTAGTTGCTGCGACATAGAGCAAGAGGGGCTCGGCTGGACTCGGGGGCACCAAGATAGGTGGCGAGGTGAGCAAGACTTTGAGTTTGGAGAGTGACTCCTCGGCCTCGACGGTCCATGTGAAGTGTTCAGTCTTCTTTAGGAAGCGGTAAAGGGGTAGTGCCTTCTCCCCGAGCCGCGAGATGAACCGGCTGAGGGCAGCGAGGCACCCTGTGACCCTTTGCACGCCCTTAAGATCCTTGATCGGGCCCATCCTGGTGATTGCAGTTACCTTCTCAGGGTTGGCCTCGATCTCGCGTTGGGAAACTATGTACCCTAGGAGCATGCCTCGAGGAACCCCGAAGACACACTTCTCTAGGTTCAGCTTTATGTGGTTTGCCCTGAGGCACCCAAACGCGATCTCAAGGTCCCCGACCAGGTTCCTGACTGTTTTGGATTTGACCATAATGTCATCGACGTAGGCCTCGACGGTCGGCCCTATGTGTTTTCCAAAGATATGGAGCATGCATCTTTGATATGTGGCCCCGGCGTTTCGCAACCCGAAGGGCATAGTGATGTAGCAAAACAAGCCAAAGGGGGTGATGAAGGAAGTCGCGAGCTGATCGGACTCCTTCATCTTTATTTAGTGATAGCCAGAATAGGCATCAAGGAAGCAGAGAGTTTCACATCCCGCAGTGGAATCTACTATTTGATCGATACGTGGTAATGGAAAAGGAACCTTGGGACATGCTTTATTTAAACTAGTGTAGTCTACGCACATCCTATCCTTTCCATTCTTTTTCTTGACAAGTACGGGATTTGCTAACCACTCGGGATGATGTACCTCCTTGATGAATCCGGCCTTCAAAAGCTTGTCGACCTCCTCCCTGATGATTCTGCGCTTCTCCTCGTCGAAGCGGCGCAGCCGTTGCTTCACCGGTTTGGATCCGCCCGGATGTCCAAGGAGTGCTCGGCGACATCCCTCGGAATGCCCGGCATATCCGAGGGACTCCATGTGAACACGTCAGCGTTCGCGCGGAGAAAGTCGACGAGCACAACTTCCTATTTGGGCTCGAGGGTGGCGCTGATCGTCAGTGCCTTCCCATCCGCGTGGCCGAGGTCGAGCGGGATGGTCTTAGTGTCCTCTGCAGGCTTGAAGTTGCCGACATGCCGCTTGGGGTCGGGGATCTCCTTGGAGAAGTCGTCGAGGGCTGCGAGGATGGCTGACTCCTCGACCGCCTCGGCGTTTTCCACGCACTCGACGTCGCAGTCTTAAGCGTGCTCGTAGGAGGTGTCGACAGTCATGACTCCCTTGGGCCCCGGCATCTTTAGCTTGAGGTAGGTGTAGTTCGGGACCGCCATGAACTTGGCGTATCCCGGTCGACCGATGATGGTGTGGTAGATGTCGTGGAATGCGACCACCTCGAAGGTCAGATCTTCCTTCCGGAAGTTCGAGGGGGTGCCGAAGCAGATGGGTAGCTTGACGCGGCCGATCGGGAGTGCCTTCTTTCCTGGGACGATCCTATGGAATCCCCCCGCGCTGGGCAGGAGCATGGTCCTTGGGATCCCTAGGAGGTCGAGGGTCTCGGCGTAGACGATGTTGAGGCTGCTTCCCCCATCCATGAGCACCTTAGAAAGGCGGGTGTTGAGTATGATCGGGTCGACGACGAGTGGGTAGACCCCTGCGTTGGGGACGTGCTTGGGGTGGTCGTCCTGATCGAAGGTGATCGGCACGTGTGACCAGTCGAGGTATCGAGGAGCTCGAGCTCGAACGGAGAAGACCTCCCGTCGCTCGCTCTTGTGCTGACGCGTGCTGAGTCGGGTCGAGGGTCCCCCGAAGATCATGAAGCAGTCGAGGATCTCGGGGAAGCCCCCGTTCTTGCCATCGCCCTCGTCCTCTGGGTCCTCCTTCTTGTCGTCTTTCTTGAGGCCGAGGGAGCCGAAGTGCTTCTTGAGCATGCGACAGTCCTCGAGGCTGTGGTTGGCCGGTCCCTTGTGATAGGGGCAGGGCTCCTTCAGCATTTTGTCGAAGACGCCCCCCTCGAGAGGGGGACCTCGAGGCTTCTTCTTTTTTGTCGCAGCGACAAGGTCGTAGGGTTCGACGTTGCGTCGACCCGGCTAGTTCTTCTTCTTCTTGTTGTTATTGTTCTTCTAGGGCACATCATTCGAGCCCCCGGGCTCATCCGCCTTGGCCTTGTCCTTGCTCGGGGATGCATAGAAGAACGCGCCAACAGCTTCCTCGCCGGCTGCATAGTTGGCAACGATGTCCATAAGCTCGTTGGCGGTCTTCGGGGTGTTCCGTCCCAGTTCCCGCACCAGCTCCTTGCAGGTTGTCCCGGCGACGAACGTCGTGATGACGTCGTGGTTGGAGATGTGGGTGAGCTCAGTACGTTGCTTGGAGAAATGCCGGGTGAAGTCACGGAGGGTTTCCCCTGGCTTCTGGTTGCAGCTGCGGAGATCCCAGGAGTTTTCCGGCCGCACGTAGGTGCCCTTGAAGTTCCCCTCGAAGATCCTGACCAGGTCGGGCCAACCATGGATCAAGTCCGGGGGGAGCTCCTCGAGCCACCTTCGAGCGGTATCAGAGAGGAAAAGCGGGAGCTGTCGAATGATGACATGGTCATGGTTGGCTCCTCCTAGCTGACATGCCAGCCTGAAATCAGCAAGCCAAAGCTCTGGCTTGGTTTCGCCGTTGTACTTGACCAGGCTGGTGGGTGGACGGAAACGAACAGGCAAGGCGGTTTGCCGGATTTCCTTGCTGAAGACTCATGGCCCTGGTGGTTCCGGGGATCGACGTTGATCCTCGTCGCTGTCGTAGCGCCCACCTCGATGAGCACTATACCCTCGAGCCTCAGCGTCACCGTGTCGGCGTCGTTTGTTGTCATTGATTTCATATTGCGCGTCTCGCGGTTGTCGATCGTCGAGGATGCGGTCTCGAACTAGTTGTCGCTCCGCTCTGCCTTGGGGCGCCTTGTCTTGGTGGATAGATACCTCTTGATCTTGTCGAGGAGGCACGTCCCGCCGCTCGGAAGTAGTTGCTCTGCGCCTCGAGGACGAGCTTTCCGCTTGCTGTACAACCGCGGTTTGGAGAAGCCCCTGGATTTCATTCCTGATGCGTCGCGCTTGGGGCGTCGATGGTGCCGGCATGTCACGTAGCAGCATCGCGGCTGCCACGACATTCTGGCTAGCGCGATTGTAGACGTGGCGCTCGTTTGCCCCCTCCTTGACGATCTGTCAATGGACTTCCCGGGCCCGCTCGCGGGCTCCTCCACCCTGTGGCCGCCCACGATCTCACTCGAGGGCGTGCTCGGGCTGCTGGAGTCGCAGACGCTCCTCCTCGAGCTTGGCGAGCAGCTCTCGGACTTGCGTGATCTGAGCGTCCTGTGGTGGATCGTCTTCGATTGGAACCGGGGGGGGGGGGCGACTTCTCGCGCCGGGGTGGCGTTGCCCCCTCCTCCTTCATCCATGGCCGCGGCGTCGTTGACATCGTCTTGGGAGTCAACCTGACCGTCGAGGTGGAAACATTCCCGGGTGGGATCGTAATCCTCATCGGGGGAGTCCGAGTCGGGGTATCCGTGGTAGAAGTTGGGGAAAGATCCCCAGCATTCTTCCTCCAGCCATCGCCGTGTCGTCCCCCAGGTGTGACACCCTAGGGCCGAGGCTCGTCGTGACTCCGGGCGCTCGTCCAGTGGAGGGGTGGTGACGAGGTTGATCGTCGTACGTAGCAGGTTCCCTGGGGAGCCGTAACGTGCCTGCATCTGCGAGCCTACAAAAGCAGAACATAGTCTGGCGCTGTTGTAGAGCCCGTGCGGAAACAGGTTGTGCGGCGGCGTGGCCGAGTATGTCGGAGAAGCCACAGGGACCCTCTGAGATGACGGTGTGGCAGAGCCAAAGTCAGGCTCAGTGAGGTGCCCGCCCCGACCCGCAAGCATGGGTCAAACAGGCTCCCGAAGGGAGGAACTGTGTCACCAGCTGAGGCCGGGGAGACGACATCCGGCGTCTCGGGATCTGCGCGGTGAAGAGTGCGGCAACGTCGTTCGCGCCTCCTCCTGGTCGCAGGCGAGAGGCATGAGCGGTGGGACCGTCGTCTGGTCCTCCTTGGCCCCGGCGTACCGGAGCTGCTGTTGTCCATGCCACTATTGGTGAGTAGAATCATATCGTGGCCATGGACCGTGGACATAAACTCTAGGCTCCCAAACCTGATGACGGTGGCGAATGGAAGTGACGGGATCGTGGAATCCATTTGGGAGAGTAGTTTGGAGTTGATCGACACGCAAACCCCCCTACCTGGCGCGCCAACTGTCGGTGTTATGACCCGGGGGGTCAAGACCACCGGCTAGTAAATTTGTATATTGCGTGCTCCCTCTCCCAGACGTGATGCAAGAAGAACACAAGATTTATCCTGGTTCGGGCACAGAAGGCCCTACGTCCAGCGGGGGAGGATGGATTGTATTATCTCGCACCGGAGTGCTCGTACAGGGGGGATACAAGCAGGTTTACATGGGGGTGCTCAGGATGAGTTGAGGCCTAGGCTAGCAGGGCTATCCTAGGTGGTCGGTTGATTGCTTGAGAAGTCGATCAAGCAATCGGGTGTGTGGTGTATGAGGGTCAGAGCTGACGTCTGATACGAATGAATGAGTCGATGCGAATGAAAGTCTCTTTTCGTGTGTCTCCGAGAGTCCCCCTTCTTCTATCCCGGCGTCCCTTTTATAGATCAAGGGGAGATACGAGAGTACAAAATCCTAAACTATGGCGGCATGGGAGGCGCTTCCGCGGCGCCATGCTTGTGATGGGACGTCGATCGCTATAGCGGCGTGGCCTTCCCGTCCTTCCGGTGTTTCAGAGTATGGTGACGGCGGACTGGACGTGTCGGCACGTCATGGCGCAACGCGGTCGCCCTTCTGTAGACGGGTACAAGTCCCACAGTTGATGCGGGACGGATTGAACGGGAGCCATGCCGGAGTGGTTGGGGACGGTGGTCGAGCCCCCGGTTGAGGGGGGGGGGGTGGGAGGTCGAGGCCGGGTGACCCTGTCGCATCCCTGAAGACACAGTCGAGGGCTGCCCTGTTCATGGCTCGAGGGGGTGCCTCTGGAGTCCGTACCTGCGACGTGGCTACAACGGCCGCACAGTTGACGGAGATCCAGGGCATGGGCGGTGAGCTGATGGACTTGACCGCGGTAGTGGGCGCCCATGACGTTAGGCGGGGGCAGGTAGGCGCATCGGATCCCCTTTAACCCATACCGGGAGCAGGTAAGTCGGTCGAGCTTCCTTCTCAGGGGTCGTTCGTTCGACCCCCTGTCCGTCATTCGAGGGGTCGAGGCGGAGGGGTCGTTCGTTCGACCCCTGTCCGTCAATCAGGGTCGAGGCGGAGGCGGAGGGGTTGTTCGTTCGATCCCTGTCCGTCAGTCGAGGTAGAGGGGGGGGCGGAGGGGTCGTTCGTTCGACCCCAGTCCGTCTGTTTTTCCAATAATGGGCCGGCCCACGACTGGTTGTCGTTGCCGGTGAGGGAGACCTTTGTGTGATGAGCCCTTCTCTATTGACTTGAACGGCTGATCGGATCCTGTCTTAAAAATGGTTGCTATGTTGAGCGTTAGTTTATCGTAGGTTTAGGGTATCTCTTACCTTTGTACCCGACAATATTATCATATAATTTTTGTTAAATTTGAGATACTTTGACTCTCCAAGATTTTTGAGACGTCTGGATGGAGTACTATATTTTAATTAAATGTGATACGGAAATATATATTGCATGGATAACAATCTAACACGTAGTAGTATTTTATTTATTCAGTATCACATATTCTTTTTCACATGTACCTCCCTTCGTTTCAAAATAAATATAATTTTAGAATTGGGCACATAAACTAAGGTTAGGTGTAAAATTACAAAAATACCTCCTTGTGTTTTGTACTCTAAGTTGCTAACTAAGGTTAGGAGTATTTTTCCTTTTTTTTGTGTGAGAAGCTTCTGGAGATTACTTATCTTTTTGTGATAAATAATATTTTTTATGAGACAAATTTCAAACTCTAAAGTTATAATTATTTTGGAACAAAGTCAAATATGAATTTATTGACATAAATAAAAAAAACATGGATATACTCTTGTAAGCACTGAGGAGGAGCAGTGATGCCACAAATTTTTTTTTCAGTTCGCGCTACATCGGGTTGGGTAGTGAGCAACGGCGGGCCCACTGTCAGTATAGACGCTACTTGAGGGCCCACTGCTAGCAGCGTGCGAAGCGCCGAAGAATATGCCGCGTGTCTGCTCCACCGGATGAGGACAAGCCACTAAGGCCTTGTTTAGATCGAGTAATGGTAGCACGGTAGCGTTTCGTTCGTTTGTATTTGGTAATTATTGTTCAATTATAAAGTAATTAAGTTTGAAAGATTCATTTCATAAATTATAAATAAACTGTGAAATTAGTTTTACTTTTTATTTAGATTTAATACTCTATGTATACGTTCAAATATTTAATGTGATAGAAAATTTGAAATTTTGAAGTGGAACTAAACAGGACTTAGGATATGGATAGCCACAGTCAGAGGAAGTGGTTGTATATAAAAAAAAAGAAGAAGAAAAGATAATTAAAGAGGGGGCGGACGAAAAGACAGGAGGAGGAGGCCGCTCCCCGAGTTTTCCCGCTCTCGCGCGGCTTGAAAAATTGTCCCGGCCCCGCAGGCCGCAGCCACCACAACTCCACAAGAGCCCACCCGTCGTCTCCGCGCCTTGGTCCTTTGCCTATACAAACGGAACGGACGGACGGGCGGTCGGACACATTGTCGCGGCGCAGTTAGACCGGAGAGAGAGAGAGAGACGGGAGGGGAGGAGCAGCCAGTCAGCGGAGGTAGGAGGAGCCGCGTCGGAGATGGACACGCCCGACCGCGCCGCCGCGCAGACCGCGGCCTCGCGCGCCGAGGTGACCACCTGCCGCTCTTCCTCCCCACCTCCCCTCTCTCTCTCTCTCTCCCTTCCCTTTCCTCCTCCACCGCGCGGGGCAGGTTCCCTCCCTTCCAGCCTGCCGCTCGCCGTCGCTGCTGCTGCTCTTAGCATCCCGTCGCGTCGAGGCCGGCGACGGGGACGGGGAGGCACGGCGGTTGCGGTGCCCCGTACGTCCTGCCGGTTCCACTCCGTGACCGTACGCCGAACCGACGCATCTCTGCTTGCGTTGTTGTCCAGCAGGAACAGTAACTCGTTCGGTTTCGGTTCCTCTATGGGGGAATCTATTGGATTGGAGTTTGGACCTCGCCGGAACCGGTTGGTTGCGGCCTCCTCCTCCTCGCCGCTGCAGCCAGCGTCGGTGTACCGCGCTCTGGCGGACAAATTTCAAGGGCCTACCCTCTAATCTATTCCCTTCACCGCTGCAGTCGTAGCCCCGTGCCACGCTCCGGCGCTGCTTGCTTGCTACTAGTGGTTGCTTCGCTTCTTCTCTGCACTGCACATTGCCATCAGGCGCCGGATGGGTTTCCACGACTCCGCCGCAATCCGGCACGGAGCCTACACCAGCACCAGTGAGTGACATGACAAGTGCCACCACCCCAGATCTGCCTGCCTACAGCGGTGGTCACGAGCGCGTGGTCATGCCTCGCTCGTGTCACTGACTGCAAGGCTCACGCTTCTGCAGGCCGCAGTTGGTAGTAGTACTCCTCCGTAGATGTAGATCTCCGCGAATACTGTATACTTTACTGCCGCCCTGCCAACTGCGTGCCGCGTGCGTACCTTCTGCAGAGCCAGCCAGATCCGTTCCACTCGCCGGTTTGACCTGGGATTTGCATTGATTAGCCGTTATTAGCAAATCCCGTTTTAGAGCACATTTTTTTCTTTCTTTTCCGCACATGGTTCTTCCCTCTTCTGCTGCGAATTCGTCAACGCTCTGGTTCTGTACAAAACAAATGTACTGCGTGCACTGCACTGCACGCTCATGCGTGCTGCAGTATTAATCAAGTACTACCACTGATGTACTTGCGCTTTTTTTTTTACTGCTGAGACGGATGAACACGCACTGCGTGGCACGCAGGTTGTTTTCAGTGCAGGGAATCTCTCTATTCCCTTTCTACTACTACTATTTGTGGGTGCAACCAGGGCACTACAGACTTGGTGCCTTCTCCTTCGGTGCTATTTCTGCCATTGCTCGCTCATAACCCAGTATTTCCTATTGATGCAGGACTCGCCAGTCTTCAGCTTCCTCAACAACCTGTCGCCAATTGAGCCTCTTAAGTCGGGTTACAACACGAATAGCCTCCAAGGGTTTCAGTCCATCAACATAACATCCATTTCCTCAATCTTCACTTCCCGCACGACAATGTGAACAGGGAACCGAGGCTCCCAAAGTAAGTTGGATCCAGACGTCATTCTTCCATACAGGCTCTGTATTTCTGTGTAATGTGCAGAGCTTAAACTTCACGGTTATATTTTTGCCCTCGTCAGGAGTTCACTTGGTGAAATTTCAGAAAACGAGGTTTGTGCTGACGGCGCTGATACAGACAAGCCATCCAAGTCTGCAAATTCTGTTAGGTTGTTTGCCTGCACTAGCACTATGACTCGAGAAACACGCACCGTTACATGTTCAGGTGTTGTGGATCCTCCAACTGGGCCTCATGATTTGACTCAACCTGGTCAATTCGACAATGGCAGTCCAGACCATAACACGACACCCTGCCATGGTGTCAGATCAGACCTTAAACTGGATAAGACTAGGAGGTTAGAAGCTGCACAAACTGTTAAAAATACATTGGAGAAAAGGAAATGCTTGTTTTCCACTGAAGTCCGGGTCCTGGATGGCCGCGAGCCTGTGAATGACGATAATGAAGTCTTGGGATGTGAATGGTCCGACTTAATCTCCACAACCTCTGCTGAGCTTTTGGCCTTTGACTCCTCGATGGATGAGCATCATAGAGGAGTGCATTTGGCAGCTAAAAATGCAGAATCATGTGGATATTTGCTATCAAAACTTACCGGAGATGGTGACATCTCAGACAGAGCATATCCTTGTGCATCTGATCAAGTATACTATCAAGAACTTGTAATGGGAGAAGATCATACAGAAAATGCTCAAATATTTCAGGATGGTCGAGAAACCATCTCAACCGAAGAAATTCAGGACAATATTTACGAAGCAAATGGAAGTCTTCCATTAGAATACAAGGTACTAGAATACACTATCTTGATCCACCATTTTCATGCGCTTTTAAAATGTTGCCCATGCCATAAAAAATTGTTGCCCATGCCATAAAAAATTGTTGCCCATGAGTGTTCCTACATGTTAGGGCTATCTATTCTACCATAATGCTCTCTCACTTGTTTTGTTCCTGTTGACATCTTCAGGTGGAGAGCCAACAACAACGGGGCATACGAAGACGCTGCCTGGTTTTTGAGGCCGCTGGGTTTTCAAATAGTGTTGTGAAAAAAGGGACTGCTGAAGATCTCTCTATGTCAACATGTAAAGGAAAAAACCCTGTACAAACCCAACCACGTGGACTGCGAGGCATCGGCCTACATTTGAATGCCCTTGCATTAACACCAAAAGGGAAAATAGCTTGTCAGGATCCTACGGCCTCTGCTTTGCTTCCGTCATCATCATCTGAAAAGGATGTGCATGGCAAGTCGCTTTCTGCAGGAGAGAATTTTACACACTCAGATGGTGAACTGTTGGAATTTCCTATGGATGATTGTTCAGCTGGAGGTTTTCCTGTAAATGATCATGTTTCAGGTCAAAGTGTCAGCCCTCAAAAGAAGAGGTTTGTTTGCACTTCTGGTTTTGCTTGGATGGCCACCAGACATTACTTTATTCCATTACACATTAACTGAAAATTATTTGGTTCAAACACAGACGTAAAACAGATAATGGTGATGATGGTGAGGCATGCAAGCGATGCAGCTGTAAGAAGTCGAAGTGCCTGAAACTGTATGTATTCCATACTCATATTATTAAGATTTTGTGAACCTGCTTACATGAAGGGTCTCCTTCTGAAATGTTTGGGCTTGTAACTGGAAGGAACTGTGGGTAAAGTGAATGTGCTTTTCATTATTCTCATAATTATTGTCTACTATTGTCATGTGCAGTTATTGTGAGTGTTTTGCTGCTGGTGTATACTGCTCCGAACCTTGTTCATGTCAAGGATGTCTGAACAAACCCATACATGAGGAAATTGTTCTGTCCACTCGGAAGCAGATAGAGTTTCGTAATCCACTAGCATTTGCTCCAAAAGTGATCCGTACGTCTGATGCTGGTCTGGAAACTGGGGTAGGTATTCTATACTTCTGTTGGGTATTGAGATGTACCTGTGTTAGCCATTACCCCCCTACACTATGTGATGCTTAAATTCTACTGTGAATTGCAGGAAGATCCTAATAACACTCCTGCTTCAGCTCGTCACAAGAGAGGATGCAATTGTAAGAAGTCAAGTTGTCTCAAGAAATATTGTGAATGCTATCAGGTACTTCAAGTTGTGATGATCTCATCTGAAAGTGTACCTGTTGGATTTTACTTATGTTTTAAATGTTTGATTGAATAAAGGGAGGTGTTGGATGCTCCAGGAACTGCAGATGTGAGAGTTGCAAAAATACTTTTGGCAGAAGAGATGGTGAGCATTTAGCTTTTTATATAACCATGCTATACTTATTCATTTTGCAGTTTTGTAATTATTATTTATAAACATGTACTGTCCTTTCCCGGGGCATCTTTCTGACATACTACTATATTATGATACTAATAACTTCTGATGCGTCCCTTAAAAGAATATAAGTTCAGTGGTATTCAGATTAAAAAGTGTTTCTATGCACTGAACATTGATTGGATTACCTTGCTTATGATTTTAATTTGCATGAGACACCACTGTAATTTGATCATAACACTCTGGATATTTTGGTAGTGAGTTTTCCTTAAAATGTGTATCATGACTTCAATATAAAACACGAAAGGATCATGATCAATTTTTTTTTCCTGGATATATGCGACATTTGCATATTCTCATCTCAGATAGATATAGAGTACCTAGCACCCATATTATTCTTAACTCTGAAATGAACAAGGCACTGTGGTTTAGTCATTCCTCTGATTTATTATTGTTTTCTTGGCATTTGCTGCTTCAGCCGAGACTGAACTCACTGAAGAAATGAAACAAGAAAGTGAACAGACAGAAAATTGTCAACAAGAAAAGGAGAACGATCAACAAAAAGCAAATGCAGAGAGCGAAGATCACCCCCTTCTTGACCTTGTCCCAATAACACCTCCTTTTGATCTTGCCAGGTTTGCTTATTACTCTACATGTGCATCCTTAGTACGTTTGCTTCTGCATTTGATAAAGTATATAACCGAGTAATTGTTTTTTCAGTTCTCTGTTGAAACTGCCAAGTTTCTCAAGTGCAAAACCACCGAGACCGTCCAAAGCTCGTAGTGTGAACTCCCGTTCATCTGCTTCAAAAGCTACTGCAACAGTACAGGCATGTAAATCGTCCAAGATTGCTGTTAGTGGTATCGATGAGGAGATGCCAGATATTCTGAAAGAACCTAATTCTCCTAATAACTGTATCAAGACCACTTCACCCAACGGAAAACGGGTCTCGCCGCCACATAATGCGCTCAGTATTTCTCCGAACCGAAAAGGTGGTAGGAAGTTGATACTGAAGTCAATTCCCTCATTTCCGTCGCTTGCGGGAGACACAATCAGCGGTTCTGCAATGAACAACACTGATAGCACATTCAGCGTGTCACCTATCACTTTAGGTAAGCATTGTTTTTGTGCAGATTGCACTAGTGTTGTGTGAGTTAACTTGAAATCGATAGAAGCATCTGATTCATACCCTTGTCCACTCATCAGGACCATCTTAAAGCTGTGAAGTTGGCCATGGGACCGGAGTACGACTTGTAGTCCGAATATGTGCCTCACATCCTACGGCAAGGCTTGAGGCACCGTCAGAGAATAGTAAGTTAGATTTTAAGTTGTAGTAATCTGTATTTGTAAAATATGTAGCCTCAATAATCTGTATGTAAGATGTTCTGATGCTTGAAGCTTATCTTTATTAAATTTGAGCAACATTACAAATCACCTCTTACGTAGGTTTCATAATTCCACTCTGTTTATTTTTTAAAAATAGGATTCCGGTCCATTTTTTCCATTGTAAACTCTTTTCCAAGTCTCATCACTGAACGATAAAAGAAAGCTCCTTATCAGACAGCTCAGGCCAGGTCATAGTGTTTGGCTTTAAAATGACTAAAAGAAATTAAATTTAGGTGATTAAAGTTTAGGAGGTCCAAACGAAACATACCTTAAAACCTGGCACCCGCTTCTGCTTGGAATTGCCTGCTGTCCATGCCCTGCTAATATGCGAATAGTAGGATTGGCATTGTTTAGTAAGGTCATAAATAAAGACAAAAGCTAGGCAGAGAAGTGAGATCTACAGTACGCACGACGCCTTCCGCTTTGGGCTTTAGGTAGGCTACCGCAACGCAACTTGAGCCGCCGGAGCAGAGGCGCAAAACAGAGCGAGGCTTTTGCTCCGGGCTCCCGGTTCCCCTCTTCCACACTGGCGGCAACTGCTCTGCTCTGCTGCTACGCTGACGCTGAACGATTGCCGGCCGAGACCGCGAGAGGCACTCAACGGAACTGGCCGGTAAAACCCCTCTCCTATTCCAGTTTCCATATTTTGTTTTTGTTGAAAACGGGGTTAGGATAAAGAAAACGAAACAGCAAAACGGAATCGGAATGCAGACAAACGGAAACGAAGTAATACGGGTAGAAATTCAACGGAAATGGTCAGGAGCCGCAAACTTGAGCCGAAATACTGCACGCTTACTACTCGGTAGCATCAGGACTTCACAATACGCCCGAGAAACTCTGCCTTTGGATTAAACTCTCAATCTCAAGCAAAGTGTTCATTTCCAAAAGGCGGAAGAAGCCAATTCATTTAAACTAACACGTACAAAGAGTCCAATAAAGTTTCAGAAATACAGAATAAAGTTACAATCACTCATATCTAACTGAGACTTGGAACCGACTAGACTCTGGGCGTCTCCCACGCTCGGCCTTCAGCTCCTCTACTGCAGGATTATCGTTCATCCCAACGATCTGTACTTCCCTGAGACTCGTCAAATGTTCGATGCCCTTGATGCTCTTCTCATACTTGTGGAATCTAACAACAAGTGTCTCGAGTTTTGGCATGGCTTTTTCCTCAAACTCGAAAACTTTGGGTGCTGGATTATAAGATGGTGTATCACAAGCCATTGTCAGGTTGGCGAGTGCGGGGAAACTGTGGTTAGTGCGTGCAACCAGTACGTCGCCAGTGTAGTACCTCCTCTCCATCACGATACTCTTCAGGTACGGT
Organism: Microstegium vimineum; assembly: GCA_022036555.1. NCBI lineage: Eukaryota > Viridiplantae > Streptophyta > Magnoliopsida > Poales > Poaceae > Microstegium > Microstegium vimineum. The sequence continues at coordinate 8,786,001 of CM039119.1, forward strand.
AACTTGCATAGTACACCGAATGGCTCGTCGCCTGATAGGTCTACCCATGAAATCACAGCCTCAACAAGGTACGTCAGTGAACCAATCCAACTGGGCAAATGCCCACCAGTGTCACCAGTTATTCGAAGGTATCGAAGAAGCGGCGGCGGCTTACGGAGGTTGTCAAGAAATTTTAACGTCGTTGTCCAACCCAAGTCTCCTATATTCAGAGACCGGAGGGAGTATGTCTTGCTCAGGGAGGCCGCGAGCTCTTCGAGGACCTGCGTGTTGTCACCAATGCTATTTGAGTCAATATAGAGGCACAATTCCTGAAGCTGTTCTAGCTCACCAATCTCTTGGGCGACCTCGATGTTGTTCTCGAGGATTGCATTGTTCACCACACGCAGAGCCTTCATCTTTTTCAGCCCCTGAGGAAGCCTCCACATGACATCCCACCCATGTCTGCTGTAGAACTGTAGGCGCTCCAGTTTCTCCAAGTTGGTCACGGTTTTTGGTAGCCCACCAAGACCTGTGTCACGTGTATCAAGTGTCTGCAGGTGCTCTAGCTTCCCGACTTGAGATGGTACCTCGCTGATACCTGTACCCTTCAAGCTCAAAAACTTGAGAAGGTACATCATTGCAGATATATCTCATATGATGATTTGTTAGACCCTCACAATCTTCTAGGTCAAGTACCCTCAGCAAGGTGAACTTGTCCAGGTGATCTAGTAGCTTGTGCCCCACAAGATGAAACACGCTCAATGATCGAACGTGCTCCACATCCATCCCCTCAATTACATGCCCCACCTTCTTCTTGTTCTTGGGCTGTTTTGGACCAGGGGTACTACTCCTATCATCCCCATGGATGGAGAGACGACGAATCCTGTCATATGACATCCCTACATATTGCCCTCCTATCAGGCTAGCAAAGTTACACTCAAGGGACTTAGACACCATGACCTCAAGAAGCACGTCATGCACTCGGCACGACTCCACCTTCCCATCAAAGCTAAAGCATAGTTCAATCATGTTCCTGCTCACCAACTCGTCCAAGTAGGATTCTGCAACCTCCATTAGCCTTAAGCCCCGCTTCTCCGGGACCAATCCTTCGGCGATCCATCTGCCTAGGAGCCGGTCCTTGTTGATCTCATAATCCTCTGGAAAAATGCTAAGGTACATCAAGCAATTCTTGAGCTCATAAGGTAGGTGATTGTAGCTGAGGGTGACTATATGCCTCATACCCTCAAGGGTAGGGTTGCTCTCCATTTGTGAACCAATTGATCTACAAATTGTTTCCCACTTTTCTTTGCTTCCTGATGATTTGTATCCCGCCAGCACATTAGCGATGCTAACGATGGCCAATGGTAGTCCACCACATTTTTCCAAAATATTGCCCATCACATCTTCGAGTTCTGTGGAGTACTTGGCATCCACAGAGCCAAATGCTCTACTAAGGAACAACTTCTTTGAATCCTCCAACTCTAACGGTTTCATATGATGGATGTAATGTCCCCTAACTATTGCAGGACTGCATGCTCTAGCCACAGTGTCTATTCGAGTGGTCACAATGATTCTGCTGTCACACTTGTTCTCTGGCAACACAGATTGGATTGCATCCCATGCTCGTATGGTCCAAACATCATCAATCACAATTAGATACCTGTTTAGTTGTGGTGTATACCATGGTTAGTCATTGTACATGAAGAAGGAAGTTACTCCTACACACATCTAAATATATAATAACCACCACATCTACCTATGATCGTTGCATATAAGCTAATGAGGGACTAAGCTAGCCCGATGCAAGTACAAACTACTGTTTATGTCATTGCTAATAGCCATATGGATCTATTTGTTTTTTTTTAATTTAATATGTCTCTCGGTCATCCCCATTGATAAGTAGCCTCGTCCAACACCAAGTCATGGATTATGCTTTGCTGATGTAGGGTGGACATTCTACTAACAACTCATCTACACAATTGTATAGGAAGAGGAAATAAGTTATTACATCATTTTATTTTTCATTAGAGTCACCTATAGTTTTCTAGCAATGAATAGATTGATCATTCTTTAATTTATATCAGATTTTATATTTTGAACCTTTTCAATATCTATTTTGACACTCTTATGTTGAGGTATGTTATTTTTCCTATTATATATACATACATCAAAGTAATTTTGAACTGAAAGTTTAGTTCTCATTTTATTCGACGAAGGAGAAGATGAGGATTCGATCACTTAATTAGCCAACAATAACATCAAGAAGCTACTTTTTCAAAATTTATTTTTTAATCTCTTATATTGAACTAGGTTTTGTTTATTTTTTTACTTTATTTGACTTCAAAATATAATTCAAATCGTAAAAAACTATGAATCTTTTGTAATTCAACTTTAAACTTAAATGCATTATTAGGGGTGCAACAAAGATAATTGACATTATTTTCTCTAATCTTACTATTACTAATTGGAGGCTCCAACGGAGGCTCCACGTTAATTCTCCTCAGATGCGCTAAGAAAAAAGATAAATGCTAGAAATTCCCACGTTAATCAGAAACATCTAGCCATCGAATCTAAATACTCTAGCCATCCAAAACCATCGGATCTATTTTGTTTTATAAAAAATTACCCACACCTGCCATTATAAATAGATTAATAACTCATTTTTTTTAAAAAAAACCATAATCTTTCGATGGAAAACATTCACAACTAATTACTAATAAAATATTGTACCACATCCGGCCACGTCCAGCGTTAATTAGTTAGTTAATCTTATCGTCCGAAGAAAACACTCACAATTAGTTACTCATATAAAAAGAATACTCTTCTACGTCGGTCAGTTAATATATTAATAAATTTTAGATGCAATCTTGGAAAGCCAACAGATTAAAAAAAGGCCTGATCTCCGAGAGGCAACCTGTGAAGGCCAACAATTTTTTAAACAAAACCTGAGCTATATTAACTGCAGGTCGTCCCGCAGGTCCAATTCGATCGATAGCCTGCAAAGGTTCTTTTCTTTGGTGTAGTTATGCAGTCGTTGTCCTTAATTTTTAATTCGTTGGCTGATCTCCTATTTGTGCTTCGCGCAGGAGCAGGATGGATGCATACCGGATTTAGCATGCATGCATATGATCTCTTGGACGAACTGGTGCAGGGACACAGGTACGGTGCTCGCAACAGATGGAAAACCGGCTTACCGGCGTCCTTTTGCACTTATAAATATAATGCAGTGAATGATTTGGATATATATATATATGTAACTATAGGAGGGGCAGTGTTTGCCTGTTGCTTGCACTTGAGCAGCAGATGAGAGAGATCGAGCATCGGTTGCGCGTTTCAACAACAAGCAGAAAACAAGTTATTTGTGTGCAAAAGGTATATGGTGCTGATGCGTGATGGAGCTCAGCTCACCACTGGCCCTAGAAGAAGGTCAATGACAATTTAGCCCTCTCCACTGCACCATCTTTACCATGCATATGCATCCAGGTCAGAGTTCAAGTTAGCATGCATAATTAAGTCTCTTTTGACAAAACCAATTAATATAACCTCTAGCTATAATATGATTATGTCTGTACAAAAAGTGTTTGGCGTGATCGGTTAGTTACATCTACCAAAGACAAATTCATCACTAATAAAACTTAGTTACATGCACTCATGCATTTATATCCAACTGATGGTCCAAGGCAGATATTCCCCACATGAGCATGCATGAGATACACGAATTAAAATAGGTCGACATCATTGCTATGCATTTCTTAAATAATAAAATGGTATACCAACAAAGTGTTTACACTATAACAAAGTAGTAGATGAATTTTGTCAAACAAAAATTGGCATGCACAGTTGAGTGCTCTTCTAAAGCTGATTCTTTGAATTTGTATATCTGGCTGCGGTTTCTAATAAAAATTAGACAATCTCTGAATTTGACTTCATGCATCATCTTTGAGTTATCTATTGTAACCAATATAAGTAATGACCACAAGATAGAGTGATGTTGTTGTGTATAGCTTAGTGTCTGGATCATGGTATTTCTGTTACAAAATTTAACTTGAGAATGATCAGGTGCTATATATACTTTGATTAATATCTTCATTTACTACATTCTGCTTTGGTTTTTATTAGCAGAATTATATAATATATCCTGGTCTCTGTTACATTTAAACATGCATACATAAAACCATATTTGTTGAGGTATATATCCATTAAAATATCAGCATAGGCTCTATGTCAATATATATATATATATATATATATATATATATATATATATATATATATATATGGTCTATTCATATGTTCTCAAAGATACAGTGTTGGTGTCGGCCATACACAAAGGCAAATAAAAGAAGAGAAAAAAATATACTCATCTTTACACATAAATCAATTGTTGGTACCTCGATACAAACCCATAGTTCTTAATAGGATTGGAGGAGGAATTTAGAAGATAAGGTGTGCGATAATGAGACTTAACCAAAAAGGTGCATAAGAAGGAAATACGAAGAATGCTAATCACAACATATATTTTCTATGTTTTGTCGGCACCTATATTTTATTGCTTTAAAATAAAATATAGGACAGAGTAATAACTTTCAATTGATGACTAAATAATATTCAAATTGCAATATTGCACTACTGTATGTTATATAATAATTCATATATACTCCATAGTATGAATATATTAATACACTATTTTATTAGTATAGAAAAAATAGAACAACTAATTTGTAAAAAAGTATTATATATCAATCTAAAATCTACATTGACTATTATATAATGATCCATATATACTCCATAGTATAAATATATTTATACAATATTTTATTAGTATAGGAAAAAGTAGAACAATTAATTTGCAAACAAAAATATCATATAACAATCTTACATATTTACATCGACTAAAAATTGTATAAGTTGCTATCCCATGACTATCATCATAGTCGGGGAGTAATTAGATATAATGATAATTAGAAATTATTAATATTATTTATCAGCATATATTTTTATATGTTGTTAATTTAGATAAATTTATATATTTGAACTATATCGTTTTGACATATCTATATTGATAATATAACCATTAATGTAACATATATTTCCTTGATAAGAAATTTAAAAGTCTTGAGAAGTGAGGGAGGTTAGTGCATACGAAAGGTGGCTATATATTCATAACCTTCTAAAATTTCCTTAGCTAAATATTCATTACATATTAATTTCATCTTGACGTTAGCACTATTGCTCCCATCCTAAATCTCACTTTAAGCTCTACCATCGATCTTAAGTGATATAGTCTAGGTTTTGAACTACTATTTATGGAAGCATAGTACATAGGAGTATAGTCTATGATCTAAATCCTTATTCTTAAAAAGTCCAAAAGAAAAATTGATAAAAGAATACATCAAGCACAAGAGTTTTAATGTATTTCAGGATTTCATTAAAATATTGCCCACAATAGGCACCATATATAGTTTAGAATAAGTTTTCTACTAAGTGGGATCAAAGATACACCAAGCAGGTGTCATGTAAAGGAAAAAACTATGGATATGGATGAAACACATAAATCATCAGGAATTGATAAGTTCAATACTATTAGATAGAGACCATAGAGTATGTATTATGCCTATTGTTGTAGAAAATGAACAAAGAGCAAACATACTATTTAATACAATTAACATTTGTTAGTTAGGTATATAAACAATAACTAATGCATTTATCTCCTAATTATGATATTAAAGCCCGTGCGAGAGCACGGGTTGATGGACTAGTATATAATAGTATGAGTAGATAATAGAGAATTTGTGTAAGGGTATTTCTTTTGAGTAGTACTACATACCTCTTGTCCTTGAGACAGTCGTCGAGTTTTTCGGCCAGTTGAGTGTCATTCAAGTTGTCAATTCCACCAAGATCCCCGTCTTCCTTGACGCCTCTCTCATTGTCCGTTTTGTCCTTGACCACCTGCAGAAGCACGCGCTTGAGCAGCGCCTTGAGATCCCTGCCGGCCTCGAACGCCTGGGACACCGACAACATCGCCTGTCGCTGGAACTCCGCCTCCAGCCGCCGGCAAATCTCCACGGCCAGCGTCGTCTTGCCGACGCCGCCGAACCCCACGATTGAGAACACCTTCCGAGACCGGTCCTGATGCTCGACGACAGACGACGGCGCCTTCACCTTGTTGGCGAGGCTGTCAGCCTGGCCCGCGATGCCCACCGTATGGTGGTGCTCGTCGCTGGCACGGTGGAGCGCGTGCGCAGGCGACGACACGGGGGCAGACAGCAGCAGAGCTGGTGCGGGGGAACGGTGCAGCAGCGCCTCGCGGCTGACGCCGCCGTACCGCGCGTGGCGCTCGCTGATGGTGATGGCGCGGGCACGGAGGGCGGCGATCTCGGAGGCGAGGTGGCGGCGGTGGAGGAGCGTCCCGAGCAGGCGCTCTAGCCTGGCAAGCACGCCGTCGGTGGGCCTGGACTTGACGCGGAGCACGTAGCGGTCGACGCAGTCCTCCGCGTCGTACGCGAGCTCGCGCAGCTGCTTCATCCACTCCCGGACGAAGTGGTCCACGGCGGCGCCGTCGTCGGCTTCGGATTGCATGCGGAGGAGCGCGTTCATGGTGGCCATGTCGTCCCGCAGCTCAGCGACATCGCCGCCGACGCCGCTTAGTAGCCGGTACTCCTCACTCAGGAGCAGCCCGGCGTTGCTCAAGATGCTCTGGGCTGCCGCCTCCATGATCAGGCCCCAGCAGATCTCTAATTCTCTATCTATCTATGATCTCGATCTCACACAAACGGCCCGACCCGACGACCTGCTGATCCATGAATGAATGAATGAATTAAATACATTTTTGCAGCCATGACAATCCAATACTCTACAAGTACAAAGTCTCCAATCTCTATACATCTGTTCTGGCGGGATTCCTGCATCAAACACGCGTATATATCGTTAGGTCTACGCATTTGATCTTAGCTGGCTTAGATGCCGCCCAATGCAACTTGCTCAAGAAATGCCAAAATGATGCCATGTATATGGACTTGTTTAATTTGGCGCTCTGATCTATATATACGTTACAAATGGTATACTACCTCCTGACTGATCTATGATGAAGGACGATAAGTATATTATGCACGCTTCACGCCGCTAAGATAGGACAACAAATTTATTTTCTTTATCTAAAGCTAAACTGAGCTTTCATCCACTTAAATTAAGTTTCCGCTTGAACAACTACTAGACAGTAGACACTCTACAACCAAACCAATAAGGATAACTATATATATAGTATTATTTAGTTTATGCATACCATGCTCGAGTTAGTAAGAAAAATTATAGTGTGTTTGGTTTGAGAATTGAGATATCAGATATCATCCTATCCTAGATTAGGTATATCACCTTCTATTTTCAGACATGGTCCAACTCCGTCCTGCATTCAAAGTTTCAAACAAACAATTTCGAACATGAGAAGCATTGGATCCAAGTTGGAACGAACGGAGTTAATCATGGATTGAAGGGGCAACGAACATTTCAACCAAATCAGACATTCTTGGCTGAGTCATCATCTCTGCATCCACATCACAAAGGCGGTGTGGATCGGATGGATGGGGTTAAAACCCTCTCGCCAGTTGGCACCACACCACAGCACACTCAACTCAACCGCTTCAGACAGTTTCTAACCCCTCTAGGATGTGAGTCATCCAATGAAAGGTCACAGCGCATCCCAGGATTTATTCGGCAGATCGAGATCAAGATAAGGTAGGACTCATACCCAAGATCTCGCCTCATTCTTGGGTCCAGCCATTATGGAAGAAAAAAGTGGTGCCTCTCACTACTAGAGGAGCATCATCACTGTCAGCTCAGAAACTCTGATCACTGCTGCGGTGCTGCCGGTTTAGTCCTTCGATTTGAAACCGGCGGTGAAACCTAATTAATAAAGAAATTTAAAAAGATACTCTCGGTCACCAGCTCACTAAGAGACTGATGAGAAATGCCGCCTGGCGTGGCATACGCATATGCGGATTTGGTAGTGTTACATCATCACCGTCATGCAATTGCAACATGTCCTCGTCTTCGCCGCCGGTGGAGTGCCCACCACCACCTGTTCCTCCTCTCTTGAAACCGATCGACGATGATTCGATGGACAAGTTCGCCGCTGCTTTCCGAGGATGTGTTGTTGATCACTTTAATATAAGAGATTACTCTTAGAAAATATTGATCACTTTAATATATAAGATATTAATATAAGAAAATCTTCGATACATCGATCGAGCACCACTCGTGGTGGTCAACCAATGGACGGGAAGCAGCCTCGGAGAAACCATATGCACGTACATAAATAAAAATGAGTTACTAAATTTGACATCCGGAAGGAGAAGTGATCAACAATTATCCCCAATATTTCACTATAACTTGGAGCTGCTGTCTAGACCCCTCCTCCTCCCTCCTCCCACTCTCGGCCTTGAGCTCTTCAACCGCAGAGTGGAGTGCACCATGGTCCCTGTAACCTCTGATCTGTGCCTCTTTGAGGCTGGTCAGGTGCTCGATGCCGACGATGCTGCACCAGCCGCCGTTGAAGAAAAATATAAGCTTCTCAAGCTTTGGCATGGATCCTTCCTCAAACCGGCAAGTTTGGAGCATACCACCATTAAACTCCATGGACAGGTTGATGAGTGCAGGAAAGTTGTGGCTACTGCGTGCAACTAGCTCCTCGCTGGTGTAGTAATCGCCCTCCATCTTGACGCTCTCCAGGCTGGGCAACTTGCACAGGAGCCCGAACGGCTCGTCGTCCCCAAGGTTTACATCTTTAAGGACAATCTCGGCAAGGTATGTGAGTGACCCGACCCAGCTGGGCAACCGGCAAATGGCACCTCTGACGCATAAGTGTCGGAGCAGGCGTGGCAGCTCCGGGAGGCGATGCAGAAACTGCAGCACGTTATTGTCCCGCACCTCCACTACTCCGATGTTGAGGGACCGCATATATGGAGTGTAACTTACTCAGGGATTTGGCAAGCTCCTTGGGGAAGTCCTCCGCGCCAGGAATCTGGCTGTTGTCGATGTAGATATAGCCAGCTCTTGCAGCTGTTCTAGTTTACCCAGTTCTTGGGCAACTTTGACTTTGTTGTGGTCTAAAAGTGCGAACGCCACCTCGCGCAGTGCCTTCATCCTGCCGAGTCCCTCAGGCAGCGCCCACATACTTTTTACGCCGTCACAGCCTGTGAACCAAAGGCGCTCTAGTTTCTCCAACTCCGTCACGGTGTTGGGTAGCTCGCCAAGTTTCGTGCCTCTTACATCAAGTGTCTGCAGGCGCTCTAGATTATTGATTTGATCAGGAACCTTAGTAATATCTGTACCCCTCAAGCTCAAGAACTTGAGTAGATGCAACAGACAGGCATATCCCACATGCTTATTTTCTACGCCCTTGCAGTCCTCCAGGTCAAGCACCCTTAGTAGGGTGTAGTTGCCTAGTTGATCGAGGAGCTTATTCCCATGGAGCTGGAACATGCTCAGCGCGACCGAACATGCTCTAGGTTCATCTCCTTGGCAGCACTGCCTCGTCGACTTGCCGTCCTTTTCTTCCGTGCAGAGTCGGCTTCTTGTTCCCCACTCTGCATGAACCTGTCGACGCCCTCATGGATGGAGAGGCGACGAATTCTGTCGTACGACATCCCGTCGTACTGCCCTCCTACCAGGCTGAAAAAATTAGACTCCAGGGACTTGGACACCATCACCTCAAGAAGCATATCGTGCACCTGGCAGCACTCCTCCTTCCCATCGTAGTCAAAAGGATGTCGGTCATACCAGTTCTTCCTGCTTCTTCCCTGCACAGAAAAGATCATGTTTCTACTCAGCAGCTCCTCGTAGTAGGATTCGGCGACCTCCAGCATGGTCAGGCCCCGTTTCTGGGGAACCAATCCTTCTGCAATCCATCTCTGTAGAAGCCTGTCCTTCCTGATTGCATAATCCTCAGGGAACATGGAGAGGTACATCATGCAATTCTTGAGCTCATGAGGCAAGTGATTGTAGCTAAGTGTGAGTATCTGACTCATGCCCTCAAGGGTAGGCTGGCTCTCCATTTGTGAACCAACCGATCTGCATATTGTCTCCCACTTGCCTTTGCTCTCTGACGATGTGTAGCCTGCCAGAACCCTGGCGATGCTAACAATCGCTAATGGTAGCCCGCCACACTTTCTTAAAATGTTGCCCATTGCTTCTTTCAGGTCATCAGGACATTTGGCATCCGTAGAGCCAAATGCTCTACTGAGGAACAGTTTCCTGGAATCTTCCGGGTTCAGGGGTTGGATATGGTATATGTAATCTTCGTTAACACTAGCAGGACTACAAGCTTTTGCAACAGTCTCTATCCGAGTGGTCACAACGACTCTGCTACCACAATTGTTCTCTGGCAGTTTGGATTGGATCGCTTCCCATGCTCTTACGGTCCATACATCATCGATCACAATAAGGTACCTGCATGTTTTCAATAAAATTCATAAGATAATTAAAAATTTAGTTGTTATCCATGCAAAAGAGAACTGCATGAATTATATATATATATATATATATATATATATAATATATATATCACAATTAATAATCTGAGGGACTTCTTGTTGTCTCCACTTTGAATCTCTTAATGGTATGCACTACCAAAACAGGGATATCCTAGTTAGAAATGCATCCCCTCCCCACAAAAAAATAATAATAACTTGTCATCCAGTTTTGCAGACATCACAATTTAGCCGTTGGAAAATAAACTAAAGTTACCTACTATATCACACATGCTTCTCTCACTTATATTATTGTTGCATGGAAAAATTAACTCAAAGTAGATATTCATACATAAGATTTGCAGTAGGAAGCAATAAGCATATCAATTTGCAGTTGTGCACAATTTAGCAATCATGAAAAATGTTTTTATCTAAGTTATTACATTAGATAGAGGTTTTATATGATGACAGAAATATTACATTACATCTATGCGGACAGTCCAATTGTAAGCATTACAGTTTTTTTTTATATAGAAAAAAACATACAACTAGCATCTAGTCCTTTAATTTGATAGGGAAAATTCGATATCTCGAGCATTGCGTGCAGGCTAATACATCTGCTATGCTATTATAGTAACAAAGAGGTTGTAAAATAAGAGACACAAAACGAGCTCTGAGTTTCAACTTAAGATGTTTTAGTAAACTTTTTTCTTACAAATTGGGGTTGGTAATATTGAAATTAGGATGACAAGATTTGGTTTTATATTAATAATGTACCAAAAAAACAAATACAACAAGATCTTACTATTACTAGTTAGAGACTCCAACAGAAGTCTCACCGGATACTCTAGAAAAAGAAAAGAAATTCTAACAATGTTAATTCTCACCTGATGCTCTAGGAAAAGAAAAAGAAATTCTAACAATAAACAGAACATGCTTCCTTTAATTTGGTAGACTCTAATAATAATTCTTAATAATATCCAACTCTTATAATTTATGAAAAAGTACCCACCTACACCATTATGAAAAAAAACAAAAAGTAACCCTAAATTGTGCATCTAAATTATCCACCTCTAATATTTTGAAATATAATTTAAAATAAGCCCTTAAATTTGTATATAAACTACCCACCTCTGCCATTATTAGGGATAATTTAAAATAACAAATTAATTTGTATCTAAATTACACTTTGTACCATTATGAAAGATAAAAGAAAATAACCCCCTAACTTTGTATCTAAATTACTCACACTATAGGTGTCATTATGAAAGATAATTTAAAATAACCTACTAATATTTATAACCCACATGTATTGTTATGAAAGATAATGCAAAGTAACCCTTATGTTCGTATTCAACTTACCCATATGTGTCAGTATGGAAGAAAATATAAAGTAAAACATTTGAATTTGTTTCTAAATTATGTGCCTCAATCATAATAAAAATAAAGAACAAAATCTTTCAAACATATATACAAATACTAATATAAGATATCACAATAAATAAATCAATATACTAAAGTACGTTAGCTGGGTATAATTTTGAAATATATATGACATACTTCCACCATGTAGATCAAGTAAATATGTATTAATTAGAATAAATATTTTTTTGTAACTTATCAAGTATATAAAAATGCTACCTTTACAAACCACATAGCAATGATATTAACAATTCATATTAAGTTAAAATAATACTCCATGATAATAAATTTCATAAGTTATTATTATAAATAAGTTTAATTTTTTGACTAAATTATTATGTTATGGTAACTTAATTTTAAGCATTCTATGATTTATAAAAATCATGCTACTACACATATAATTTGTGATGCAACAAATTTAACATGTTTGAGGGCTTTAGTGCAAGTTGAAATGACCATTTATGCCATTGTAAGAAGCTAAGATGGTAAGTTATGACCTATAATATTTTTGTTAAAATAGAAAGTACAATAAGCACTAGAGTTCCAATTTAACATGTGAATAAAAAGTAGCAACAATTGGATTAAATTAAAAGTAAGTTCTAGATTCATGATATCACACAAAGGGATAGAACAAGAGCTTATTTAACTTAAGCTTAAGTTTAAACTATATAGGATAGAGTACTTAACTTAAGCTATATCCACGAGTCAACGCTATATAAGACCTAGGTCCACCATAGCCCACAAGACTAAGAACGTGGACCTAACTCAACCCCAAAACTAGCATGATAAGTGAAGGTTGTCCACCCATAACCAATTTTTTATACGTATTAAACCTAACATTCTTACCCATCACATATCAGGCCCAAGTCTTCACATCACACAAACACTATGTGACATTCCATGTTAAACACAACTCACTTGACCCTCTGGAGACGTTAAATGAGATCCCTCGTCACCATGTGACCCTAATTTTTTTAGATTTTTTTACCATGGGCTTTGATTGATACCACAGTAGTACATATGTTAGAGCGCGCAATGAAACTAGCCTAGCTTGCTATACCCACAAGTCAGTTCTACACTAGATCTAGGTCTACTAGAGCTCACAATACCAAACAAAGCCTTGGACCCAACTCAACCCAAAATACTAGTATAATAGGTGAGGGTTTCTTGTGCCTTATATGTTGTGCTCTTATGAATACATATACTGACATTAATTTTCAAAGTGAGACTAAATCTAACAAACCAAAATACATATTATGCTGGCAAAAGATATAAATCCAAGAAATTCTAACTAGAGGCCCGTAATGTAGCCTCCATATTAGTCCTTGTGAGGCTCACCCAAGAAAAATGATACATCCTGGAAATTCTCACAAAAACCAGAAACAACTCTATAGACTCTAATCACCATTGATACTAAGAACCATTAGATGTATTCTATTTTCTAAAAAAATACTCATATTATTATCCGTACATTAAAATTTATTAAAATAAACATACATGAGAGATAAATATTAGTACACTAAAATTTATTAAAATAAAATACATGTTGTACTGTTGTGTATCATGCATATCAAGTTCATATGCATACATGAGAGATAAATGTATATTTAATATTTATCAATCATGAAAAAAATTCTCTTAACAACTCATATAATATTAGTACCAACAAATTATTTAAAATTATCAGTAACCAATACATACAATTTATATAATTGATTAATTTAAATGTATTTATACATTTTTAACTAAAATGTTTGACATATCTATATTGATAGTATAACAATTATTGCACATATAATTCTTTGATAAGAAATTTCAAATATCTTAAGAAGCGCTGTGGTTAGTGTAGATCATAGGTGGTTATATCTGCCTCCTAGCCTTTGATGAGATTACTTTGGAGTTGGAGGTAACTATAAGGCTCGCTTGAGGTTAGCATCTACGTACTGATCTAGATCTTCCATCAAGCTGTAGCACTTTTTTTTTTCTAGAACACGACTTCATGTGTATTTCATTAAGGAAGGAAGGTGGTGCAGGTTGTAAATTATTTGCATATATATACTATTCCTCAAAAGTATGATATTCTTTGAATTATTTGCATGTATAATTGTGTGAAACTGTAAATCTTTAGTTCTCCCATTTGAAGGTAAAATCAACGGACAGTTGTTCCTGAAACTTTAGTAGCTGTGCATACCTCTTGTCCTTGAGACTCTCTTTGAGTTTTTTGGCCAGCTCATCGACATTCAACCTGTCAGTTTCACGTAGCTTCCCCTCTTCTTCCTTGATGCCTTTCTCGTTGTCTGTTCTGGGCTTCACCACCTGCTGAAGCACGCGGTTGAGCAGCGACTTGAGGTCTCTTGTGGGCTCGAACGCCTGTGGGACGCCGACACCATGGCCTGGAAAGGAAAATCCGCCTCAACTTTCCGGCACACCTCCATGGCCAGCGTAGTCTTGCCAAGGCCCCCGAACCCGACGACGGAGAACACGGCGTTGAGTTCTCCCCGTGGCTTCTTCAGTCGTTCGGCCAGGGTGTTAGCCTGGTCCTCGATGCCGATGACGGCCACGTTAGCCTGCTGGCCATCGTCCTTTGCCGGAGCGGGTGACCACGCGGGCGCCACCACCGGGGCAGGCAGCAGAGAGGGAGAGCGGCGCAACGCGTCGTGGTTGACCCCATACCGCGCGTGGCGCTCGCTGATGGTGGTGGCGCGGGCACGGAGGGCCCGGATTTCACACGCGAGGCGACGGCGTGGCGAGAGCGTCCTGAGCAGGCGTTGCAGCCAAGCTGGGACGTCGTCGTTGGGCCTGGACTTGATGCGGAGCCTGTATAGGTCGATGCAGTCCTCGGAGTCGTAGGCGAGCTCGCGCAGCTGCTTCATCCACACGCGGACGAAGTGGTCCACGGCGCCGTCCTCGGCCTCCGACTGCATGCGGAGGAGGGCGTTCATGGTGTCGAGATCGTCGCGCAGCTCAGCGACCTCGCCGCCGACGCCGGAAAGCAGCTGGTACTCCTCACCCAGAAGCTTAATTCACGACATTGCCCGCAACGGACGGCGCTGCGCTCTCCATTCTCCGGCCGCGTTGGTTCTCAGAACGGGTGGATTGGATGCACAGAACGTGTGGTGGTGGACTGGTGCCTGGTGGCAGTATGATTTACCAAGGTGGCAAGGAGAGAGCACAAATGGCGGGAATGCTCACCACCACAGGGTTGGCCTGTTATTTGTACTGACTTCTGATCTTTGGATTAGTGCAATAATGGGACTGTTTCGCGCTATCCATGTGAAGCGATTCTGATCCCTCTCTAGATCTTTTGTTTATGTTGAGTAATCGGTTGACCTAGTGGTGAAGCAAGAGCAAATCGAAGAGAGGGGTGCCTTAGTTTGACAGTTTGACGCAACCAATGTAGAAATTTCATGCCCTAGAAGTTTGATCTTTACATTTTTGGCTTCATTATTAACGATGTGGTTTCATATATATTGTATTGCTTGATCACTATTAGTGTGATTCATTAGAATAATAAATTGTAGCAAAAATACGCTTTGGGTGTTGGAAACAGATATATATATATATATATATATATATATATATATATATATATATATAAGGTTAAAATGTTGATACTAGTACACAAATGATTTTACAGATGTGTTCCATTTCTAACAGAGGCGCGGTTCACTTAGCAAATCGTCTCTAACCTTGGCGGGGGCACCGTCGCTACACAACCGGTTCTAGAAATTAATTTTAGGAACAGTTCCATTAAGAAACTGCCCTGAGAAACATTTCCATTTCTATGGGGGGTTCTGTAACAAAAACTCTCTTGAAATTACGATTTATAAGGATGGTTGCTTATGTCAACCGTTCAAAAAACGAGTGTTTTCTAGAGGCGGTTTTGTTAGTCCATCGTCCCAAAAAAATGATTTTCAAAGGCGGTTGACTAAGTCATTCGTCCTTGAAAATAGCTACAACACAAATAAAATCATATCTTTTTCAAATAAAGTTGAATGAAATAAATTCATATCTTTTTTAAATGAAGTCGAATGAAAACAAATTATATCAAAGTTCAAAGCTCAACAAGATCTAAAACTTTGCAGTTGATAAACTTTTTGTTTGAGATCATTTTGGGTTTCAAATATATAAATTAAGTTCTCAGATTTTGAATTTCAAGTTTTTAATTTTTCAAATGATCTTAGATGGAGAAATGTCCCATATCAAAGTTGTAGATAGAAATTTCAAAAAATGATATAAAACTTTGTACATGAAATTTTCTTATTTAAAATTGTTTACGAGTCAAAATATTGATTAAGTGATTCGTACATATTAGTACAAATAGACAACATCATATATTAGTCACAAGCGATTGTGTGGTGAAAATGGTTAGGGACAGAACTTGCAATGTAAGAGGTTTTGTGTTTGAATCCCAACGGCTGCACTTGTTCAAAACAAGTGAAATAAATAAATCCAACTGATCATGAAAATCAATTTTTAAGGCCGGTTGTCTTTAAAGGATCATCCTTGAAAATCGATGTATAGACCGTCTCTGAAAATCACTTATTTTTACAATTAGCAGTTTTCAAACCACCTCTAAAGATCGATTATCTCAAAAAATACTTTTTTGTGCTAGTGTGACTGAGAGTTTTTTTAATAAATGGAAAAAAATAAATTTTGATTGCAGCTCATATAAGCGGCCACAAATCATAGATGCGTAGAGCTCGTTAAAATAATTCTATTTGACTACTCATATGTTGCATTTTTTTTGAGGAAACTGGAGGGGCCAGGTCCCTACAGATAAGCTTTATTAAAAAAGAGGGGATAGTACAAACTACAGGGAACAGAGAACAGGAAAACAGGAAATTAAGGAACCGAAAACGAAATAAAGAAAATGAGCGAAAAGCTCCGAGTTACAGAATAGAAGATATCCATTCATCAAACTGAAAGAGTATCTCTTTCTGAAATATTAATCTGGCCAAATTTATTGATGGATGCTGGCCTTTGATGGATGTTGCATTTGGAATTTGGATCATAGCGATTCAAGACGTTAAAGATTTAAGGGTTAAGATGAATAGAGAATATACTTAAAGCATTGTGACTCCTCTTGTCCCTTTTACCGTCCCCATGGTTCGGCCTCGCTTGGACACTCTATATCCTCTGCACCTCCTCCCTTCCAAATCAAACATGCTCCTATCGATAGCCCTTCTCCATTACCAATTAACAAAAGAAGATACCAAATAGAATGGGAACGTGGAGAGGATCAATAAGTGGGGATAGATCATCATTTCCGCTCTGTTTCTTGTTGTTTGTGAATGAAAAAAAAAACTAACCATTTCCCCTCCTTATCCAAGGTTTTAGTAAGTTTAAGCTTTCGGATTGAAGATCTTAGTCACTATTAGGTTAGTCGATATTTGCACATGATTCTGAATTTCTAGATTGAGCAGTATAGCCAGGTCATTGTTTTTCACTTTTGCTAGAGGCATAGTTTGCAAAACTCATTTTTTTAGATAAAGGATAGAAATTATCCGGCTTCATCTACCCGTGGGTAGAATCAGGCAAAACTCATGAATACTAAAGTTATAGATATTTACATAATTCTTTCTTATGAAATTTCATGTTTGTGTGATTTAGGAGTTATGATTTTTTATTAGTGTGGGTGTTATTGTTTTGACGAAGTTCTAGGAAGTAATAGATTGATTCAGTTTTTGTCTATGTTTGATATTTATTTTTTTTACAATGAATACTAAAGTTGTAGATTTTTTTACAATGAATACTAGGTCCCAATGCACATGCAAAGAGTTAGTTCACCTAGTGGCACTTAGACTTAGATAATCATATTTCACTTTGAGTTCCCGTTTTTATAGTACGACTATCTATTCTAACACCAATCATGCACTCCATTGCGTCTTGACCGACAAAACAAAATGTTGTAGCATATACCTTTGCCTTAGGAATTGCAATTTATTTTTCTATTTCTTCTTTTCCAAGATTGGAGCACTTGATCACCATTGGACCATCTCCATCTTCTTGAGTGCCATCCTTGCTCCTCATTGGATGTGAGCATAACCTCTCAACACTATAGTAGACAATTAGTTCATTTGGTTGTATCAATTATCCAAAACCAAACATAGGGCTTTCAAAGCCCTACATCTATCAGTATGGCTTTGAACTTAGATCTCTATAAAATTCACTCTATTTTTCCATTAAATCTCTATAAAATTCACCAAAATCTTCATTGTTAATCATAACATGAACTTAGATAGTAAGTAGTAGTCCTAAATTATCATTAAATCTTCATTGTCAATCATCATATTTATTACTTAGCCTCCCTTGATCGTATCCTGGATCTGTCAATGCTTTTACCTTATATTGGCTCATTAGCTCAATGCTTTATATTGTTTATACTCCGTTTAACACATGTTTATTTACCTCTACTGTCCTACCGCTTGATGTCAACTCTTTACTCGACAACCATATCAGTATGTGTCAGCCATATATTGGAACTGTTTGAAGCAATACAAACATATTTCATCTTAAATTAATGATCTTTTTCTTCTTTGTTAATTATAGAGTTAAATTGACTGGCACACCAACAAATTTGAAACCAATTTATCTTATGTTTGAAGCCGAACAGATTCGCAGATTCTTCGGGCTTCAGAGTGTGTTGCTCATGCCAATCCACGACTTTGCGTCAACGCCCAGCTGCGACAGATTGGACCTACAACTACAACCGTACCAATTACAACCGTGCAGATGCATGGTGCTTAACAGGTGTATGGCGAAGGGTGGGTGGCGTAGGGTAGCTTGAGTTCACACTGGAGGTCGAGGAGTGGATGTAGCATGCTGAGGGTGGCTGTGTGACATTGTGGTTGTTGGCACCAGCAACAAGGTCCAAGGCATTGACACGGCACTTGGTGCATGCATTGTCCAGGCATGCGGCGATATGCATGTGGAGGGCGCGGCTGGGCGTCGTGCGCGGTACGGTAGACCCAGCGCGATATTGTTGATCCTTGACCTTGACCTGGGGTCACGGTGTTGAAACAAGAGAGGCAACCGGGAGAGATACCACGGAGGGTGGAGGATATGTATAGAACCTACTACAACATGTCGTCCAACATATAACTGCTCGTCTAGTTGGCTAAGTCACTCAAACGAGACAGATGTAGCGGCCTTTTTACTTAGATGAATGGGGATTTTATAGAGTTTTATGGATATTAAACATGTTGTGAGGAGAGAAATAATAAAAGTTTCTAGGGTAGACAACATTTTGTGGGGATAAAACTCTTCAAGACTATTTCTATCGTATAAGAGTATTGAAAACTAGGACATAAAACTAATATTGAGGATGACCTATAACATTTGTTCTGATCGGTAATAATAATAGCACTAACTATCTCTATGACTGTGCGATGCCATGAACCGAATTTTTTTAACATAAATCATTGGAGCATTAATAGTGACGTTTGAAATAATTCAAATAGGACTAAACGAACATGCTATCTGTATTGATAATCAATCGGACAATGACATAATATGTGCACCTAAACTTTGCGCAGAGACTTTCTTCAAAGCCAAAAGGAGTTGTATTTCATTATGTGCCATAAAAAGACCTTTTATATTCATCATTCTAGTACTAAAGTAGATACTATACTTAGAGCAAGTATTATAGTGGGTTGCAAGAAGGCTAAATGCTGAGGTGAAGGAGAGAGAAGTGAAAGTATTAGGGGTTCAATGATACTTAGATTACCATCAATAGACACAATCAGTGAATACATATAGGCCATTAGGGGAGCCACTAGGCGCAGGCCCATGGGCCGTACGTCTATTGTCTAACACACCCTCTGAACTAGGAGCACCGCGAATATTAAGACTGGACCTAAACTCTGTAAACACTGATGATGGAAGCCCTTTGGTGAAGATGTCGGAATACTGCGAAGAAGTAGGAACATGCAGAACACGGACTTCTCCAAGAGCAACTCGCTCACGTACAAAGTGTAGATCAATCTCAACATGCTTGGTACGCTGGTGCTGAACAGGATTGGTGGAGAGGTAAACAACACTGATGTTGTCACAATAAACGATGGTGGCTCGGCGAAGAGGGCAACAAAGCTCACCAAGCAATTGACGCAACCAACAAGCTTCTGCAACGCCATTAGCAACGGCGCGATACTCTGCCTCGGCGCTCGAACGGGACACTGTTGCCTGACGCTTGGAAGACCATGAAACAAGGGTGTCACCAAGGAACACAACATACCCGGAGGTGGAGCGGCGAGTGTCTGGACATCCTGCCCAATCTGCATCAGAGTACACTGTGAGGTCAAGTGGTGCACTTCGTGAGAGATGAAGGCCGATGTCATGACTACCTTGCAAGTACCGGAGGATCCGCTTCATAGCAGCAAGGTGAGGCTCTCTAGGATCATGCATGAACAGGCACACCTGCTGGACTGCAAAAGTGATATCTGGACGAGTGAAGGTGAGATACTGCAAGGCTCCAGCAATGCTGCGATAGTGCGTAGGATCTGTCACAGGTGTACCATCAGCTGACAATTTGGAGTGTGTCTCCACAGGAGTGCGACAAGGCTTGCAGTCACGCATGCCCGCCCTGTCCAGTATGTCCAGAAGGTACTGACGCTGAGACAAAAACAAACCATCACCACGGCGCGCAACAGAAACACCCAAGAAGTGATGAAGCGGACCCATGTCAGTCATAGAGAATTCCTGGCGAAGAGCTGAAATAATCCGCTGAAGAAAACCTGTGGACGAAGCTGTGAGCACAATATCATCAACATACAGGAGCAGGTAAGCCACTTCACTGCCCCGGTGATATGTGAACAAGGAAGCATCCGACTTTGATTCAACAAATCCCATCAAGGTGAGAAAGGAGGCAAACCGAGTGCGCCAAGCGCGGGGAGCCTGCTTTAAACCATAGAGTGACCGGTTAAGACGGCAAACATGATCAGGATGTGATGGATCAACAAAACCTGAAGGCTGCACGCAGTATACTGTCTCGGTGAGGTGGCCATGGAGGAAAGCATTCTTGACATCAAGCTGGTGCATGGGCCAAGAACGAGAGAGAGCCATACTGAGAACCACACGAACGGTAGCGGGCTTCACAACCGGGCTGAATGTCTCATCATAATCGATGCCAGGACGCTAAGTAAAACCACGCAACACCCAACGAGCCTTATAGCGGTCAAGAGTGCCATCTGCCAAAAACTTGTGCTTGAAAACCCATTTACCAGTAACAATGTTGACGCCGGGAGGTCGAGGCACCAGAGACCAGGTGTCATTCGCCTTGAGGGCGTCAAACTCTACCTGCATAGCAGCATGCCAGTGTGGGTCAAAGAGCGCAGATCGAACGGACGCAAGCCGTGGAGAGATCACAGCAACACTCAGGTTGAGGCGATCGACCGGGTGATGGAAACCGGACTTCCCTCGAGTGCGCATGCCGTGATCATTAACCACGGGCGGAACGGCGACTGGCGCGGTGGAGACAGTGCGCCGGGTACCGCTGGCAGCAACCTGCGGAGCAGGGGCAGCAGTACTGGGCGCACCAGGGGCGCTGCTGCCCACGACCTCGGATGACGTGTCCGCGGGGCAGCAGCGCCGGAACCACCGGGGGCGCTACTGGCAACAACCTGGGACGGGGTGTCCGTAGGGGCAGCAGCGCCAGAGGCCGCATCGGCGGCCAAAGTACCTGCAGGAGCAACACTAGGCCCGATGGGCAAAGTGGTGGTGTCATCATCATCGCTCAAAAAGGTTAGAGTGCCAGGATCAATTGGGGATGTGGACATGTTGGCGAAGGGAAAGACCGACTCATCGAAGACAACATGTCGGGACACAATGATACTATTAGAGTGAAGATCGAGACACCGATAACCCTTATGGTCGTCGGAATAACCGAGGAAGACACATAGAGTGGAGCGGGGTGAGAACTTATGAGCGGCGGTGGGTGACAAGTTAGGATAACAAGCACATCCAAACACACGGAGATGATCATATGATGGCGAGGTGCCGTGAAGCGCAAAGTAGGGCGTACGGCCAACTAGGGTTTTAGTGGGATGACGGTTGAGAAGATATGTAGAAGTGTGGAGGGTGTCAGCCCAATAAGCTGGAGGTAGACTGGCCTGAAAAAGTAGGGAACGAATAATATTATTAATCGTTCGAAGAATGCGCTCAGCAAGACCGTTTTGCTGGGAGGTATAGGGACACGACATACGGAGGATGGCGCCATGAGTGAGGAGGAATGTGCGGGTCAAGGAGTTGTCAGACTCGCGACCATTATCGCACTGGACGGCCTTAATGGTGGCGCCAAACTGAGTACGTGTGTAAGCGAAAAAGTGGGACAACGTCTCAAACGTCTCAGACTTGAGACGGAGAGGAAATGTCCAGGTGAAGTGAGTGCAATCGTCCAAAACAACAAGATAATATTTATACCCCGATGCACTGAGAATAGGAGACGTCCAAAGATCACAATGAATAAGATCAAAAGGTTTAGACGCACGACTGAAAGACAAACTGAAAGGAAGTCGTACATGACGACCTAGCTGACAAGCATAACATAAAGGTTCAGTTGTGCACTTGTTGCATGAAATGACTTTGGAGCTAATGAGCTTGGATAAAGCATCGGATCCTAGGTCACCAAGACGGCGATGCCAGAGGGTAAACGTGGCAGCAGTGGCAGCGAGGGCGGTGGTGCTGGTGGCAGGTGTGACAAAGAACGGGTAGAGATCGCCCGAACTATTGCACCTGGCGATCACGCTCCTGGTTTGAAGATCCTTCACAGAAAGACCGAACGGATCAAACTCAATGGAACAGTTGTTATCAGTGGTAAAGCGGCGAACAGAAATCAAATTCTTAATAATGCCAAGAGCAACAAGAACATTAGAAAGAACTAGTGACCGACGCGGCGTGATAAAAGAGGAGGATCCGACGGAGGTAACTGGGAGGGACGCCCCGTTACCGACAATAATAGATGAAGGATAGGAAGGGGAGGAATAGGAGGAGGTGAGTATACCAGCGGTGTTTGACATGTGGGAGCCGACGCCCGAGTCGAGGTACCACTCAGCTGCAGGAGAGGGCACGTTGAGCGACATGGTGTTGAAGTTGTCGATCAAAGAGCCCTGGTTCCAAGACCCGCCGGCCATGGGAGTCCAGGGAACCTGCTGCTGCATTGTTGGCGAAGAGGGCACGCCCCCATTGCCGAAGCCAGGGGGAGCGCTCATCAATCCCTGCGGCGGCATGTAGGGCACCTGCTGTTGCATGTAGGCGGGGTGCTGCTGTGCATGAAACGCAGCAGGCGGCGGTGGAGGACGCTGCATGAAGCCGCCGGCGCCGTAGGGTTGCGGCCATGCCTGAAAAGTGCCGGCCCATGGGTTGGGGATGGGGGCCAGCGACGGCGTTGGTCCAGGCCGAGGGCCTCCCTGCCCAGCGCCCTGCTCGGTAGAATCGCCGACACCGCCGTTGTGCTTGTTTCGGCCACGCCGGCGGTTGTTGCGCTGCTGGCCACCATTGCCGTCGTTGGTGCTCATGGCCTGGCCACCGAGAGCACGGCCCGGTGCTGCGGATTGGCCTCTGGAGGGCCCGGCGGGGGACGTTGAGGGGCACCACCGCCGAACGCGTAGAAGGCGGCCGGGGTAGGCGGATCATCGGCGGCCGCGTCCTTGAGGTCGACCTCCTCAAGAAGAAGGAGATTGCGCGCCTGGTTGAAGGTGGGGAAGGGGCGTTGGAGCTTCAGGTGCGACATCATATGGCGAAAAGTGCCATTGAGGCCGCGGATCAGCGTCATCACCAGGGTCCGATCGCCGACGGGATCGCCAAACTCGGCGAGGGCGCTCGCCATCGTCTCCAACCACCGACAGTAGTCGGTGATGTTGAGGGCGCCCTGCTTGAAGTTGCGAAACTCAGCAGAGAGCAGGAGGGCGCGTGATTCACGCTGCCCTAGGAACTCGTCTTCGAGGACAAGCCAGGCGACGCGGGCGCGAGGTTCCTTGAGGAGGATCTGCTGTTGGAGATCGGGGCTGATGGTGTTGTGGATCCACGACATCACCCTGCACTCCATCTGAGCCCAGGCCTCGCGCGTGGGATGCGCTTCGTCGGAGAGCACATGGTTGGTGAGGGCGTACTTGCCGAGGTTGATGAGGAAGATCTTCCGCCATCGATCGTAGTTGTTCGTGACGCGATCGAGGGTGATCGGGATGAGGTTCTTGATGTTGACGACGCCGAGGGCCTGGGCGTGGACGGCGGCGTGCTTGGCTTCGAGGGCGTCGAGGGCGGCCACGCGATCGGCCGCGGCCTTGGCGGCGGCCGCTGCCTGGCGTTGGCGCTCTGCCTCGGCGGCCGCGGCCTGGCGGCGCTCCTCCACGATTTCAGCCATGGGAGGGTTCGGTGGAGCCGACGAGGGGCTCTCGGCGACGACGCGGGGAGCACCGGCGAGAGACACTACGACGGCGGCTCTAGCGGAAGCGGGAGGATCGGGAACCGACCCGTGATACCATGAAAGTATTAGGGGTTCAATGATACTTAGATTACCATCAATAGACACAATCAGTGAATACACATAGGCCATTAGGGGAGCCACTAGGCGCAGGCCCATGGGCCGTACGTCTATTGTCTAACAGGAAGAAGAGAGAAGAGAGGTGGGTTGTAAGTTTACAGCCAGTTTGGGCACAATAACCAATACATGTTGTGAGATAGACAAGTGAGCCATGTATTGATTGGGAAGATGAAACCATTGTATGAATGGGCTGAGAGGTGGGCTATAAGGATTTATACAACCAGTTGCCTGTGTTACTAAACTTGCTCTTAGTTGATGTCACACCCAATTTTAAGGATAAAATTGAATATGAATAACTCATGTGTGCCCAGAGATCAATCACACACATAAGCCGACAAATCTCTAAATAGTACCATCACTGAGTGTTTATTACATAACGAATAATATTTAAATAACATAACAGCGGAAAAGATAACTCTCGCGACGAAGCTCCACTTCACAGGGAACGCCGACTGGTTGACCACTAGCCTAGTACTCCTCACGGTAGCCTTCATAGCCATCTGAAGGGGTTGAGAAAGCAAGAGTGAGCACTTACGTACTCAGCAAGAGTAACATAGGGTTATGAAGCTCAAAAGGTTGACACTGGTTGTACTGCGGTTGCTTTTAACTTGGTCAAGTTTTACCAACACTTAGCTTTAGTTATGCATAGCCCAATTAATAACCACATGATAAGATTAATATCCAACATTAACAATTAAACAACATGATCATCTACACTGTGAGTTTTCCAGGCCGCTCGTGACCGTGAGCACGGCTATCATGATAGATTTAGACTCTGCAGAGGTTATACACTTTACCCACAAGCCATGTTACCCATATGCCCGGGTTTGCAACTCCCAAAACACTTCCAAGATGAGCGGGCAGGGAACATTATGAAGTCTTTCAAAAGTCTTCCTAACATGTTGATAGACCCTACGGACCCACGGGCAAGGGGTATACAAAGCCTCCACTCGATGGTACCTCTCAAAACGGTAACCACCCTGGACCATGCCCTTCAACCAGCTCGGCAATGGTGCCTTTCACGAACTGCCAACATGCTAGTACGAATCTTTATACTTGAGTAAAGCCAGAGCCATTATAGCACTCGTGGTTGTATTAGAAATCCCAGCTTTTGCCCTACAGTGGGGTCCTATTCCATGTTGCTACAAAAGCAAATTTTTATCTCATTGTTGCATATATCCTTAGTCAAGATTCATCTCCAGATCCATTATTGTAAAGCATAGCAAAGCTACCCATATGCATGTAAACCCATGGTGACAAGGTAAAGGATAACAAAGCTATGGTATAGATCTAATGGGAATCAAATTAGACACATGCAATATGACTAGATTGAATTATGGTGAATAGGTAACAAGGATGATCCCATGTTAAACTTGCCTTGATCCCAAAGCTCTTGGTGATCCTGATCTGCTGCAAAGAACTCTTGGTCAACGAAGATCTCACCGGCTGTACTCGATCAACATCACCACGCAATCATCCGAACAATCATACACAAAGCAAACAAGACATGATCAGAACATTACACCATAAACAATAAAGAGACTTTGAAAAGGTTATAAAACAGATCTATACTTTACTACGATCACAGAGACACGAGAATCACGCTAATCGGATCTAAAACGAAGAAGTTAGAGATAAAACGGGATTTTGAAGAGAGATAGGTTTAGCAAAAGAAAAGTAATTTTCATTGATTTTCAAAAGTAATTAACATAGGTGAAACCTATACTACTGGATAGAGCATAAAAATACGGATCTAACGCAACTCGAACGGTTCGATTTGGATTTAAAACGAAGAAAATATAAGCATTTGAAGATTAGAGATAAAAAGGAAATTAGGGTTTTATTTTATTTTCGGAATAAAACAACTCAGAAAAGGAAATACGTTTTCCCGAGGGGAAAACGTACTGCTGAACGGCGCTTTGGACTGCGGGTTTAGAGGGGAGAAAGAGCAGGGGCTCTTTAGAAAGATTGCCAGAGCGAAGGGGTACGGGCTGATCTGAGCCGTAGGATTAGAAACAGAGGGTCCAGATTAGATCTCGGGTGTGAGAGAGGGAGAGCCGGCGGCGCGGCGGCCGGAGGACGGTGGCGCGCGGCGAACTCCATTGCCGGCAGAGGCAGAGCTCGACGGCGTAGGGGAAAAAGGGCTACGGTGCACCGTTTTCAAAACGGATTGCACAGGGAGATAGAGGATGACGTCGCGAGCACGTCTAGGGCTATAGCAAGGCTCGGGGTAGATCGGGAGACGCTCGACGACGCAGACGGCGGCGGCGGTTGCTCGGTGTGCGGCGGTTAGGGCGTGGATGGTCTAATTCGACCTGGAGATTGCTCGGGGAGCGAGAGGGTGGCATGGCGAAGCTGTTGCGAGCATCGGCAGGGCTTGATTGTGATGGAGGAGAGCTGCCGACGGAGAGCCGCGGCGGCGGATCTCGGCAGAACGGCGGCAAGGCAAACCCGAGCGTGATTGCGGGAGAAAAGGGAGGGGAAACACGTTCGGGGACTTGGCGAGGGTGACGCGAGGCTCGGTGAGGCCTGGGGACGACCGAGGATGGCTGTACTCGACGACCGGCGGTGGCGCGTCATCGGTGCACAGCGGCGGGCTGCAACGGAGCGCCAGAGAGGGAGAAAAGAGAGGGACCGTGTGTTCGGCACTTACACGAACGCGATGCGCAACTTGATGGCGAGCTTGCGGTAAACAGAAGCGCGGAACGGCGGCGGCTCGCTGGGGGTTCGACGGCGGCGCGAGGGCGGCTCTGCTCTGCTGCGTTTGCGGACGAACCAAGACGAGAGGATGAGGGGATTGGCGCCGGGGTTCACCGCTATTTAAAGGAGAGGGAGACGAGTCCGGCGCGGAGACGAGGCGCGGAGGAAACGCGGCGGCAGTTGTGCTCGCGGCGGACTCGGCGTTGCGGCGGAGTCCCGCTCGGACACGAACAGAGAGGGGGAGGGGGAAACCGACAGCTGGGCCACGGTTGACAGCGAAACAGAGCGAGGGAGAGAAGGGAGCGGGCGGCGGCGACAGGTGGGGTCGCCCGGGCAGTGACTGAGAGGGAGGGAGGAGAGGCGCGGGCCTTCGGCCGAGCTGGGCCGCGCGCGGAAAATGGGCCAGAGAGAGGAAAGGGGGGGGGGGAGAGCAGGCCTGCGGGCTCTCTGGGCCAGAAGAGAGAGAGAGGGGTGAGGTTTTCTTTTTCTTTTTATTTTCAGAATTGAATTTGCAAAAGATTTTCAAATGAATTTTGAATTCCTTTTTCCAAGTTTTGCAAAGCCACACAATAAGAATGCAAGAGCATGCAATGCACAACCATGTGAAACCCTAACATGAGATTTAATTTAAGTTTTATATATTTAATTCTATGCATCACAGAAATACTTTAAATTAAATCAAATTCAACTCAAATTCAAATCTATTTTCTATTTCAAATTTTAGGGTGTTACAGTCGATCTAATGCAAGTGGTGCTCCTCATGAGCAGCTTAAGCCTCTCCTAGGCATAGAAAAAGCTGTCCATGGCTTGCACTAACAAAAGCATGAATCCGTATTATTTGAAGACAGCTAGGAGTCTTCTACCGACCTCAAGGAAAATGGACTTTTTCTAATCATGGGCCCAACAAGTCCATGTGAGGGCTCTTTCGTTTGCAATGTAGTTGCACCCATTGTCACAGTCCATTTCAGGGTATGGACAATGTACTCATTCGTTGTTCCTCAATTCCATATTAGTAATAATAATAGGATCCGTCTAGACAATAACTGGTTATTTTAGCTTCTCTCAATAACCAGATTTTTTCCATACACTTACGTTGTCTTATAACTATATTTACAATGTATTATTATTACTATATTTACAATGATTTTTTTCAGTGTAATTTATTGAACACAATGATGTTATTTGAGAATAACACAAATATATACCATTTTTTTTAAAAAAATTACAAATTATTTCTATGGATTCTCGATTCAAGAATTTCATTATATCCCTTTCTTTTACCTTCAATTTTATATCATATTTTATAAGGATAAACAATAGGGATAGGTTCTGGAACAGAAGTAATAAAGTACATAAAAGTAGGCAATCTAAATATTCCTACCTAATATATCAGGACGGTCTTATTAATAATTCTAATGAGTTATCTTGGAATTTGGAATCGAATCAAAAAATCTATATTATGCTCACTAAAGGAAAGTAGATGTAGATAGGGGCTTATACCCTCAGAAAAAAATACACTAGCTTCTTAAATTAAAACGTAAAAAAATATTTTTTTGTTATGTCGGGAAATAATTTTCCAGAATAACCAATGTCCGTTAGGCACCTAATCCGAGAAGAGATACAGTGGAGACGGGGTGGGCCTGTAGCTCAAAGCATTAGAGCACGTGGCTACGAACCACGGTGTCGGGGGTTAATCCCTCCTCGCCCACAGCCTTCCAAAGGGGGAAGGACCTTTACTTTCTCCCTGAGGATAGGAAAATCATGATCGGAATAGCGGACGTAAAGCTATTGAACTTGGGTATGCTTTTTCCTTTTGTCGAGGTGGAATCGTAGAACAGAATGTGATACGATGAGATAGAAGATGAATGATCTAAACTGACAGCCCTGACGGTGAATAATAGTGACTCCGTCTTAATTCAGCCTGTCTTCAGAGCCTTCTTCTTCTTATGCGTGGCATTTCCTCCCCAGGAAAACCAGGGGCTGCGCTTCCTTTAGATCATTCATCTCCTCCCATGTACTGAACGAACTGGGCATAAACTAGTCTAAGCCACTCGTATCTGATCGACTGCAGTGGCACCCTGCTTCGTCACCATCCGAGTGTCCAAAAACTGAATCTTCTTCAGTTGCTCTGAATCTTCAGAAACGTCAGGTAAATCAGTGGAGTACACTCGATGCGAATCCGTCTTCTGGGATTTCCAATCCAATTCCATACGTACAGTGCAGAGACAGACGATCGAGCGAGACAAGTTAACAGTGACTAAGCTAGTTCTGCTAGCTAGAGCGATCTGATGCAGCAGCAGCACTAGGAACAACCATCATTGGGAATTCCATCCATCCAATCTCTCTACCTTAGCTTGCTGCATCCGTGGTGGTGTTAGAGAATAATCAAACAAGATCGCACACGAGACATAGATTTTACGTGAAAAACCCTTACGAAAAAAACCACGAGCGCCAACCGGCGATCTTCACTATACGAGGGGAGTGTTTACAGAATGTAGGGAATACAATGAGTCGTCAGCTCTTCCCGTGCGGCTTACAAGATGTATTTATAGGACGGACTGACTGCAGTCCAACATGGAAATAAATCCGCTAATAAACATAACCCGAACCATGGGCCCTCCAGACGTCCCCACAAGACTCATGTTATAATTCAGATCATATTTCAACAAACTCCACCTTGAGACGAATTCCATCTTGTAACAAATGAAGTATCATCAATCAACTCATTTCAATAATAAATAATCACCGGCGCCAAAAGTCGCTAGGACTTAAACTGTAATACCAACTAAGCGTGAACATAGCTCAAACTTAGCTCCAGGAACAGGCTTTGTCAACATATCAGCGGGATTCTCATGAGTACTTATCTTGCATACCTTCACATCACCTTCAACAATAACACCTCGAATAAAATGATATCTCACATCGATGTGCTTAGTCCTTTCATGAAACATCTGATATTTAGTCAGACAAATAGCACTCTGACTATCACAATGTATAGTAGTGCAAGAAGTAACCCCGCAAAGTTCAGAGTTTAAACCTCTCAACCAAATAGCTTCCTTACAAGCTTTAGAAATAGTCATATATTCAGCTTCTGTAGTAGACAGAGCAACAGTAGCCTGTAAACTTGCTTTCCAGCTAACAGCACAACCACCAATGGTAAAAATATAACCCGTGAGAGACCTCCTCTTATCCAAATCACCAGCATAATCAGAATCAATATAACCAACAAGTCCATCTCTAGATTTCCCAAATTGTAAACAGGCATTAGAAGTACCTCGCAAATATCTGAAAATCCATTGAACAGCCCTCCAATGCTCCTTACCAGGATTAGCCATGAATCTACTAACAACACTCAATGCTTGAGATAAATCAGGACGAGAACAAACCATGGTATACATAAGAGAACCAACTGCATTGGAATATGGAACTCTAGACATGTACTCAATATCAACATCTGACTCTGGACATAAAGCTGAGGATAATCTGAAATGTGTAGCTAATGGAGTACTCACTGGTTTTGCATTATGCATATTAAAACGACGAAGAACCTTTTCAACATAACCTCGCTGACTGAGGTATAACTTACCAGATTTTCTATCTCTAGTAATTTCCATACCAAGAATTTTCTTAGCTTCACCTAAGTCCTTCATCTCAAATTCTTTACTCAATTGTGCCTTCAATTTAGCTATTTCTGATTTTTTTAGCAGCAATCAACATATCATCAACATAAAGAAGCAGATAAATAGCTGAGCCATTAACAATCTTCAAATAAACACAGCTATCATAATCAGACCGCTTAAAGTCACGAGAGAGCATGAAAGAGTCAAATCTCTTGTACCATTGCCTAGGAGATTGCTTCAAACCATAAAACGATTTCTTTAACTTGAAAACAAGGTTTTCTTTTCCAGGATTAACAAAACCTTCAGGTTGGCTCATATAAATGTCTTCTTCCAACTCCCCATATAAGAATGCAGTTTTAACATCTAGTTACTCAAGTTCATAATCATGCATAGCAACAATACTAAGCAAAGTACGAATCGAACTATGCTTAACAACTGGGGAAAAGACATCATTAAAATCAATACCTGAAATCTGGCTATAACCTTTAGCAACCAACCTTGCTTTATACCTTGCTGGCTCACTTGGAAGGTTCTGAATTACCTTCAATATCTTCTGCAACACTCATAGCATAAGCAACATTGCACTCTTCAATATACCTTTTAACTGGTTTGGGCTGCCTTCTAGTTCTATTAGCAGCAATAGAATGTTGTGGAGACTGCACAACTGGAGAAGAATGCTCAACAGTAGATGAATCATCAACAATTGGAGAAATTTCAGCAATAGGTGCATCTTGGACAACAACATTATCAACATCTGGTGCATCAATCAAGTGCTCCACCTGCACACTTATTTTCTCTCCCTCAGTAGGAGCATCAACACACAAGTTGTCATAATACGTAGCAGATTCATTAAAGATAACATTCTTGCTAAGCACAACTTTACGAGTTTGGGGATTCCACAATTTATAACCTTTAACACCAGGTTGATAACCAAGAAATATGCATTTAACAGCTCTAGGCTCCAATTTACCATTATCAACATGAGCATAGGCAAAACAATCAAAAACTCTCAATTGCGAATAATCAGCTGGAGAATCAGACCATACCTCAATTGGAGTTTTCTTATCAAGAGGGATGCAGGGTGAACGATTAATAAGATAGCAAGCAGTGGAAGCAGCTTCAGCCCAAAAACGCATATTCAAACCCGAATTTGACAACATGCAACGGGCTCTGGAGATGATAGTTCTGTTCATACGCTCAGCTACACCATTCTGTTGAGGCGTATAAGGAATAGTGTAGTGCCTAACAATGCCTTGAGACTTGCAATATGCATTAAACTCATTAGAACAGAATTTCATCCCATTATCAGTGCGAAGCTTTTTAACTTTCTTCTCAGTTTGATTTTCAATCATAACCTTCCACTCTTTAAATGTTGAAAATGCTTCTGATTTATACTTCAAGAAATAAGGCCATACCTTACGAGAATAATTATCAATGATCGTTAACATATAACATGAACCACCATTAGAAGGCTTGCGAGATGGTCCCCATAAATCAGAATGCACATAATCAAGAATACCTTTACTTTTATGAGTAGAGGTATTGAAAGACACCCTTTTGTGTTTGCCAAAAATACAATGCTCATAAAATTTCAAATTACTGATACTATGTTGATCAAGAAAACCTCTCTTGCACAATTCATGCAAGCCTTTCTTACTCATATGTCCAAGACGCATATGCCAGAGATTAGTAGCATCAGAATTAGATGATGAATCAGAAATTACAGCAGCATCACCTATAATTGTAGTACCACGAAGACGATACAAATTTGGAGATTTCAATTCACCTTTCATCACAATAAGAGAACCCTTTGACACCTTCAAAACTCCATCTCCACCGGAGTACTTGTACCCTTTACTATCAAGAGTACTCAGAGAAATAAGATTCTTGCTCATAGCTGGAACATGCCTCACATC
This sequence comes from Microstegium vimineum, assembly GCA_022036555.1. Lineage (NCBI taxonomy): Eukaryota > Viridiplantae > Streptophyta > Magnoliopsida > Poales > Poaceae > Microstegium > Microstegium vimineum. The sequence goes on from CM039119.1 coordinate 8,818,639, forward strand.
AGTAAGAGTTCTGACAATTCCATCATGCATCTTGATCTGAATAGATCCAATGCCAACAATATTACGTGGACTGTCATCACCCAACCTGACAGAACCTCCACCTTGAAGAGAATCATAGGTGACAAACCAATCTCTATTAATGCATATATGAAATGAAGCAGCAGAATCAAGAATCCATTCATCGCCACTATTAGCACATCCAACAAAAGCAACTAGCGAATCACCATCAGAATAATCTGCCTTAGAAGCAGCAACAGAAGCATTACCTTCATCATTAGATTTACCTTTCTCTTTATATGTGCCAGCTCTCTTCTCTTTATTTTTCAATTTATAACATTCATCGATAAAGTGATTATCCTTCTTGCAATACTTGCAAAATTTATCTCCCTGACTTCGAGATTTTGATCGGCCTCTATAACCATTGGAACTTTTGCCTCTATTGCCACTCTTGGATTTATTTTTTGTCCTCCCACGAACAGACAACGCTTCTCCATTGGAAGCAGAACCTTCAGATGACACCATCAATTTCATCTTTTCCTTGGCATGCAATGCCTCAGAAACTTCATCAAGCGTTAGAGTATCATGACTATATAATAGTGTATCTCTGAAGTTTGCATAAGAACTAGGCAAAGAGTACAAAAGAATAAGACCTAAATCCTCATCATCATATTTTACCTCCATAGCTTTTAGATCAGAAACGATCTCCTTGAAGGTCGTAAGATGGCTAATCACAGAACCACCCTCTTGCAACTTGTGTGTATATAACTTCATCTTCATATGCATTTTGCTTGTCAAATCTTTAGACATGCAAATCGACTCTAACTTGAGCCATAATGCAGCTGCAGTTTTCTCCTGCAGACAATCTTGCAAAATATTATTTGAAAGATGAAGTTGAATTTGAGTCAAGGCCTTACGATCTTTTCTTTTCTCCTCATCGGTCCAAGATTTGGAATCCTTGTTACCGAATTTATCAAGGGCATCATCCACATCAGCCTGTGTAAGAATATCCCTCATCTTGACTTGTCATAGAGCGAACCTCGTATCACGATCCAGAGGTGGAAGATCATACTTCAATGAAGACATGGTGAAAAAATCACAGCAATAACCAGAAGAAAATAATCTACAGAAATCTAGGTATTATCTTGAGTAACCCTAGCAAAAGAAACATGCAGCCTGGTACACTTTTGTGTACGATCAGCAATATACTGAAGCAATAGATCTCCTGGTAGACTTGCTCGGGTGCACATAGCAAAATAGGATGAATTTTTTTTTCTCCAACCTCACGAACCGATCAAAGCCAATAACCAAAAAAAATCACCTGATCAACTTGATAGCCTCGATGTGCGTATACAGTAGCACTTCTCTACCGGATAGCAGCAGCGGATTGATATCCTCCCAGCACCCAAACCAGATCGGTCCAGCGGTACGGTACGTCGGTACCAGACCGAAACGGCTTCAGGTCGAAGATGCGGCAACAACTTTTGTTGATAGATGACGACGGGAATCCGATCTGCTCTAACGTGGAACCAGAACAACTCGCAACAAGACTCCGCCTTGGACTCGATGCCGACGCGTCGAGTCGCCGATTGGACGGCACGGAAGAAAAAATGACGAGCAGATGAATTCCGAGAATTCCGAGGCGGCGGCGGGATGGTAGGGAATAGAACCCTATTTTTTTTTTTTAAATCTAATCTCGTGTCAGGCTCTAGATACCACTTGTTAGGGAATAATCAAACAAGATCGCACACGAGACACAGATTTTACGTGGAAAACCCTTACGGAAAAAATCACGGGCGCCAACCGGCGATCTTCACTATATGAGGAGAGTGTTTACAGAACGCAGGGAATACAATGAGTCGTCAGCTCTTCCCGTGCGGCTTACAAGATGTCTTTACAGGACGGACTGACTGCAGTCCAACACGGAAACAAATCCGTTAATAAACATAACCCGAACCATGGGCTCTCCAGACGTCCCCACAAGACTCACGTTATAATTCGGATCATATTCCAACAGGTGGAAGCAGTTACACCTACGTTATATATCTATTTACTCTTAAAATTCTTGATCTTTCGGAAATAGTACTCTTAAAAGTCTTTCTTTTGATTTCTTTTTTCTTTGTTAATAAGGCTACCGTGTCGACAAACACTGTACGTGGCCGTGCGACGGCATGCAGTGACTGTAACTGAAACCACGGCCACACACCACTAGTGAGATGGAAGACGAGATAAGTTAATTCGACAAGATGGATCGATCGTAGTACCAATTATTAGCAACATGTATGTACATACAGCGAGATGAGATATATAGCTGCCGGCGCGGTCATTTTCGCCGTGTCGTCCTTGGGACTGTTCAGTTTCCTGGGCAACAGGGAACGCGATTATGCAATGATCAATGCACTTTTAGACTCAGCACAGAGACACGCCTTAAATATGTTCTTCCATGAGTATTTTATCACTTTTCTTTAGATAGAATAGAACATCCTGATGAGTCTGTGCATGTGGTGCCCTCAAAACGGGCCGGACCCATAGTTAGTGATACCAACATTTGATCAATTCTCTGTGAAGCAGTAGCGCAATCCTCTGCTTTCATCATGATCTATGTAGGTAATAGCGAAAAGTCAAAATGTGACATCCGGAATATTCAGTTTGAGTCCAAAACAAGATCCTAGCTAGGCAAGCAATTGTATACCACACCATCCATGAGGACCATGAACAACCAAAAAGAACCAGCAGCTGCCAATTAATAATAAAGTGTTTACATAGATGCATACACAGTTAATGAACAGCGTCGCGGCCAAGCTGCCTGGAAGTTCTTTCCTGCTGGTGTTGGTGATGGTGTTTTGGTCTTCTTTTGGCGCGTTGTGGCTGGGAAACTCTCTTTGGTTTTTTCTTTAGCCTTGTTCCTTCAAGTTGTAACAGGCTGCTCTGCTTTAGGACATGTCTAGCTGGCCTTTGGGTCACCCCCTCTCACTGGCGAGTGATGAGTTCCTTTCAGTTTTCCTGTGCTGTAAACGGTTTTGTTACTTGGTCTTTTATTCGTGCAATATAAGGCCGGGGCGATGACCCTTGAACTCTAAAAAAACAGTTAATGAACAGCTTAACTAAACAAACACTTTGCTTGTCGGTTAAACTATTGCCCTGCATTCTCACCCGGATATCATCATCCAACAGAAAAGAAGATGATTTATATACATCGGAGATCGAGATCATCCATGCTCTCGCTGGACGGTCAGATGAGCATCTCGCTCGAGATCAGATCCGCCGGCCGGGTCGTCGTACTGAACAGTGAGCACGAACATAACATATGCATCATCCTGCTAGCGTTTGTTGGTCCCCAATAGAATGCAAAGGGATAAGGCCAAGATCAGGCAATGTACTGGAACGATGATGATGGCGACACACTGTGTTGGATGGTTGTCGCGTCCCCCTTATTACATTAGATACCGTGAAACTGCATTCATGCATGCATCATGCACGGCCGGATGGCGTGCATGCGCATCATATATAGATCACACGCCTGATGATCTGGCCATCCAGTCTTTCGACTCTCCTAATGATGATGATGATGTGTACTGGAGAAGGCATCAATCATTTGGTTAGCACATAACACACAGTTTACAAACTTATATGCATCCATCATCCATGTGCCTGTTTTGAGCAAATATATATATAGGCGCTAGCTAGTCCTTGCTTACTAATATCATTCTATGATGCGGACCTGATCTTGGATCAAATTGTTCCGATCCTCCAATTAATATATACAACAGATGACGTACGTACTAGTTTTCTTTTCCTTATTTAGTACTGTACTTGTTTATTTATAGACATATGGAAGCTTATTTTAATTTCTCTCCTGGATCAGCATCCAGCAGGCTCACAAAACTGGAATAATATATACTGTATATAGATGTATACATTTTACAGTATTCGTTTTGCAAATTATATGGAACAGAAAGAGCTATATATATAGTGTAGGCTAGGTCAGTAACAATATAATGGATTGTTGTATTTTGCACTTTCTACTAGCTAGTGTATCTCCTAATAAGACTCTGCAAGGCCCCACTATTCAGCTGTTGTTGTAGGATCTCATATCCTATACACTTTTCAGGGCAACTCCAGCCTTTTCCTTTCGTCGTCTCCACATCCTTTTTTGACCGGAACCCATGCTCATGATCATGCATGAGAGTGTGCAAGAGAAGAGACCATGCATCCGCCACAAGGATGATGAGCGCCAGCTCATCAACCTGAAGAAAACTACAAAATGGGCGTACACGTGCAAAGGCCACACATCGATCGATCCTTGCAGGTTCAGATGTCGCTGCCAATGGAACAGCGTGTGTCCTTCACTAGCTAGCTCCATGGAGATGGATATCGATGGAGGGGCCGGCCTAGCTAGCTCCTCTATCCAGTTATCCATGCCGGAAACATCATGCAACTGTGGAGGAACATGGCGAAATACAGTAATTGGGACGGCGATGTGCGATTGATTTTAAAATGTAACCCTTGTTGATTCTTAGGATCGGGAAGTAGTAGTTCGAGTAGGTAATAGATACAGTTCGTATGATGTAAAGAGATAGAAAGAGAGATAGAGAGAGAGGAGAGTGTAGGGTAGAAATGACGGACTAGAGGGGTGAATAGTCTTTTCTAAAAACTTACGCGCAGTGGCAAACCGAAATAAATGCGGAATTAAAACTATTGGTCTAGCCAAGACTACACCCCTCTATCTATAACTTTAGCACCTAGCAAAAGATCCTAATTGGGCTCACTAAGGTGCAAAGCTAAAGCTAGGGAGAGCTCACCTAAACAATTCTAGGTTGCAAGGTCACACAAACCTAAGCAACTAGTATTCTAAGCACAACGGAAGCTCCTACTCATACTAGTAAGCAAAGCATAAAGCACCTAAGCTCACTAGCAATGCTCTCTAGCAAGACTACACAAGTCAACTAGAGAGCTCAACTTACTTAGCTACACAAACTAAACAAAGTGACTAACAAGGCTACTGAAGCCAATTAGCCACGCAAGAGCTACTTCTATGCTACACAAGCTAGAAGGTAACTAGGCAAGCCACACAAGCTAAACTAGTTACAAGAGCAACAACTACTCACTAGCACAAGTATATGAAAGTAAATACAAGCTAGTGATTTGGAGAATGCAAACCACCGAGAAGATGTACAAGGTTGATACGGCGATTTTTCTCCCAAGGTTCACTTGGTTGCCACCAAGCTAGTCCCGTTGTGCCGACCACTCACTTGGTGATTCGATGGGTAATAGGCGTTCACAAGCCTAGCCCACTCACTCGGGCGCCGTAAGAATCTACCCACAAGTGAGGGTAACTCAATGACACGCTCAACTAGAGTTTCTCTTCGCGATCCCCCGCGGGGCGAGCACAATGCCCCTCACAAGCCTTCTCCGAAGCGTCGCACAATCTTCTTGCGCGCTTTGATAGAGCCTCAAGCCACCAAGCCGTCTAGGAGGTGGCAACCTTCAAGAGTAACAAGCACCACGAGCTTGCAACACGATCACCTAGTGCCACACGAAGCTATCTCTCAAAGCAACGCACTAGAGATCACTCTCTCACTCAATCGGATGAACACTATCAAGTATGAGTGAGTTAGAGGGCTTCCAAACCAAGCACACTATGGGCAACACATGCCAAAGGTGCTCAACCAGCCCAAGAGGCCGGCCAAGGGCTATAAATAGTCACCCCATCAAAACTAGCCATTTTGCCCACTCAAAGGTCTTTCCTACGTACCTCCGGACGCAAGTTCATAGGGGGTCCGGACCATCACATGCGCGTCCGGACCCTCCTAGCCGTTTGAATTCGCCCGTTGGCGCGTTCACCGATCGCCGCCACGTGTCACCGGACGCAGACAACAATGCGGGTCCGGACTATCACTCGCCGCGTCCGGACTCCAGCAGAGAGCTCCCCGATAGCCAATTTCATCCGGACGCGAGTGAAAGCCCAAGTTTGGTTTTGGTTAATTGATGAAACCTATGGACTAACCCTATTGGCTAAGTGATTGATTAAGATAAGGTGATCCACCTTGACACATGAAGCTAAAGGATGACAATGATGCATTGATCAAGGGCTTCATGAACTAAGGAAAAGAAGAAAGAGAAAAACAAAAATGGGCTCAAGGCAAAGGTATATCATAGGGCCATTTTTGGTTTAGTGATCAAGACACTATAGAGAGTGTGATCACATTTAGGATATATAGCCGTACTATCAAGAAGAGAAAACTCGTTTCGATTGCGGTTATCATGTGCCACTAGGTTTGCATTGCATTCATATAAAATGAACCTAAGTGACACTAAAATTGAGAAACAAATCCAAGATAATTCTTTGCAAAGGCTAACACAGGAGAACAAGTGTTGGATCACAAGGTGTTAGCACATGGAAGCTTGGAGAAGAAGAAGCAAATCAATTGGACAGAGAGAAGCTGTCCGGACGCAGGATCCGGACGCTAGGGATGCTTGGTCCGGACTAACGCAGATGCGTCCGGTGGCATACCCTAGCCTCGGCTGGCAGTGCACAGGACCACCGGACGCTGTTGTGCGTCCGGACACAGGACTCCGATCATGAGTCTGGAGCCACGGAGCTCTCTGTTCCCCTCTGGTGGATTTATCCGGACGCTAAGCTTAGTCCGGACCATGGACTCCGGACGTGCGTCCGGGCATTTGGAGCTCTCTGGAATCTCTCTACTGAGGTCCGGACACAGGAAACAGGCAGTCCGGACGCTACTATTCCCCGCGTCCGGAGGCGACGTGGCAGCAGCAGAGCAAGGCGGGAACGAGCGGATTCAAATGACAGGCTGACCGGATGCAAGCGCATTGGTCCGGATCCCAAGTTTCGCGCGTCCGGACTGGAATTGAAAGCAGAGGCGCTGCAGCTCGGTCAGAGAAGGGTCCGGACGCTACTTTTAGTCCGGACCCCCCTTGCAAAGTGCGTCCGGAGGCACGCGGATAGTGGAGAAAAGAGGAGAAAACGGCTAGTCTTTTGGTGGTGGCTATTTATATGTTTTGGCCGGCTCCTAGGGCTCTCTCTTGCACCTCCCATTCATTCTAACACTTTGTGCTTGCTTGAGATAGCCCCCAACTCACTCTCTTCACTCTTGATTGCATACTTGTGAGAGTTTGAGTGATCCAAGTGCTTTGATCATTGCATTGCATCTTAGTGGCACTTGGTCATCGTCATCACCGTGGGATTTCTTGTTATTCTTGGTGTTTGCCAACACCTAGACGGCTTGGCGATTGTGGAGAAGCTTTGGCACGTGTTGGTGATTGTTCGCGACCGACTTCATCGACTTGTGAGAGGGCTTGTACCCACCTCGGCGGAGCGCCAAAGGGTAACTCTAGTGGATTGCTCGTGTCATTGAGTTATTCTCATTTGGGTGGTTTCTTGTGGCGCCCGGGTAGTGTGCTTGGCTTGTGAATTGCCAATTAGCCACCGAAACACCATTTGAGTAGTCGACACAACGGGGACTAGCTTGATGGCAACCAAGTGAACCTCGGAGAAAAAATCGTTTGTCATCTTGTCTCCCGGCTATTCATTGGTATTCTTCTGATTGATTCTTCATATTGACATCCTTTGATCACAAGGCATCGGTATAACAATCACCCTTATCCTTGCATTTACTTTCTTTCATATCTTGTTAGTTAGTTCTCTTGTTAGTTGTTTTAGCTTGCTTGAGCTAAGTGCCTTAGTTTCTTGCTATTGTGTGTAGGCACTTAGTTAACTAGAATTGCTTGGATAGGTGGCTTTGCCTCCCTAAGTAGAGCTAGAGCAAAAGCTTCGCTTAAGTGTCATTCTAACCTTTGCTCTAGTGATTTGTAGATTTTTTATTCGGCTATTCACCCCCCCCCCTCTAGCCATCTACGACCTTTCAGCGAGTCCGGAGTCCATCGTCCGAGCGATAAACAGCGTCCGGATCTCCACGATCAGCATAGCACAGACAGGGGTGGGCGACCGGACGCACCGCCAATGATCCGGACCGACACAGCCCCTGCGTCTGGACTCAGCGTCGGGACTCACAAACACAGCAGAGCCTAGGGTTTGGTTCCGGACCCATTCACCGATGGTCCAGACACCTAAAAGCCCTAGCGTCCGGAGTTGTTTCTTCAGCCGAGACTCCTCCCTTCTTCTTCCTTTGCTTCTCAAGTGCCAACACAAATGTGATCACCACCTTGTGCATGTGTGTTAGCATTTTCACAATCATTTTTCAAAGCATTTTCACTTGCTCTCACCGCGCCACTCGATCCTAATACATCGCAAAGTTAGATTGCTCAATGTGAAACTACATAACCGTTATGCAAACAAGTTTGCCCCTCTTGATAGTACGGCTATCTATCCTAAACCCGGTCATAAACTTCTCTACACACCAATGACCGGTGAAATGGAAATGCCCTATGATTATACATTTGCCTTGCGCATTCCATTCCATCTCCATCTCCAATGTTGATGCAACACATGCACCGAACACTTGTCAAATGATATGATCCACTCCATATCATCACATGGCCGTATTGGTTCATCGATCTTGACCTCACTTGCTCTTCACTGTTGCCTTGGTCCACCGGTGCCAAGCATCACCCGCTTGCCCTTCACACTTGCAACCGGTCCATCAAGCCAAGCCTCATCTTGATCTTCTCCACCTTGGTCACATGACTCCATGTCATGTTTCATGTGCAATTAAGCTCCTTCATCACACAATCACCTGTGAACTAATCTCCTGTGTATATATCACTTAGACACATATTAGTCCACCTAAGTTGTCACTCAATTACCAAAATCACACAAGGACCTTTCAGAGAGGTAGTGCACCGACCAGATCCGCCCGCCATGGTGGTCGGAGTAGACTGTTCCTCCTCTCCTACAGCGTCAGCGGTCGCAGTAGGCGTAGAAGCCGTCTGCATCTGGGTGCTCGCCGGCGTCAGTGAAGTCTTCTCGTTGCTGGCAGCGCCCCTCAGATCGGATTAGGGTTAGAGTGTCGGTGGGGTGACTAGCGGCATAGTGAACCTCGTATCTCGTACTGAGCACCTCGGCACCCACCTCATCTATATAGTGCTGTGCGACGGGGGCCCACCAACCACAAGGTTGGACGCCCCCGATCAGGGCGCAGATCTAAGGCCCGTTAGGCCGTTGGGCCTAAACGGTGGGAGATCTAATTCCAACATTCTCCCCCTAGATCTCACAATTCTTTTCCATTCTTTAATTTTCATTATAGTTCAATATTTCAATTCATTCTATTCCATCACAGATCAGTATATAGAGCATGCTTCATCGTCACAACAATTCATGTCGTTAGACTGATAGCTAATACACACCTTTCTATTTTGGAACAAAGTTTTCATTATTCTGGGCCCTTCTCGTTGTTCGGGAATCATAGGCTCTCCCTTAAACCCATGCCGGCTATGTGTCCTCTGAACACACTGGGTGGAAGGCCTTTTGTGAACGGATCCGCGAGCATCTTTTCTGTTCATATGCGCTCAAGATTTATGATATGATCCCAAACTTTATCTTTCACAACATAGTACTCTATGTCAATGTGTTTGGCAACACCACTTGACCTATTGTTGTGAGCATATTCTACCGCTGGGTTGTTATCGCAATATAACCGCAACAGTATTTCTATACTTTCAATTATTTTCAATCCGGGTACAAATTTCTTCAACCAATTTACCTGCCCCGAGGCCTCATAACAAGCTACAAACTCGGCATACATTGTCGAGGTTGTAGTCACTGTTTGTTTCAAACTTTTCCATGATATCGCTCATCTAGCGATACTAAAGATATATCCTGACGTGGATTTTCTTTCATCTCCCGCATAGTAGGAGTCTAAATACCCCTCTATGTGTAGGTAATCAGATCTTTCATATGTCAACATGAGACCTTTCGTACCTTGCAAATAACGCAAGACTTTCTTCACTAATTTTCAATGTTCAATTCCTGGATTCTTTTGATATCTGCCAAGTAACCCGGTAGCAAAAGCTATGTCAGGGCGAGTACACACTTGAGCATATTGCAAACTTCCAACTGTCGAAGCATACGGTACCGCTTTCATTTGATCAATTTCATATTTGTTCTTGGGACACTGATGTTCCCCATATTTATCGTCCTTAACAATCAGAGCAGGAGATGGACTACACGCATGCATACTAAATTTCTTTAGAACCTTTTCTATGTATGCTTTCTGCGACAATCCTAATACCCCTTTTCTTCTATCTCGATGAATCTCAATTCCCAAGACAAACGAAGCTTCACCGAGATCTTTCATATCAAAGTTCAAGGACAAGAATTTCTTCGTCTCCGATAGCAGATTGACATCACTACTAGCAAGTAAGATATCATCTACATATAGGATCAGAAATATGTATTTCTTATTCTTAAACTTCACATAGACACAATTGTCCTCGACATTTTCTTTAAACCAAAAACCCTTTATAGTTTTATCAAACTTCAAGTACCACTATCTCGAAGCTTGTTTCAAACCATAAATTGACCTTTTCAGATGACATCCCATATTTTCTTTTACTTTATGACAAAACCTTTCGGTTGTGCCATATAGAAATTTTCATCCAAATCCTCATTTAGGAATGAAGTCTTTACATCCATCTGATGTAATTCTAGATCATAGTGAGCCATAAGTGTCATAATAATTTTGAAAGAATCTTTACAAGAAACCGGGGAAAAAGTTTCATTGTAATCGATCCCTTCTCTTTGGGTAAAACCCTTAGCCACAAGTCGTGCTTTAAATCTTTCAATCTTCCCTTGGGAGTCATATTTCGTCTTGTAGACCCATTTGCAGCCTACTTTCTTAGCTCCTTTAGGAATATTTTCTAGAACCTAAACCTTGTTGGTATTCATAGGTTTCATCTCATCTTCCATGGCCTGGAGCCACTTCGATGAGAGTTTGCTTCTCATGGCTTCTTCATAAGCTCTAGCGTCATCTTCCATATGAAATTCTTTAGTTTCATAAATTTCATAATCATCTGGAATAGCTGACCTTCTAGTTCTTTGAGACCTTCTAAGGGTCTCTGGCACTTGCTCCACTAAGGGCTATTGTTGTTCTTCCTCATTAGCAACATTTGGTTCTATAGGTTCTTGATGGACAGGTTCATCTTGTTTATTCGTTGTTGCTATGGGAGAACTCACAACATGTGTTGTCACCACAGCGTCCTGTGTTGTTGGTGCAACAACGGAAGCAGGTAACGTAAAGTATGGTTCTTCAACCATCAAAGTAGGTACATGTACCTGCTTCTCCTCAAGGCTAATTTCACGTGTTACCTTGCTCCCCTGATCATGTCATCCTCCAAGAACACAGCGTGTCTTGTTTCAACAAATTTCGTGTATCTATCAGGACAATAGAATCGATATCCTTTCGACCTTTTTGGATAGCCAATGAAATGGCAGCTGACGGTCTTGGAGTCTAACTTTCCAATATTTGGGTTAAAAACCTTTGCCTCAGCTGGACAACCCCACACACGTAAGTGCTTAAGTGAGAGTTCTCTTCCTGTCCATAATTCATACGATGTTAACTGCACCGATTTGCTTGGAACTCGATTAAGTATATGAATGACAGTTTTCAATGCCTCCATTCATAAACCAACTCGTAGTGTGGAGTAACTCATCATGCTTATTACCATATCCATTAAGGTACGGTTTCTTCTTTCAACCACTCCATTCTGCTGAGGCTCTCCCGGTGTGGAGTATTGAGCGACTATGCCATTTTCCTGCAGGAACCTTGCAAAAGGCCCTGGAATTGGGCCATACGGGGTATGTCTCACATAATACTCTCCACCACGGTCTGATCGAACGATCTTTATTTTCAAATTGTGTTTATTTTCAATTTCGGCTTTAAATATCTTGAATTTACTTAATGTTTCTGATCTTTCTTTAATTGGATAAATATAGCCGTAACGAGAGTAATCGTCCGTGAACATTATGAACGAATCATAACCATCCACACTTTTCATTAGGAATGGACCGCTTCTAATACTCCCATGCTTCGTTTAGCATCTTTCTTTATTTTCTTAACATATTTTCCTTTGATGCAATCAACACATTGTTCTAAATCAGAGAATTCTAAGTGCGGAAGAATGGATTGTTTCACTAAGCATTCTATTCTCCCCCTCAAAATATGGCCCAAACGACAATGCCATAGCTTCGAAGAGATGCTTTCATTTCTCTTCCGCTTCTTATTCTCATTTGTAGATTGGGAGACATTCACATCATTGACAATATCACATTCATGCTTCACATTCTCAGCAAGAGATAACAAATAAAGTTTGTCTTGTCGGAAGGCAAGACCAACACATTTATTATTACCATCAAGTATTTCACATCTGCCATTACCAAAATGATAGCCAAATCCATCATCATCGAGTTTCGAAACACTTATTAAATTTCTACGCAAAGAGGGAACATAGAGTACATTTCTAAGCTTAAGTACAAAGTCATTCTTTAATTCTAAAGCTAGATCGCCAATGGCTTCAACTCCAACTTGTACTCCATTCGCAACTTTAATCGTTCTTTCTCCTCTTCGCAGAGTTGTCCGCCCACTTAACCCCTGCAAAGAATTCGAAACGTGAATTGTTGCTCTTGAATCAATCCACCAAGCGGTTTTCGAATAACATAAAAACAGGGATTCATCTACAAATGTGATAGTAATATCATCACCTTTCTTCAGTAACTTTTTTAGGTAGACTGGGCAATCTCTCTTGTAATGCCCTCTCTTGAAGCATTCCTTGCATTGGTCTTTTTCAGCATTTCCATATTTTCTAAAATCCTCATCCTAAGGGTCCTTTTCTTTCCCCTTTTCATTTGCCTTTTCTTGTGGCTTGGAGGGAGAGCCTTTATCCCACTGGGGTTCTCCCTGTGGCTTCTTGAAATAGTTCTTTATTTTATTATCCTTCACAAGGTAAGCAGAGTCACCCTATGAGGACTTAAACCTCTCTTCCTTCTGAACGCACATTGCAATGAGCTTTTCAATGTCCCATTTGTCGAGCATCATGTTATAGTTCACAGCAAAGGTTTCAAATTCTTTTGGCAGAGAATGAAAGACCAAGTGAATGAGGAACTGATCGTTGACCTCCAATTCCATTGTCTTTAATTTTGCTGCCATTGTGCTCATTTTCAATATGTGTTCACAAACACCACCACCATTGTATTTTTCAGATACAATTTTGTTAATCATGGTGCTTGTTGTGGCCTTAGAAGACCCAGTAAACTGACTTTTCACCCTTTCCAGGTATTCAATGGCGGTGATGCATTCTGGGATAGACCCTCGGATTTGGTCTTCAATAGTGGCTTTCGCCACCAATAGGCATTTTCGATTGGATTGGAACCAAAGCGTTGTATAGCGTTGTGGAATTTCGTATCTCGTACTGAGCGCCCCGGCCCCACCTCATCTATATAGCGCTGTGGATTTTTTGTAATTTTAACACTTTTTTAAATAAATTTAAATCTAACACTGTTTACTTTTTTTTATTTCTAACACTTTTGACCGCTCCGTCGTCCATAGAGCGGCATTTCAACCTTGCCGCTCCGGTCAACGCCGCGAAGTGGGCCCACCCTTATCGCTCCATGATCTGCGGAGTGGCAAGGCTGCCGCTCCCCAGCCATGGAGCGGCAACCCTGTCGCTCTGCAGATCATGGCGCGGCAACGGGAAGGCCCATTTACTTGTTAAGACCTCCTTTCCCTTTTTCTCTCGCCCCCTGTTTCGCTTTGCTGCAGCTGCTTGTCACCGAGACGCCCACCGAGCGCCCCTTCCCACTCCGCCGTCCGTCGACTGCCCTCCTCCGGCCGCCGGCAGGCCAGCCGCCCACGCGCCGGGCAGCAGAAAGGGATAGAAGAGAGAGAGGGAAAGAGAAAAACGGTTAAATGGGCCTCCCCCTTGCCGCTCAGTGATCTGGGGAGCGGCAGGGTTGCCGCTCCATAGCTGGGGGAGCGGCAGCCTTGTCGCTCCGCAAATCATGGAGCGGCAAGGGCGGGCCCACCTCGCTCGCCTTTGACCGGTCAAACTGAGTCAGCACGGTTGCCGCTCCACTATGAATGGAGCGGCAAGGTTCAAATGTCGCTACGTGGACGATGGAGCGGTAAAAAGTGTTAGAAATTAAAAAAAGGCAAACGATGTTAGATTTAAATTTAGTTAAAAAAGGTATTAAGATTAAAAAAAATCTCCGCTGTGCGACGGGGGCCCACCAACCACAAGGTTGGGCGCCACCGATCAGGGTGCAGATCTAAGGCACATTAGACCGTTGGGCCTAAACGGTGGAAGATCTAATTCCAACACCCCTTTCGTCCCAAAATAAATACGCATCGTGTTTCATGATTAATTTAGCTTTATTTCTGTCTCTGCTTATATATAAGTTATTATTATGTAGCCACCTCTATTTACGTACGATATCTGTGTTCCAATGATATGATGTTGCTAGTTTCGCTGAAATTTGTCTCATGCTGATGTTTATATATGTTGATTTGTTATGAAAGAAAAAAGTACTACTAAAGTAGTGCTGATAACATATAGAGATGTTTACCATAATGTTATAGTAAATTATATAGTATGAAGTTATATAATTTTATAAATTAGCATAGTAACTATATTCTTGACTACAAAAATAATTATTCTAGAGAGAGAGGCCACACATGCATGGTTGATGAGAAGGGCCGGGGCACACACTCGATGACAAGTGATCAGTGGCGAAGCTAGAGAAAATTTAAGATGAGTGCACTTGTCTTGTGGGTGCATAGAAAGTTATGTCATAGGATACCTATGGTGAAAAAATTATTAATATAACTATTTTTTAAAATTTTGGGGTGCATAGGCAGCCCCTACTCACTACACAGCTTCGCCTCTGCAAGTGATGTATGCCGCATGGTTAACGGTGCTTGTATGTAATTAACCTTTGTTCAACATGCATGCATATGGTCATCGATCGCCGGCCGACCTCCTCTGTTATCATCGGGTACACACACCATTTCGCCACCCTACAAAGCGGAAAAGCTCTGCAGGTCGCTGGACGCCGGTCTCGACTGTCGAGTGCAGTGGGCGGATCTAGGATTTCCCTAGCTTTTGGAAAAGTCGTGCCGCCGATGATTAGATCAGAGCGAGTGTAGTAATGTAACCAACGCAATCAAGATTCTAAGCTTTAATTGGACACCGCAGAATACTGTATATATATCGATGTCAGACAAGTAGCTAAGTAACCCCCGTCGTCGTTAAATTTAGTCGTCGTGCCCTTCTAAAGACGAAGAGACTCACAAGTGTGTGTCACTATCTGATCCGGCCTGCTGCTTAGAGTATATCTTATAAAACCATGACACGGATTTCAACGCGAGAGTGGACCAATGGCAATGCATGTTAGTGCAAGTTAGTGTTAAGCAAGGCATGTTACTGTTGCACTGATAGATTAAACTAGAGAGATCGAGTGGAGTACGTGCTTGGGAGAGGCAGATTGAATTCATTTGCTCATATATTATCTTGTTTCAAGAAGCAAGTGCATGCAAGTCTCCCAAAGCAGAGCAGAGATCCTGAACTGATGCGTCCAGGGGACTAGTAAACAAACAAGCGAGTGAGAGTGCCCAACGCAAAGATCTGAGAGGTACAGTGCTGTGTGTGCCACCACGTACGGCATGCACGGTGCAGGCGGAGAGGCAGGGATCTGGATCTACACGCAGGATATGCGAATGCATATGCATACATGCAGTTGTTGGTGTGTATTATACACTTTTTATAAGCCAGAGCCAGAGTCAGAGTCAGCAACAAACCTGTCAGACAGACCCTAAAACTAAATAACTATTCAAAGTGTCATCTAGTCATTAGTCGATTTCATCCTTATAATTATAATTACTGATTCTCTCATCCCCGTAACCATAAAAATCAAGAATAACAAGGTCGACAACGCTCTAAATAGTAGTTATTTAGAGCATTGGATGCTAAATAACATTATACTCATGTTAACTTTTTATATGCACGTAACATCACAATTCTCACATGCAGTGGCGGACCTAGCATTTTACCTTAGGGTATGCGACGCTAAAAATTTTATTATGCAATTCGGTAAATTATTTATAATTCGATAAAATTATATTCTAATTCGGTAAAGTATAATATTCTAAAACCACATAAAGCGTTCCAATGAATACTGTGTTCTCGCTTCTTCGATGGATTGATACTAAATTGCTAATTAACTATAGAACCCGAACTGAATATCTAAAATAATAAGAATTAAGAAATCACTCATAAGGAAATAAATCAATATGAGATTACGATAATACGATTTTGTAAAAAACAAAACCTGTAGACTCCAGTCCGCCGGACGTCGTCCGCCAAATACGTGCAGTTCGCCAAATAGCAAATACGATTGTTCTTTGCGGCGTTGCGCAGCAGCAGTGCGCACTGCGTCGTGCGTCCTAGCATCCGCCGTCCTGGTCCTGCTCCTGGCCTCCTGGCCTCCTCTGCCCGTGCGGCGTGCCGGCGTGGCCGTGCGTGACGACTTCTGGCAATCTCCGCAGCAGTTACGGCGCGTGAGCAGTCGCGTGAGAAGCCGAGCAGGCATGCAGATTAGCCGGGATTTGATTGTTTCGTCAGTTCGTTTCTTTTTTTTTTTGCACGTAAAAAATTCTCTTATGTGTCTATGACAGCTGAAGTCCAGGGTATGCATACCCTGGCTCACATGTCTTACTTGTTTGGTGAGATGGGAATAATGGAAGTTGGTGTCAGACACGGGTGCACAGCATCAACGACTCCATACCTAGGGGGTGTTTAGATACCTTCATAATTCTAAAATTTCATTATATTTTTCGTTACATGGAATGTTTGGACACATGCACCACTAAATATAGGTAAAAATAATTAATTACACAGTTTATCTGTAATTTACGAGACGAATCTTTTGAGTCTAGTTACTCTATAATTGGACAATCTTACTATTACTAATTGAAGGCCTCAATGGAGACTCCACGTTAATTCTCACCAGACGCGCTAGGAAAAAAGATAAATGCTAAAAATTCTCATGTTAATCAGAAACATCTAACCATTAATCGGAAGACTATAGCTAACCATAACTACTAGATCTATTTTCTTTAAAAAAAAAGTCACCTCCGTCCGTAGTTATACAGATAAATAAATAATAGATTTATTTTATTTTTCAAAAAGTCACATCTGTTATTGTGTTTTATCGTGATATAAATACATAAATAAATATAAAATCTACTGTCCCACGGTAACAAACTATGCCCACGTGGAGCGCTGTTGTTCACGTTTATTTAGTTTATAGAAAAAATAATAAGCTTTTTTAGTTATTATATAGATAAATATTATCATAAATAATTGATCTATTTTCTTTTAAAAAAGTCACCTCATAAATAAATACTATATCTATTTTATATTTAAAAAGTTCAACTATGTTATTATACGGATAAATAAATAGCCTAAAAAGTTAATATCCCACAAAAGAAACTAAGGTCACATGGAAATCGGTTGTTGTTCATGTTGGTCTATTTTTTTAGAAAAAATAACCACCTTTGTTGTTATATAGATAAATAAATAGATATAAAATCTAATATTCCACGAAAACAAACTACGGCTGAGATTCTGTTCATGTTGATTTATTTTTTAGAAAAAAAGTAATCAGATTTTTAGTTATATAGAAAAATAATTGCGTAACATCTAATTGTGGTCGACCATTGCTGTTCACATTTGGTTGGTTAGTGTATTATTAAATTAAATCCTTGGAATTAAATTTATTTTTAATAATTATAATTTAGAGACAGATTAATTAACCTAATATAGTTGTATATTTATTATATTTACATATTATTGTTCACTATATGAGAGACATACTTATTTGTTGTATTTTTATCGTAGGAGGGCGAGTTTGAAAAATGTATTGTAAGTTGTAAAGTAGAAATATGGAATTGTGGTTTATCGAATCAATTTCTATCTTTCACTCTATGAATTTAAGATAGACTTATATGTGAACTTTTAGAATTGACAAAATATCAAATTTTAATTCAAATAGCTTAATTTATTAAAGTACATTTCAATTTCTCTAAATAAAAAGATCCAAACGGCCCGAATAAAATACAAAAAATGGTTAATCTATTAATGAAACATCATATTTAACGGTCAACCTTAACAAATAAGCTACACATGTGCTCAACCGGTGGTAAAAGAGGTCCAACTCTCTAGAACAAGCAGATATTTTTTGTGAGCAATGCCGAACAAGGAATCCATCTACATCACTGTTTTCATCATTTATTGAAGCATATATTAAAAAAACTCCCATATTTTCTTATAAACTAAATGTCATTCTTTGAAACATAATTCAAAATAACACCAAAATCTACATCTCAATTAACCAGTTTTCCTTATGAAAGATAATTCAAAATAAACCCTCTAAAGTTCTGCGTAAAATATAGACGTTGAGCAATGTGAAATATAATTTAAAATATTTTTTATATTTTTTATATTAGACATCTGAAAAGATAATGAATTGTCACCCCTATGTTTTGATTTAAATTACCCATATATGTTGTTACAAAAGATACTATAAAGTAAATTATCCACCTTAGACCTTATAAAAAATAAATAAAAATCTCTAAAATCCAAATATAAATAAAAAATCTATATTTTGAAATATATTTAAATGATCATAAAACACACACACACATATAAAACATTACCCCCATTTTGTGAATATTAATGTATTTAAACTTTATTAAATTAAATATATTATACAAACATTTGATTTAAAATTATATTAACAACCATGACATATTTACATGTTTTAACTATAGATATATCTATACATTTGAAGTAAAACATACAATATATATCTACATTGGTAATATAGCCGTTGTTGCTCCCAACTGAGGCTAAGAGTGAATAGGTGTCGAAGACACAAGTTAAATAGAAGAGGCAAGACTGTTATCCCTGCCTCAATGGAGAGGGTTCTTTATTTATAGTGCGGGATGCAATTGGCAAACCGAGTTAACCCTCTTTACTTAGCTAGATCCATGGCATATTATTGCCATTAAAAGGACATGACTGCACTTTCATACAAATGAGAAGGTAAAACCATATTGGAATCTTCCCCCTATGGATTGGATCCCCAAAAGAGCCCCCTCTTGAGCGATTAGCGAAGGCCCCCGAAATGGCACACTTTAGATATGCTAGATCATGACAAGAGGAAGCCCCAACACAAAAAATAATTTCTTTAAATAAAATCAAACATCATAAAACGTAAGAGAGGTTAGTGCAAGCCACTACATATGACTATATCTTACTGTCTTTGGCATTTATTTAGTATTAAAAGTCAGACATAGATAATAAGATGCTCTTGAGATTAGCACTGCTATGTCATTCTAGATCTCACATCAAGCTCCACAACTGCTAATTTTAAATGACAGACTGAGACATTTGTAATAATTAAGAATGCATTATATGACAAAATCCTTATTGCAAAAGATTACAAAGAAGAGTTAATAAAAGATGCAATAGCCACAAGGATTTTAGTTAAGATGAATATAAAAAAATTATAGCCATTAAAAAGATTATAATTTGAAAAAAATAACTTAGGTTCATGCATCACAATATATGGGCTGCAACAACAACCTCCATGTTTATGCTTTTATTTAAATTCAATGTGTATTGAAAATACACAAAGGTGCCATGAAAAAGAAAAATAACTATGGATATGGATGACAAAAATCGTATAGATAAGTAATTGATGTGGTTATAGAGTATTTGTATATCGTGTCTATTAGTTAGAAATATTAAAGAGTAGCTAATGCTTATGTCTCAGAAGGTTCTAGCCCGTGCGAGAGCACGGGTTGACGGACTAGTAATTATCAAATACAAATGAAATGCTACAGTGCTAAGAGGCCCTAAAAGAATCAGAGATCACATTTACAATTAGGACCATAAATATTACTTGGATTCTAGGAACTAAGTAATTAAACAGGAGAACATAAGAATCACTTTTTCTCTGCAAACGTTTTCTTAAGACTAATTGAGGATCTGTTTGGTTCAACCACCAGGTCGTTGTTTGCCAAGCAATGGATCCAGGCCATCGGTTTCGTTACCAGAACGCTAGAGGATTAATGCTTGCTAACGAGGAAACCTATCTGGCATCCACTCACGCAAAGTTTGTTTCATCAGTGAGTATGTGTATGAAATGCCAATGGATGCTAGATCGTCTGATCAAACACTCCGGGTGGCACCCTCACGACTTGGATTTGATCCCCTACGGGACGAATTGCAATGTCAAAGGGACGAATTGCAATGTCAAAGGTAAAAAAGCTAGCTCGTCTGTCATGTGTTACCCAAAGCACAAATTTATGGCATCAACTCACTCATAGTGTAACAAACCCCTGTGTGCGGGTGACATACGAGATTCAAGGGTTTCCTCGAACTGGATGAGAAGTCCTCTACCTTAATGCGGATACTCAAGGTGTGCATGCTATTCCCTCACAATCGGACTCCTAAAGCATCGATTTCATGATATCGGCCAACTCACTGGGTACGGGGCCATGTGTACGGATGAGATAGGAGGTTTGAGGATTTTTTCGGACTGGATGAGGACTCTTGTACCTTAATACAAATACTCAAGAGGCATATGCTATTCCCCCACCATCCGAGTTGTTTTTAAGTATGCGTCTAAAATAATGTACTCCTAGGAAATTGGTAAAAGGTCGAGAACCGACATTGTAGATTCCCCTTGCACTTTTATACACTCCATCCGCACCTCACGCCCCCCGTTCTGTTCCCATGGATTACAAATTAACTTGAGTTTATGTTACAATCGTCTTTTATTTGCTCTCCTTCTCCTTAATAATTTTGAGGGAAATGGAAGTTTTAATTCCTCAAATCAGTCAAAGGTGTGTGTTGTCGGTTCCAACAACATTTCAAGTAGTGCAACTTACACCATATCACCCTCTTATTAGGCTCTTACAAGTATTTGGTTGAAATTTCATAGGCTTGATATTTTATTAATAGGGGAGAGCAATTTGGGCTTTTTTACTCGTGCGCGCACACACGACCATATGTACATTATTATTACATAATCTTCCTCAGTCATCACGCATGGTTTATCGAGTTTTAATTATGTTATATGTGAGTTGCTATATTTTAGGTGCGTGAATTTTGAAGCAACAATACTTGGCAATCAACTAGTACGATTAAGAGGATTATTTGTATTTTTTTTATAGTCAAACAATAACAAAATTACATGTTGTCTAAACAACACGAAAAAAAATTAGGCACCCAAGTTATAGGAGAAGTGGTGTTATATATCTATTTCTGGTAGTCTCTATCATATATATACTTAAAGTGCTTAATTAAGCACACAATATGTATGAGGATGGATAGAGAGGACGTACGCATGCACACCTACCTACTTGATTCCTGTCGTCGCAAACACAACAAGGGAAATGAACAAAACGCACAAATATAGAAAGGAAGACAACTTTGTACCAACCAAATTTTGGTCGCATGTATGGACGATATGCACATATTAAGAAAAGAAAATACTGTAATGTAGGATACACACATTGGTACTAGGAGCCTGCATGCAATGTCCGGTCAGATCATGGCATAGCAATAGCAACATAATATAACATATTCAACGTCGTCGTTGCTGAGATGCGTGTGCGTGGAATCCTTATCGATGGGGCATGTGCGTTCATGCATGCAGCCAAGACAACGGGACAAGTCGTCGTGGCCATCGATATCTTTTTGTCCCGACGATGCCCCGCGCTTGATTCTTCTTCGCGCATCCTGCAGATCATATATAAGTATACACTGACACTTGTCAAATCGAGTATGTACGTATACGTCAGCCTTTTTGGCAAAGGTACGTAATCCATCATTCCATTGCATTGCATTTCTCTAGTACGAGTACGAGCTAGTAGGGCAATAGCAAGATGATAGCGGCTGCCGGGGCGGGCCCAGCGTTTCAGTGACGTACGGCGGATGGATGAGTGGTGTTCCCCGTCCGTTGCACACGGTGAATTATGGTGTGTGAAGTGAAGATGGATGCATGAATCGCCGGACGGACGCCGGTGCCGAATATATCATAGCAGCTGTCATGTCCGATCGAATGAAGCAGGCTCCTCTTTGCCGGGCGGGCGGCCGCCGGCGATCTCCATTGACCGGCACTGCAACAACACTGCACCGTAATGAATATAACGACTAGCTATACTAGTCTCCTTAACCATAATTTAAATAATTTTAGAATTTAGCAATAAAAACCACGTTTGGAAAACCATTCGATTAATTTTATTTGATCTACAGTTGAGGTTGTATCAGATTTATTAGGTGAATTTTTTAGTCCTACCCACGTTTATGTATGTATGCATAGTACGGCGCAATAGAAGGTCCTAGAGAGCTACTCCCTACATTTTGAAATATATTGAATTCTGGTCAGTCTAAGAAAAAATAAGAGTGCAATAGGCGTATGTACCCCTCACCTACATTCTAATCACTTAACATCCAAGCAAGTAAGCAACCAAAATTTTGTAACTCAACTTAAGTATAAGAGCATCTCCAAAAGTCTTTCTAAAATTTACTCTCTAAATCATCATTGAAAAAGCCATTTAAGTAAAATCATTCTCTATATCTTTGTACCATACAATAACTTTTCTTTATCTTGTGTACACTCTAGAGAGTTATACTCGCTCTTTATCTTTTCCTAGCAAGAAATCTAGAATGGAAGATGTCTATATTTGGATTGCAATTAAAGAGGCAGTTGGTGGATTTTTTTTTAATCAAAATCAATGTTCCTATAAATTAGGAATGATATAAATTTGAGTTGCTATAAGACCAAATATTTGGATTGGTCATATGCATGTATTAATAATTGAATTGTTTTGTTATTTTTTCATTTATAAAATGGAAATTTTGCAACATATTGTAACTATTTATTTTAAAAAACATCTAGAGGCCAATGTCATACCATGTCCCTTTGTAATCTCTTAGACAAAATAATACAATAATAACCATATACTTTTGTGGAATTTCATAAAGTGGTTTAATAAATTCATGTTGTTTTAATTTGAAGTCACTAATAAAATAGGATGATATATCCTTACATCCAAGAGTACTTCAAAATTTAATCCCCCGTATCCTCATATATAGGGTAAATAACACAATAATGACCATATGTTTTGTGGTTTAATTAATTCATGTTTTTCTAATTTGAAGCCACAAATAAAATTGAATGATTAGATCTCCTCACATCCAAGAGCTCTTCTAAACTTAACCCCATAGGGTGCATCCTAAAAAAAATATTCCTTAAATATATTTTTGTTCTCCAACATTCCCCCTCTTTCACATATAGGGCGGACAGTACGTTACTGTGACCCTAAATTGAAGGAACGATACAGGATATCACTAAGTATACTATGTTGGATTGAGAAACTATTGGAGGGTAACTTTGATTGCATAGACATTAAAACATTAAGAGGCTGGATAGGGAAACTATTATTATCAGAGATGTTGTGCCTGTACTGATTGAACTATTTGATAAGCGAGGGCATGGCATGTGATGCGCTTATACGCAAATAAAACTCATTTCGAGCGTCAAAACTTGATTCATGGAATCACCGACCGCTGTACATCATACACCAGCAGCATCGGCAGACTACAGAACAGCTAGCAGCTCACCTGTGCGGAACGACAACATAGATGTAGCAAGTCCCGCCAACCCCGGCGCCGCCGCTTTGGCTGATGGTCGTTGTCCTGTTGGATCGAGGGTTGAGGCACACCACCCCTTGCCGAGCTCCTCGGGCAGCTCCTTCCGCATCGTTCCGGCTGGCCCCCGGCGCCCTCACACCCACATACTACCCACATTGATCTTGGAATCGGGAAGAGGGTCAATAAGGCGGGATGACAACGTGAGGCGCGGTGTCGGAGTTGTTGGGGAGGCCGTGCGCTCTGACCAAGGAAGCCGGATTGGCAACGGCATGTTCCCACCATGTTGCCGCTGGTAGGAATTGGAACGGTCGGGAAGAGAACATGAGAGAAGCCGATGGGTTACATTAGATTAGATGAGTTCTGGGAAATTATGCAGTTATTTTAATTAATTGATCCAATAGATATTATTTCTCTTAATTAATTGATTCAATGGCTATATTATTTCTCGTGATCATTGAACCTAATAAAAAATTAACTGTATTGACGTGGATTTGTTGAAAAACGTAGGACTTGTTTTTTCTCCTAAAAAATAGATAGATAGTTGTCTATTTTTTTAACTATAATGGCATGTGGGTAATTTTGTGGATGATCTAATGGTCATCGGTGGCAACAAACTTTTGATTCGATGGTCAGATGTTTCTGATTAATGTGAGAATTTGTAGCATTTATCTTTTTTCTTAGCGCGTCTGGTGAGAATTAACGTGGAGCCTCTGTTGGGGCCTCTAATTAGTAATAGTAAGATATAGGAAGTGAGAGAGATGCAAGCTACTATCCTCTATATATAGGAGCATGTGTACTATGTTGTAGTCACTACCGAAAACGGTATCTTTATTAAGTGTTCAAGACTACCGAGTGTTTTTTTTATCGGACAGTCAGCAAAGATGTCGTTTGCTGGGTGCAGTAAAAAAGCACTCAGAGAAAATCTGACACTCGGCAAGCTAAAATAGGACACTCGGCTAATACTTCCCTTTGTCGAAAGTCAACAGAGAACACTCGGTAAACTACTCTGTTTACCAAGTGTCAACCTAGAACATTCGGCATAATTATTGGCGCCGTTAAATCTTTACGGAGTGTCAACACAGGACATTCAATAAATTAGAGTCACAGACGCTGACGCCGTTTAAACTTTGCCTAGTGCCAAACCTGGGCACCGGCAAAAGCAAACAAACACTATGCTCTATAGGAGCATGTGTGCTACTATGCTGTAGGGAGCATGCATGTGTGTAATTCGTGCAGGGAAAGAAGGAAGGCCGGCCCATGCTGCGTACTACTCTGTGCGTCCCTCATGCATTGTCGTTGATAGATGATGCTCATAACTAGGAGGAGGAGGAGGAGGAGGAGCAGTGCACGTCGTTGTTACCATCTTTTTCCGCACTACAGTTTGTTGTAGGGGACCGACCGCCCGGACGGACGGCCATGCATCCATCGATCGCCCGATCGACCCTACTAATCCATCTCGATCGCTACGTACTTTACTAGTATATACTACTGTACTACGGAGTACTATACACTACTACTCGTAGATGCTGTCCTGGAGATCGATAGCGACGTACTGAACCGTCGTAACGTCTACTACTACTTTGTACGGATAACGTACGTCAGCGTAAGCAACAAGCAGGATGCATGTATGTATGAGTTCACCAATACACGACTACGGTTGATCGTTTGTTGTGGCGCGTGCATACATGCGTACGTTGTCCCTTTTTTTTTTTGTCTGCCGCTGGGACTTGAAAAAAAAAAGAGGCTATATAGAGGTCTGTTTGGTTAAGTTTATAAGTTGTTTATGGTTAAATGCATTATATTGCCGTGGTACATCGTGCTTTTTTGTTTCCAATTGTAGGTAGTCATTTTAACTTTCCTCGGGAGTAAAAACATGCACCTCAACAAGTTTGATTAAAATTATAGAAAAAAAAACGAAGATTTATAACATCAAATAAGTACTCACGCCAAACAAAACCTATTTTAAGAGCATCTCTAATCACAGACCCTAAAATCAAATCCCTATATCTTCATTTAGGAGGTGGTCTGTAAAATTTAAGGGTCAAATTCAAAGTCCAACTTCAGCCATAGTCCATAATTTAAGGGGGGAATAGGAGGGTCTCTTTTTCCTAGGGACCCGAAACTAAACTTTGAGAGCTCTCCTAAAATGGGAACTCAAATAGAAGATGCATTGGAGTGGATTTTTTTTTACCAAGTCCCTAGATTTAGAATAGGAGCTTGTTTAGAAGGTGGGTTGGTGTTGCTCTAAAAACCCAAAACATAATTAATGTGAGGAATTTGATGATACTTGCCGTCCATTTTAGCTAGCCAAACAAAACCCAAAACATTATTGCATCTACCAAAATTATACTGTGTGTCCAATAAGCACGCACGCGGCACGCAGTTCATCTGGTCTCTCTTCGTCCACGCATGAGAGCAATCTCACAAGTTGCCGTCAAACACTGTATACGTCACTGGTGAGTTAATAAGTGTCATCAGAGCTGAGTTTATTTCAATAATTCTCTCCCAAAAGAGAGAAGAAGAAGAAGAGAAAAATAAAATAAAAAGAAGGTGTGAGAGGTGGCGAGTTTGACAAGATCCATATGGTAGGCAGCTGCAGCAAGCTACAGGCTACAGCCGTTTTCACCTTGTCTTTTCACAGTTTCCACACCACACGCCGACTCATCAGGATCGATCAGCTGGGAATGGATCATATCATGGATGGCGATTATCCCGTGTGCTTAGACGCCGACTCGCCACAAAAATCATCTCATCTGCAAATGCCTGTCTGTCTGTCAATGGGCCCCTAGCTAGCGTATCGTTCAAGGCAGGGCTGCACTGTCCACTAGTGTAAAAAAAGATAAAAAGTATTCTGTCCGGTCTCAAAATGTAAACATTGGCATGGTTTTATTATGAACCTTTGACTTGGATCTTGGACTAGTTTTTCCTAAAAATAACTACTGTTTCAGTCAAACAAAGTTAAAGCATTTTGCATGCATGACAAACCTAGTATATGTATAAAGCAACCATGTAGTACGTACGTGATTCTTTTGCAGTTTTTCCTGTATATTCCTCGGGTGTCTTTTTTTTTTATATTGATGTGTGCCAAGTTAATAAAAATGTTCATCATATATAACTTATAATACAAGTACTTACAAGACAAAGGAAATGTTTCGATAAGAGCTAATAATTAGCCTCTGTTTTTTATACCAATTTTAAAAAAAATAATTTAAAAATTGCCATTATAATTTTAAAAAGTTAGAAATATGTCACTAATATTTCATTGATATGTAGGGCTCATCTAAATTAATAATATGTAGGACATGATGACATATCTCTAATTTAACAAAATTATAATATCAATCTTCAAATTTTTCCTTAGAGCAAAACTAAATGTGAGCCTTATTAGCTCATGTTTAATATACTTTTATAAGATGTGCTAATTTTTAGCCCTGTAATCTCTCTAAGCAAATTTATTACTCCAATCATAGTATATCTCTATAATAAATGAGCAGATGGAATACGCGGGAAGAAAAAATTAATTAAATGTATTATATTATATACAAGGACTAAATTATTGAGCCTAGTGTGCTCGTCGAAAAGGCTGGGCTCGTCATCGATCACGACCAAGATTCATTCAACAAACATTTCCTTTCCCTTTTTTTCACACTCTTCTTTTCTCTCTCTCTCTCTCTGCACCATCTTTACACGCTTTATTTATCGCTTTAACTACGACGATCCCTGTGAGCAGGGCAGCCGTCCATCTCCAAGCCAACAAACACCCCTCCTGTCACACCACGATGAAACTGACAGGTGGGCCACTGGTACTTGTTCCCACATATCAGTGGTGTACCTCCAGGTCCAGCTCGTAGAGGCGGTGTATCACAGTGGCAGGAGGAGTGACGGCACTGTTGGTGTACTGTACTGTGAGACCGAACCCCGTCCGCCTGACTGGTGTCAGAGAGTGGGCCAGGGGCTTGCGCACAGTCACGGAGGTCGTGTGGGCCCCAGGGACGGGCCTACGCACACGGGTCCCACCCACGCATGGGTGTGCGTATCATTTCGCTTCGTTGTGAGTTGTAACCGTGTTTTTGTGACTAGGAGTAGCTCATTTCAATGGTGGTAGGCATGCCTTCGCTGGTTTTGGGGTTTCTGTGGCTACACGGTACTGTAGTGTGTAGCCATATTTAGCTACCTAGGCCATTGGTTATAGACGATGGTTTGGTTTGTGCCTATATGTGTTGTTGTTTTCGTCCCTTATTTACGAAGAAGAAATCAAGTCATTATAAATTTGTGACGTCTGGAAAGGTTAACTCTTTTTTTATAATGTATTTTTCATGTTTTTTTATAGAAAAAAGATTTTACTATATGTTCGTTTTGTTTGCTTTAGGAATTGGATAGACGTGTTGGCAATATTTCTAACTTAATTTATCTCTAGTTCTCTATTTGAGAGTGCAGGTCAAGTCGTATGAAATCACACATACTTCTAAGATTTAACAAAGTTGGTAATATTATTTCAAAAGTGAAGGCTAACATGAAAGATATTTGTTTGGTTCATATAACATTTTTTTGTCATGGCTTGTGCGTGTTTATGCATTTTGTTGCCATGGCTCGCGTGTGTTTACGCAAGCACATGAGTTTCTCTCTAGGTAAGAGATACGAGTTATCTATAAGGAGCCGAATCAATTACACGACGTATCTTCGTGCAGGCACACGAGTTTATCCCTAGTTAAGGGTTACAAGCTATCTACATGTAATCGAACCAATTACATAGCACATGTCCATATAATCACACAAGTTTTCCTCTAGTTAAGGGTTGTGGGCTATCCACAAGAACCGAGTCAATTGCACAACACATGCTCACACAAGCACACAAGTTTATCCCTGGTTAAGGGTTATGTGCTATCTACAAGTAACTGAATCAATCACATAGCACATGTTTATGCCACCACACATGTTTCCCTCTAGCTAAGGGTTGTGGGCTATCCACAAGGAACAAAATTAATTACACAACACGTGTTCACGCAGGTACACGAGTTCTTCCCTAGTTAAGGGTTACATGCTATCTATAAGGACCGAGTCAATTACACGGTGTGTGTTCGTGCAAGCACACATGTTTCTCTCTAGGTAAGGGACGCGGGCTACCTACAAGGAACCGAATCAATTACATAGTGTGTGTTTATGCAAGCACATAAGTTTCGCCTGTTTAGGGTTGCGAGCTATCTACAAGCAATTGAATCAATTACACGACGCGATAAGGGTTGCGGGCTATCTATAAGGAACCAAATCAATTAAACAACGCTTGTTCACACAAGCACATGAGTTCCTACCTAGGTAAGGGCCGCGGGCTATCTATAAGAAACCGAATCAATTATGCAGCACGTCATCACGCAAGCACACGAGTTTCTTCCTAGTTAGCTATGGGTTACGGGCTATGTACAAGGAATCAAATCAATTACACAATGCGTGTTCGCACAAACACACAAGTTTCTCTCTAGGCAAAGTTTAAGAGCTACCTATGAGAAACCGAATCAATTACACAATGTGTCTTCACACAAGCACACGAGTTTTTGCCTAGTTAAGGCTGTGGACTATCTACAAGGAACCAAATCAATTATAGAATGCATGTTTGCACAAACACATGAGTTTCTCTCTAGATAAGGGTTGTATGCTAGCATCTCCAACAGTTTGGTAAATGACTTACCATCCTTCAAGATTTGGCAAAATAAGAAAGATTCATTCTCCAACAGTTTGCCAATTCAACTTGCCATTTGTTTCAACTTGCCAACCTTCACGGCCGCGCGCGTATCTTTACTCGCGTGCATACGGCTTGCCATCGCGAACCCACGACCTTTCAGTCCCTTCCTGCGCGGGCGTGGAGCTTTCCGCGTCTTCTTCCCGCGCGCGATATCAGGCCTCCGGTCGCCGACCCCGCGATATCTTCACCCGTCCGCTGTCGGGGGAACAAAGGCACCTCGGTTCTTCCCCTCCCAACATCCGTCGTTCGACATCGCGAGCGTGGGCTTCTTCCACCGCACGATCAGACCTCGGCCACGATCGCCGCCGGGAAGTGCTCGGCCACGCCTCTCACCGCGTCTCGCATTTGCGCGCATGCCACCGAAAAAAAGCGTCAGGTAAGGTAACTAGATAGGCCCGTGTGTGCGTGCGTGCGTGCAGCACGCCCGCCCTGCTGCTCCGACGCCAGTCCGTCGTCTTCACGCACTGAAAAGTGATAACTAAACTAGAAGAAAATGATAATGCCTAACCGACCTCCTTGGACATGACGACGTTGTCGAGGTCCCTGACGATCTGAGATAGGGTGCCGTCGTAGTCGAGGAACATCACGATCTGCTTTCCCTTGGCGGCGGCCAACACCGACTCGAACTCGACCAATGCCGACGGGTGCTTCTCCTGCGTACGAGGGTCAGGAAGTCAGACGGGTCAGGTCAGGTCGCCACAAAGGCACAAACACAACATAGGCACAACAAGTGAGGCGTATGATCGAATGGCACATGAACGGGCACATACCATATAGTCGTCGAAGTCAGCATGGCGCAGCACGAGTTCCGGCCAGGACCCTGAATCAGAGATGGGAGATGATGTTGTACCGATGGGGGAAGGAGATAGGCGCTTGCTTGGTGGAGGAGACATCTAGTTTGGTGGACAAGATGGGCAGATGGCCGGCGCGAGAGACTCCTCCTGTGGTGGCGGCGCCGTATGATCGCAAGCGCGCGAATAAGCCCACGACGGAAACGACTATACCAGTCAACAACCAATGTGGTGGGGCTCTTTTTTTTATTTGGCAAGTTAGAAATAGGGAATTGTTGGACAAAACCTTTTTTTAACTTTGTATATTATTTTAGTAACTTGCTAAAACACAACTGTTGGCAAATCATTTTTACCAAACTGTTGGAGATGCTCTGGGACCGAATCAATTACACAACACGTCTTCACGCAAGTACATGAGAGTTTTTGTCTAGCTATATACGGGTTGCGTGCTATCTACGAGGAACAAAATCAATTACACAACGCGTCTTCACGCAAGAACATGAGTTTCTCCCTAGTTAAGGCACGCAAGCACATAAGTTTCTTCTTAACTAAAAGATGAGTTTCTTCTTAACTAAAAGTTGCGGGCGATCTATAAAGATCCGAATCAATTAAACAGTTTGTATCTACACAAATACACATGTTTATATCTAGTTAAGGCTTGTGGGCTATCTATACAGTAGCGAATGTGCTGTACACAAGTTAAGTGTCTACTAGTAATAAGGCTTTTGATACGACTCTTAATTAAAGTCGTAAAACGTCTATGTAGATACTACCTGCACACGCTCCCTCACCGGCCGATTTACAGCACGATTTCTAAAGGTTTTTATATGTATTATCAAAAGGACGATTTCTACAGTTTTTGATATGTATTGTGTGTGAAATAGAGGAAGTAACACATGCACGTCAAAGAAATGTACGACGCTAACAAGTATTGCAATAAGCCTTACCAGTGTCATATACTATTAAGAAAAGCCTTTTTGTTTTTCCACAAATGGCAAACCAAGAAACTCCAAAAACCAGCCAGCTACATTTTTTTTAATTCCGTGCCAGAATTGCCCTCGGGGCGACCAACAAACTGCTCTGTCCACACCACTCGAGCCCACTGCCATTTTTGCTCCCTCTTCCTTGAGCTTCACCTCCCCCCGCACCCGCAAGCCGCAGCTTTGCGTTTTTGCTCGCTCACTGCCTCTCCTTTTCCCTCCTCCTCCTCCTCCTCCTCCTCCCTGGATTTGGGCGACAAGGTCGAGAAAAGCTAGAGGAGAGAGAAGGCCAAAGCAAGCAAAGCAGCCAGCGCGAGCAGAGAGAGAGAAAAGAGCAGCACAACTCAACAAGAAGCCTCGCCTCACTTTCTCTCTCCTCCACTACCACCACCACCGCCCCTTTTTCTCCTCCCCCCTGCAGACAACACAAGCATTCCGTTCTCTCCCCTTGTCGTCCTCCCCTCCCCCGGCCTCCTCCCTCTGCCACCCCCTCCCCCATGTCCTACTCCTAGCACCCAGTACTACGGGGCTACAAGTAGTAGGCCTGCTGGGTACCGACGAATCCCAGCTCCCGCGCGCGTCGTCCGTCCTAGTACAGGCTAAGCTGGCGAGGAGGAGGGTGGCGGCAGCTGCATTAGCGGCGGCAGGGGAGATTCTCGCCCTGCGCCGTTTGCTCCCCACTGGTTGGAGGCCTGGCGGTTCCGCCGTCTGAAGAAAAAAAAATCCAATCTTGGCGCGGCTCGTGGCGGCCGGCTGATTGGGCCTTGCTTGCCCCGTGGCTAATTCGGCCTGAGATTCGAGGATCCCTGGTGAAAGCCTCGCCGCCGTTGAGGAGTGGTGGATCCTGGATTTGAAGGCTTCCCGCTGCAGGGATCACGGCTTGAGGTTGAGGAGGTGGCGGCCGGCGCGCGGTGACAGATCCCTCTTTGCTGTCTGCGCGGCCTGCTGAGCAGGAGCTATGAGACAATGACGGAAGAGAGCGCCAAGAAGAGCAAGGTATCCATCATCGGCGGCGGCTGGTTCAATGCCTTTTTTTTTTTTGTCTTCCTTATTTCTTCTTGATCAGATAGAATCGTTTTCAGTCTTGTTGCTGCTCCATCCATTTGAGCTGTATTTTTCTCAGGTTGTGTCGTGTGGTACTACTAGCAGTAGGTGCTCTTTCCATTTCGTGATCTGCAGCTCATCTCTCACCTGGCTCTTCTCCTTTTCCATGTGATGTGTGTAGCTTTCCTGGTCCAAGTCCCTCGTGAGGAAGTGGTTCAACATCCGGCCCAAGGCGCAGGACTTCCATGCCGATTTCGACGCCGCCCAGGGTATGGTTGATGCATCGCTTTGGCTGTTCCGACATGAGTGGTGGTTGGTTGCAGCCCATTTCTTGTTTGGATTTATTTATTTGTTTGTTACTAGTATACGTATGTCTGTGCATTTATTCCGTGATTATGAGAGCCGGCCGCATCCCTCCCGATCCCAGCCCCCAAAATGGCATGCATCCTTTACCTTTGCTTGCTTTGCTGGTTTGGTTTGGGGAAATAGCTTGCCTGATCCAAGACCAAGAACGCCCATTGCTTGAGCTTGAGGTTATCCTCTTAACACCCAGTTGTTTCTGTAGTTATCCGCATTAGATTCCCAGTGTCGACTTCAATGGTGGTGGATCAGCAACCATGTGAAATGTCGCTATCAAACACTTTCCAGTCGTAGACTCGTAGATATCTCCTTGTTGTGCATTTCAGTTTCCAGTTTTGATCTCGTGATGCACCAGACCTGTAAAGGTCCAACCAAACAATAGCCTTTTTGCCACGGATCCTGCAAAAACGTTTGGTCGATTTGCTTGGAGTGACCCGTCTGTCTGAATCGATTTTCGGACTGAATCGGGTAGACATTTCATCCAAAGATCACGAGCAAAGCAAGCACCTTTTCCTTTGCGTATGGTTCCTTCGTTTTCTTTTATGCTCAACTGGCCTTGTTTGTGATCCATTCTAGCAAGGGACGGTGGTGGTGGTGGATCATGGAGGCCCAGCTGTTCCTCGAGCGAAGCAAGTGCAAGCACTGCCAAGAAAAGCAGAACTGGTAAATGCAAATGCAATGAACCATTTGGACACCCCCCCCCCCCCCCCCCCCCCCCACTCTCTCTCTCTTGCAGCAGCTCTAGAGATGCAGCTTTCTCTCCTCACCACAACTGCTGCTCAGCTCAGTTCCACTTTGTTTCTCTACTTTCAATCTTTGTTCTGCATCAGCTCTTTTCTTCTGTCATGTTAAATGATTGTTCTTTCCTGTTGTTACTTGTGGGCCTCTAGATCGATCGTCAAAGCGGAGTGCTGAGCGCGCTCGCCGAGGGAAGAATAATTTTGATGCAGCACGCCTAACTGAAGTGCAAGATTACAGGTACCATTGATTCACCATGCGGTGTGTTCTGCTAGGGCCATCATGTCTGCTGTGTAATTAGGAGACTTCAGTTTAGTAGATCGGACAGAATCTTCTGTCCTTTAATCATTGTCCATATTACTGTTGGTAGTTCACCCAATTTGACTGCAATAATAATAGGCTAAAGGAATCTTATAGATCATTATTCTCTTCTGTCCATTTGCATGTAGGATTTTTGCTGCAACATGGAACGTCGGTGGTAAGTCACCACCAAGGGGGCTAAATTTAGATGAATGGCTCCATACTTCTCCTCCTGCCGATATCTATGTCTTAGGGTATGTATCAGTTGGATGGTCTTCCCTTTGAGCTACTTTGATTTAGATGGTAGTGGTTTTTAGGCTTTTCAGTTAATTTGACCTTCAAATCGTTGATAGGTTTCAAGAGATTGTCCCTTTGAACGCGGGAAACGTTCTTGGCACTGAAGATAACCTTCCAGCCAAGAAGTGGGTGTCCCTTATCAGGCGGACACTGAACAAGAATCCTGGAGCTAGTGGTTGTGGTGGCTATCATACGCCTTCGCCAGTCCTGGATCCAGTTGTAGAATTGGATGCTGATTTTGAGGGGTCTGCAAGAAGGCAGGAGAACTTCTCATTCTTCCATCGCCGGTCATTCCACAACCTCAGCCGTAGTTTAAGAATGGATGGGGACTTCATGTTCCCACAACCAAGGCTAGATCGCAGGTTTAGTGTTTGCGATCCAGTCAACTTAGGAGGCAGGCCAAGTGATTTTGATGGAAGTTTGCCCTGCCCTGGATCACCTGATGAGGATAACATAGATATGGAAGTGAGCGATGCTGCACAAATTTCACCATTCCCTCATAGCTACAGTGCATCTGCACCTTCTGAACAAAATGATGATCAATCAAACAACTCTAGGTATTGTGAATGCTTCATAATGCATTTAAATGTACCACATGTTTGTGGCTTTGGCTATAATTCCTTTGAATCTAACCCTTTGAGTATGCATGTGGCTTTCAGGTATTGCTTAGTTGCCAGCAAACAAATGGTTGGCATATTTCTCACAGTTTGGGTGCGCAATGAAATAGAAGATGATGTTAGAAACTTGAAAGTTTCTTGTGTGGGTAGAGGATTGATGGGTTATCTTGGAAATAAAGTAAATATTTCCTACTGTAATATTTTAGTCATTGTCGATATGTCCAAAAATTCTTCAGTAAGATCCTCCATTTTTGTTGCAGGGTTCAATTTCAATCAGCATGTCTTTGCACCAGACAAGCTTCTGCTTCATATGTTGCCATTTGACATCAGGGGAAAAGGAAGGGGATGAACTGCGCAGAAATTCCGATGTTCTGGAAATTTTAAGAAAGACCAGATTCCCGCGGGTTCGTGGTGCTGGTGATGTTAAGTCACCTGAAACAATTCTTGAGCATGAGTAAGAGACTTTACTTGTGTCTTTCAGCAGATCAATAGAAGCAAATGGAAACTTGTCTGTTAACTGTTTATGCACTTAATTACAAATTGCAGTCGGATTATATGGCTTGGGGATTTGAATTACCGGATTGCCCTATCGTATTGTTCGGCAAAGGCTCTTGTCGAAATGCATAACTGGAAGCAATTATTGGAGAAAGATCAGGTAACTTGAACTGCTAGTTCATTAGCGTATATTTCAGTTTTACTGCAAATGACTGTTCAGCTGTTAATGCTCTGAAATATACTTTAGTAAGCTATCTCTTTTTGGAAGATTAAGTTGTTTCAGAAGAGAAGGGCTTAAAATACATTCTATAATCTATTCCTTCTGTATCTCCCCCTTTTTTATATTGTGAAGGCTACGGCAAACCTTTGAGTTTACCTCTTATATATGAAACAGCTGCGGATGCAACAAAGATATGGTCGTGTTTTCCAGGGTTGGAAAGAAGGGAGGATCTATTTTCCTCCCACGTACAAATATTCATTTAACTCAGATCGGTATGCTGGAGAGGGCAGGCACCCTAAAGAGAAGAGGAGAACACCAGCATGGTAGTTTCCTTAAGTATAATATAGATACATCTGCTATATTTTTCTGTATTTTTATTTTCGTCAAGAGATCTCATTTCTTTTATATCTTGCTTATAAACTAACAGGTGTGATCGCATTCTCTGGTATGGTAACGGCCTCAATCAGCTGTCTTATGTTCGTGGAGAGTCTCGTTTCTCGGACCACAGGCCGGTGTACAGTATTTTCTTGGCAGAGGTTGACATTGTACACCAAAGGAGGAGAAACATGGGCTATTTCAGCTCTAGAATTGAGGTGGAGGAGCTCTTGCCGCATTCTCAGAGCTATAGAGAAATAAAGTTTTATTGAGTTGACTTATAGAATGATATAAGGTAAGCTATAACTTCTTTTGGTCACGGAGAAGTCCCAATGATACTACAACTTGCATTTTTTTGGTGTGTGTGGCTGGATTGAGGCCTAGAGATGCCTCTGCGCCTTGTTGACTTGGCATTCATTTTTTTCTGTTTCCTTTTTGGCAAACGGCAAGCATTGGCTTGTACTAGTGCTCCACTGTTTATTTACTCTGTGTGGATGCTTCGTGCAGGTTAGGAGGTTGGTCAAATGTTCTATATGTTTGTTCCAGATTTAGTTCTCTAGGTGATCAGATGTGAGTACGCTTAAACAATTCCCCCCTTGACGATCTGTTTGTCAACTTGAGACATGCATGCTTAGTGATGAGAAAGATGTGGCTGTCAATCATTTCATTATGGTCTGAATCCTAATGGTCTGTTTGTTTGGCATGCTTGATGGCAGATACCGAAGAAAGAATGTGCAAATACTAACTGAATGAAAAGGTACAGCTTGTATCAATCATCTGCCAGCACCAGCACCATCCTTTGTTGCTTCCAAGAACGAAATTAACTAACAATGTATGTTCGCTCGTTTGCTGCAGGACATCGGGCGATTTTGCTGCTGACCAAAAGAAAACGATGGCTATGTCGTCGGAGATGTACCAGCCCATGTCGCTAACTATACATTTTTATCCAACTTTAGAGCCCCCTTAATTACCTCCTCCTAGCCAAACATTTGCTTCAATTTTTTCCGTTGTCTTTTTTTTTTTGGGTAGTTGGACCCTGGAGTGTCAACAAACACAACAATTCTTTTCTCTTCTCTTCTTTTGTTTTGTTCCTTTTCCTTCGAGAAACTTTGTACAACAACCAGCTAGCTAGAGTTTGTGTGTCCCATGCAAGTTGTGGAAATGTTTTTAAGTCAGTGAATGACACATGGAATGAATTAGCTTTGGAATACACAATTGTTCCTATATAGGAGTATAAGAGAAGAGCAAGCATGCCTGAGGGAGGAGGAATGATGGGTTGTGATTGTGAGAGGCTGGGCCTGGGCATGGCTGGAGAGGAATCATGGGGGTGCCTTTTGTGTCGTGCTCGAGAGCAGTTTGGCAGGAGAGGAATGGCATGGCATGGCATTTGTTGTACTCATTGCCGCTGTGTCTGTATCTGTGCAAAAAAAAAAAGGCGGTTTGGCGCCCCCTCCGGCCATGATGCTCTTGCTCTCCTCCAGAGAGATGGTATCACTCTCTGAGTGCAGTGCTCCTTGAAAGCTCTGTCGTGGAAGTGCAGACCTGTGGACCGTTGTGTTTGACACATGTGGTTGAAGTGCTAACCTGTTCTTTTGCACAGCACCTGTACCGGGACAGCATTCTTTGCTTTGCACTATCCATGTCCATGTGGTTGAAGTTGAAGGCCACACTAGCTAGTTTAGCGTTCATCCAGACAACCAAGTGCAAAAACCCTGTTCGCTTCGCTTATCAGTCACGGTACAGTGTTTTTATCTCACAACAAAACAGCCAAAAACATCTGGTAGCTTTCTGTCCGCTTTTCAGCCAAACGAAGAGGCTGAGATTGCGATGCAACGGGGCCAAATCTGCTGTGCTTGGGGAATGGAATGGGATGGCCGGCGGCCGTTCTGACGGAACCGGCCTCCGTCTGTGAAAATGAAAAGCCGGGAAAGAAGAGAGGCGGCGCTTGCTAGCTGTTCCAAGAAAAAGATGAGGAGAAAACCCAGCAGCAGTGCAGTGCACGTAATAAAAGATAAAGCAAGCACAGTAACTAAAGCCGGACGGTTGGCCGGTGAAGGGAGAAGAAGGATCGAAAGAGACGACGAGAGAGCAGCAGACAGTCACATCGCGGCCAGGCGGCCCAAGCAAAGCATCTGCACTGCACTGCACTGACAGACACTTTGTTCTTGGAATGGAATCGCATGGTAACCAAACTCAATTACTACTATGGTTTTGGTTTTGCAGCAACAGGCGACGACCTAGTATTACTATTACACTACTGTAGCCAGTAACGAACCGCAACCAGGGGCCCTGGTTGTGCTTGTGACTGCATTGCGAATGGACATGCCGATGCAAAGCACAGTGAACTCCTCCGTGAGGCATTGAAGCATTTGTTTGAACAGGACGAGTGGGAGACCAGGGAGCTTCAGATTCAGATTGCTCTGCTGCTCTCATCTCTGATGGAGGTGTGGGTGGCAGCAGGCTACCAGAGGGAGATGTCTCCAATGCAATGCGATGCAATGCAATGCAGAGGCTGCAGGTGGAATCAGTGCCAGCGGCATGCAACAGGTCGAGTGCAGTGCTCAATTCATGTCGCTTGTTTGTTTGTGTTGGGTGAGGTGCTCGAGAGAAGTTGAGATGAATAGGGATGCGGAGTCTGGGAGGGAGCATGCAGACGTGGGTT